>CM029468.1:13428246-13761578 GCA_017140325.1 Eucalyptus leucophloia subsp. euroa
CGCGTGCTATCCAAAAGAAGGGAAAAAAAGAAGGAAAGAATCAGATGCAATTTTTGAAATTATACATACTTTAACCAAAGGAAAAAAAGAAAAAAGAATCAGATGCAATCTGTTTTATGGATAATCTTCATTTGCATATATGATCATAATCTATTATCGCATGTTAAGTTGATTCATTTTACCAAATATTCAGATGGATTTGACTGTGTATTTAGCGTTTGAGTGCATGTGATCGAGGAAGGAACCAAGAATAACCCCAAGCCGCCTCGCTGCGAAAGGAGACAAGTTCTGTAGCAGATAGAGCTGCTTTCACTGTTTTTCTTTGACTTGGAGTAATCAAGTGCTGGGGCCACGTAAAGAGTTTAATCTCACGTATTGATTTTTGACGCTGGCTTGAGTAAAATTAAGTTTGACTTCGACTGATACGTCCAAAATGCTTTAGGATCAATTTAAAGAGCCCTTTTGGAGCGTCTAAATACGAGGAGACACAAATATGAATAACGTTAAAACATTCCACATTGCTTGTATATGGGGTTTTTGTGTATATAATGGATCTCTTAATATAGTATGAAATTAGATTCCTGTGCGTGAGAAAGTTGTTAAAGTATCCGGCATTTGCTTTTTTACAAGTGATTTTCAGCTGCAAATTCAAGACTCACATATCTAATATGATCCATGTATCAGAGAGAAAATTAAGGTCGCTAATGTTGCAGTTTTGCTCCTTTCGGTGCTTTTATTGCAGTTGGGAGTCTTGGCAAGGAGCGATGAAGACGGTGTATAGGGCATTTGATGAAGTGCTTGGAATGGAGGTGGCTTGCAGAGCCAAGTGAAGCTCGATGTTCGCTCGCCAGAGGACCTCCAGAGACTCTACTCGGAGGTTCACCTCCTGAAGAATCTCAATCACGAGTCCATCATGAAGTTCTACACTTCATGGGTCGATCCCGATCGGAGAACCTTCAACTTCATCACCGAGCTCTTCACCTCCGGCACCCTCCGAGTAATAACACCTCAACTTAGCTTGAATCACCTTCTTTTGTTTTATCTTCAATGTTAAAACTTACTTTTTACATGATGGTAACATGAATTCGAAATATCTGCATAACTTAGGATGTTATACTAGGTTTATATGGTCATGAGACCGTCTGGTCCGTATTCAGGTTGTATGTGCTCGTTATGTTTCTTGATAAATGAAATCTCTGTTTGTAAATATGTGCAGCTATAGGAGGAAGTATCAAGGAGTGCACATGCTAGCAATTAAGAACTGGGCTCATGAAATCCTGAAGGGCCTCGTTTACCTCCATAGCCATGATCCTCCAGTCATACATAGAGACCTCAAGTGTGACAACCTCTTCGTCAATGGCCATCTCGGCCAAGTCAAGATCGGCGATCTCGGTCTGGCCACTATTCTTCGTGGATCATAACATGCCCACAGCGTCATAGGTACTCTCTCTCTCTCTCTCCCTCTCTGTGTATAGTGTGCGTACATGCACTCGATATGGATAAATTTTTGCGTGATCTACATTTAATGGACTTCGATAACATATAGTCTAGTGAAAAATATTTATTGCACTATGTCCCCTGAGTTTTATAATCTCTTTGTATTAAGTTTGCTTCCTAGTTTATTTGGCGTCATTTGCGTTGAAAGTTATGTGAAACTCTGTTTAGCTTGGTTCATCCATGTTGAAATGTTTGTTAGCTTCAGTTCTATTTTGTGAAATGACCAAGGTTGCTTCGGCTGAGTTCATATGTTCTCCTCATGTAATTACCAGGTACACCAGAGTTCATGGCACCAGAACTGTACGAGGAAGAGTACGATGAGCTAGTTGACATATATTCCTTTGGCATGTGCTTGCTTGAGATGCTCACTTCAGAGTACCCGTACGAGTGTTCGAACCCAGCTCAGATATACAAGAAAGTCACTTCGGTAAACTTTTGAAATACCCAGGTTGAGCTCAAATAATACGTGTGCTAGTATCGGAAATTATACCTACTCCGTTCGTTAATTATTAAATTAGGGAAAGTTGCCGGAGGCCTTTCATCGGATTCAAGATGACGAAGCACGAGAGTTCATTGGAAATGTCTGAAGAAGGCGTGCGATAGATTGCCCGCTCGAGAGCTCTTATTGGATCCCTTTCTTGCCTCCAATGATGGAGGACAGCTCCTGCTCGCGCCAAAAGCTTCAAGTGGAAGTTCAACTCCTAAATCAACAGCGGCAGCAACGGATTTAACGGTGCCACCAATAATTGTGGCCGATCGTTTGAGGAATACCGACATGACTATCACGGGGTCTATGAATTCGGAAGATGACGCCATCTATCTTAGAGTGCAAATTACTGAAAAAGATGGTACGTGCATCATTTCTTGTTCTGTTTACGTTCAATGCACTAAGATTATTGGTAGAGGGGCCTAGAGGCACCGGTTTCGGCCTGTTGACTCTTTTTCAGAGATCATCATGCTAAAAGACGCTGCTAGAAAAGAGTTCTCCACGAGCGGCCTGATCTCAGATATTTCTATTTGGAACAGAAGACTACATCCGCTTATGACATTGTGGGAGATGATTTAAAACATTGCGATTCAATTAAAACCACCTTCAAAGTATAGACACACTTTAATGTCTAGTCTATCTTGCATGTAGGGCAATATGTTCAGTTTGATTTCCTAATTCTTTTCATTCCGAATGAACTTTTTAGGCTGACTTCATGATAAGACATTGCCCTTCTTGTGTAATTAACAGGACATGCAGAAACATATACTTTCCCTTTGATATCGTGAATGACACTGCGCTAGATGTCGCTTTGGAGATGGTAAAGGAACTGGAAATTTCCGATCGGGAGCAGCAGAATCGCCAAGATGATTGAGGAGGAGATATCTTCTCTCGTTCCGACGTGGAAAAGATCCAGCCTCCCACTTAAGAATCACCACAACAGCTTCAGTTACGAAGATGATGACGATGACGAGGAAACGCCCACCGTTTCGCACTTTCTCCTCTTGTTCTTCTTCCCTTGCACATCTCTCCCAAATTTCAACTCAGCACATTCCCTGATGCGAATCGAGACGTCTGCGCAACATACGATGAACGTGTCGGCCTGAATTGGCTGCCGTTATGATGTTTCATGAAAGAAAATCTGTGAAAACTTTTTTTAGAAAGGCAGGAAAAATCTTTGTTGGAACTGTCTCCAGATTGTTGATTTTGAACATATTTGGGATATATGCACGTTGTTCTTGCTATCATCGGGACACAGAACTTAAACGTGCAAATCCATGCAGATCGTGATGTCTGTGCGCATGATGAGGCAACTTCTCCAAGCTCAGTGAGCTCTCCAAAGTACTCGAATTTCAGCTACTGCTCAAGCAATGAAGATGATTACGATACAAGTCCCCGTGGGGACCCTCATTGCTTCGCGAAGACCCACCAATCTACACGATTCTGTCCTGAAGAGCGCAATAGAGTGAACGATAACTGCCAACGGAACAATGTGCAGTTCGACGCTCAGAGAGGTCAACATTTCATGAAAGGCAAGCAGAAGTTAACACGGATCCAGTCCCTCGTGGACATCCGGAGCCAACTGTTGCACCGTTCTCTAGTGGAGGAGATCAACAAGAGGCGCATGTTCAAGACCGTCGGAGCAGTTGAAAACATCGGATATCAAGAACCTTGTGACTTTGCCGGCACTTCTCGCAGAGATAACGAGAAGCAACGATTTTGAATGGTGAAGTTGCTACTTCAATTACGTGCCCAATCGTCATATATTGTATTGGTGGCGGTTTTCCTATTAATTGTGTTACTTGTGTGGTTAGTACCATTGGACGAACATGTAAATGCTGAGTTCATGATGGTGCTTATTCTGTGTGTTTGATGTGTTTTGCAGTTCTGTGATTGTATGAACCTTGAAATGTATGCATGGTTATGAACCATGATTTGCATGCGCTTGCAATGTAAAATGATTTGCCTGCAGGCATTAGATATTCAGGGTTTTCCAAGGTTTACATCTTTTAACTGAAAGGGCAATGTTTGCGTCTGTTAGCGATAGTAAGAAATCTACTTGATTGTGAATATCTTTCAAGATTATGTATATATCTCATTTGATAATGCAAATGTTTGATTTGTTACCTTCAATAGTCATGTCATAAAGCCTATTGATAGGCTGATGTAATCCTCATTATGAATATATTGAATTATATAAAAAAATCCTCAAATTTGTCTTCCGCAATATGATTTTCAACTTGGTATCAAAGCCTCTTTTCTTGAGGCAATCCTACTTTGCAACCGATGCACCTTTGAAATTCTCCAATTCCAAATTTCTTTTAGTTTTATCATTCTCAACAGTGGACTCATGCATCCCAAGCAAATAAACCCGTCTGCGCCGCTCGACAATGTTCACCCAAGTGCATCATTCCTATTTGCGTAAGCACCATGATGGTTGTGTTACGACGTCTGTCATGTGTCGCCAAGCCAAGCTTTTCTTTTCCACGGAGGTACTTTCCATACCATGAAGACGCGTATTCATATAGGAACTTTTCTTTCAGCAAAGCCTAGCTTATTCTACTTGATGTAACCACACCAGTTGTATTGGCCATGTTTAAGTTATTGTCTCGACAGCAAAGTTCACCGCAAAGAACACATGCTGCTTGGCTCCAATATCTTCGATTCTCAACTTTTCACTCCTCATTTTGAGAAGCCGACTCCACCGCTAGATTCATCACCGTCAAACAATCAACATAATGAAATCTTCTTGCAACGGAAGTTGGAGTCATCACATGCGCCACCACACACTGCCTTACCTTGGATATGTTGAGTTCATTTTGGTCACTTTTGTGATGTTGTTCAAATTATTTTTCAAACTCAAGCTGATTTGTTTCACTCAACTTGCATTTGATGGGGGGAATGTTAGTGATATTATGAGATCCACTTGATTATGAATATCTCTCAAGATTATGTTTTTATCTCTCATTTAATAGTGAATCAATAGTCATCTCATAAAGCCTATAAAGAGGCTAATGTAATCTTCATTATGAATATATTGGATTATAGAGAATCCTCAAATTTGTCTATTGCAATATTATTTTCAATTGCCTCACCGATGTTTCCATTGGGGGGTTGCATACATAGATATATAATTGTTAGGATCTTGCTTGAGTTATGTTAGAAAAAATTAAAAGCGTCGGAGAATTAGTCTGATGTAAATGATTCTTATCTTTGCTGGTTAGTACATAACTTATCGACTCAAACTGGAAATGGGGTGGAGTCAATTAAATATATCAAAAGACTGAACATGGGCTCCCTCTTAGTGTTTGGTGAATATCTCAAAAAAAGGATTGCTAACCAACTCGGTTTTCAGGCAATGGGCATTGTGATGTAGCAGCATAGGATTGATGGCAGACTTTATATTGGTCCATTGAAAGAGACTAGTAAGAGAAGCTGGGCATTAGAGATTCAAGTTTTGATAAAAGGATAATAGTTAAATTAAGGAGGAGAAAACCCAACATGAAAGCTTACAAGTGAGGAGTAGATTATTAAATGCACGTGTGAGCTCTCTTAGAGAAGAGTCACACATTGAAAAAAATTGATGGGTCCAACTGGATGATGGGCTTGACTTTAGTTCTCTTGGTGATCTCCTGGGTGCAGGTTATCGGACTTTTATTGTTTGCTCCCAATAAATGGTATTAGAGCCAATAGTTAGTGACCAATGTGGTTTTCAGGTGATGGGCGTTGTGTTGTAGCAATGTCAACTTGATGGCAGATTTCATGGTTCAGTTTGAAGTGACAATTTCATGGTTCCGTCTGAAGAAAAGACTAGAGATGAGTTAGGTACTGATGGAGATTTAAGATAAGATATCTTGATGTAGAAGACACTGGGATTACAGGCATTACACTTAATACTAAGCTCATGTGAAGGGAAGATTGTTGGGATCATGTGTGAGTTGCATTAGAAAAAATTTCATATTGAAGAATTAGTATAGTGTGTAGAGTGGTTGATATATTTTAATTGGATCTCATAAATCATTGATTTAAGCACTTTCGGTAAAAGTGGGCCCACCGATTGTATGTGACGGGCTCAAACTTGAGCTCTTTCTTGACAATCTCCCTAGAGAAAAAGACATCAGACTACTGCTGCGCATTCCCAACAATAACCTACATTTATATATTAGTGGGTTGGTATGTAGGACATGTACTTTTCAAGTAGGCCATGTTAAATATAATGGCAATAAGGGCTAAAAATATAAGAATTTATTAGTGTTCAAATTTCTAAAGGCAATACACGTTAGTAATCATGCATGTGCGTTTAAGCTTAGACATTGACAGGTAGATAATATGGGCATTCCTGCATACATTAGCGTATGTTCAGTTTGTTATGCAACATCATTTTCCAAGATAAGCGAAAAAAAAAAACATAACACTTCCACTTTAAAGAACTTCAATCATTACTATGCATCTGGAGGTGCTAATTTTTAACTCAACTTGAGAATATGCATAGGCTCACTGAAATCTCACCCTAAACCCAAGGGAAAAATTGTCCAAAAATCATAAATCTAATGCATTTTCTGCCATTTGATTAATAAACATTTTAATTTTACCAATTCGCCAATAAACATTTTCACTTCCGTCCTAGAGTCCATCTGTCGTTGGCAGCGTATGTGCAGTAGCTCATGTAGGACAAATGATCTTCACGTGAATAAAAAATTATTTTTTTACATATTTTTTTGAATTTCTAAAGTATTTTTAATTTCTTTTAATTTCTTTTCTATCTTCTTCCTTCGCTGTTCTCGGCCTCTAGCGACGGGAGTAGGACGGTGCGACCAGAAGGTCGCCCTCTCCGATTAACTAGCGAGGGGCGCCTTGCCGTCTTTTGGTGAAACTGCCCTCGCTAGAGGCCAGCAAGTGTTGAGTTCATTGACCTCATCTGGGAGTCACCATCATGGGATTTCAGTGACAACTTTGCTAACTCGACAGGCTTGCCAAAGGCTCGCAGGGTCGCCCTCTTCGCCACACGAGGTCACCCTCTAGGATCTATCGTGGGACGACGCCAAACTCTGTGATCTTGCTGTCCAGATTTGGTGAGAATGAGTCTCACTCATGTTTGGGAAGGTCACCCTTCACCCTCTCGCTAGATCCCAGGCGAGGCCATCTCATGGCCCACGCAGTCCATCCCTTGCTATATCTTGGCAAGGGTGACCTTGCGGTGAGACTAGTGAGGCCATCCCCTCGCGACCTTTGGGGAGGTTTGACCTCATCGGATTTGGCAAAGACGAGTCTCCACCTGAGCTTGGCGAGGTTGCCCCTTTCAGTTCCACCAAAGTAGAACCTCATCGGTTGCTAGAGGGATTGGGCAATCGGCAAAGGAAAAAGAGATTAACAAAATTTTAAAAATATTTTAAAAATTCGAAAAATATTTAATAATAAATTTGTCGTGTCACTCGTTTTGCCCAAGCGGTAGGACTGACAGGCGTCTATGTCAGCAATGTGGCGAAAATTGACTAGATGACTCGATTGATAAGAAGTGAAAAAAGTTTATAATTCGATTGGTAAAATTAAAAGGTTTAACTAATTAATAAAAAAGTATAATGTGTTTTGGAAACTTTTTGGACAAATTTCCTCAAACCCAAGTTGATTGAAAAATTCATCAATCAAAGTTTGACGGAGGATCTGATCAAAGAGATAATAGGAAAATAAATGGATGCAAAGATGAGAAAAGTAAAAGAGTATTTTCTTGTCTTGATTGTTTTTCACTCTGCGCTATTTTACAAAGCAAGTCTCCTTATATTTACACTTCAAGTAATATTCATCTTGTGCTAAAGATCAGGAAAAGATCAAGATTGTATCTTGTTTTGATAAATATACTTCAAGTAATATTCATCTTGTGTTGAAGATGAGGAAAAGATCGAGATCATATCTTATTAGGATAAGATCATATCTTTGACTTATTCAACATCCCCTGCAAGCTGACGGTGCAATACGGAGAGTTATCTTGGACCTCAAAAGTCTGAAGTGTAGGGTAGAGGGACCTTTAGTGAGGATATTAGCAAGCTAATTTATAAATGAAATGAAATGGATGTTGATTTGTCCAAAAGCTAGGAGTTCACAGATAAAATGAAAATTAATTTCCTCGTGCTTTGTTTGAGCATGGAATATAGCATTCGCAGTGAGATGCAAAGCTAATATATTGTCAAACCAAAGAGTTGGTGGATGTTGTGGAAGAGCATGAAGATCTTTCATAGATATTCAATCCACATCACTTCTGCAGTTGTGTTAGCTAAGCACATATATTCAGCTTTTGTACTTGAGCTGGCCATGGTTCGTTGCTTACGAGAACACTAGGAAATAAGATTGCGATCAACAAAGATACAATAACCTGATCATTTTTCACTCTACACCATTTTACAAAGTTAGTCACTTTATATTTACACTTCAAGTAATATTCATCTTGTACTGAAAATCAGGAAAAGGTCAAGATCATATCTTATTAGGAAAAGATCATATCTTTGACTTGTTCAATATAGACCTATCACGTTCGAGTCTTAGACAATCTGCACCCAAGATAACCCTTGAAGGAATTCCAAATTGATCCAATCCGAACTGGAAACAAACAAAATAGACATTATTCCCGACCATGAAGTAAACGAATCATGATGAATGTGAAGCACCATGATATTGATTTTGATACGATTGGACGTGAAATAGAAGATAAAAAGAGCCTAAACCATTCGAAAACTGGGCAGATTTGTAACGGAGCACAATCCAAGTCGAGCTCATCAAAGAAAATGAAAGTCCTTAAGATGATACAAAAGCTGATTGACCTAAACCGAACTTGATCCATATTCAATTTCGAAACGATGGATACCTAAAATCTAATTGTACTTGAATGATCTTATTCAAAATCAATTTGATCTACCCATTTGTCATCTCTACACTACAAACACGTGGAGCACAATTTAATTCATTTGCGACCTAATGATAGAAAAGACCTTTATGTGTCAAAGGATCTCCATATAAAAAACAATAAATTATTAGGTACGAGAAATCACAAGGGTAGGCTCCTAATTTTTCACCCTATTAATGAGAGAAATGACTCTAATTAGTTGCGATTGCTTTTAATCACGGAAGATGAGCATCACTAGTAGAGTAACCATCACAACTATTAAACCCTAACTAATTGAAGCATTTCGGAATATGGGTTTCTTCCATTGAAAGAAGTGTTACCCCAATGGTCCGTGGGCGGGATAATCGGCATATATTCATGAAGAATTAGTCGAATCGATTGGGTAAGCATAAGGTGCGCTTTGTTATAAAAAGGACAGGTTCTTATAAATTTCCAGAAGAGTAAAGTAAGCTCATCCTATCTGTCGACTCTAGAGCAGCTTAAAACCCATCTAAGATTCCAACCTCAATGGGAACTAGAAGAAACACGGGCCAGCCAAGCCTATTGAGTACCTATCAAGGCTTAATTGAAAGAGCGAAAGGGTAGTTCGTGATAATGAACCTGTGAGCTGATGACTAATAATTCACATTGACAACCACCACCTAAACTCACATAATTCGACAATTATATGATTGGACTGATGATAAGAACCACTCAACTTTTCAAAGCAAACGAAAACAGCCAATTGCCTGTCTGATGAACGTGTCGCCCCACATAAGCAATCAATCGATGTCTTCGGCTTTGTGACGTTTCAATTGAAAAGACTCGTCGGTTTTCCTTGGATTAAACCCCTACGATCAAGATTCAATCAGCATTGCCTCGTACGGATACGACTCCTCTTTCGTGGATCAATTAATTAGGCTGACGAATAAGATCGGACAAGGGCCCATGTGAATCTTTACTGTAAGGCAACCCGGATTTTGCCACCTGTTCTACAATGAGAGTTCACTGTCAATATAGAAGAAATTATAATTATTATGTTAATCAAAATATTCGGCCAATTCTTTACTATATTCACAATGTTAGTCGAAAGCCACTAGAAGTTAGGAAGTAACTGACTAGTGTTTCCAAAGCCATTCCTATGATGACTTTTTTGCAAGGATTACATATATATATATATATATATATATATATATATATATATATATATGTTTCATCTTCAATTGGAGGAATCCTCCAACTACGTCTCTAAGTGGATTACAATTATGACATCATCCAGATGTAAACTTAAGTACAAACAAATGTTGTTGTCATCAATACTGCTACTTTTTAACTTTTTCCTGCTCAAGAATCTTGCTTGAACCTGCCAATTCCTTACTACACTGATCGGTTGCTTTCAAGTTTTGATAATCATACGTCAATTCAAGTTCTATATCAAGAATCAATCCACATTGAAATCAATCATCCCTCCCTCTGAGAGAGAGAGAGAGAGAGAGAGAGAGAGAGGTGATAAATCATCAAAAATGACATAGTCAAACGAAGAGGAAAGAGAGATTGGTGTTGTTGAAAACTTATTCTTAAGGATGTTTTCGGTAAAGAGGGAGAAAGTAATGTGTCAATTTACATATTACTCAATGAGACCTCTCCCATCCCATGGGAGATTGAAATGTCACAAACTCCTACTTAAATAATTTATGACCTATCCCCCTATTTGATATGTGATTTGATTCATTTATACTTCATTCTTCTCAAGACCTATTAGTAGTTGGACATGGTCCAAGCTCCCTCTTTCTAAGGTAGTCACTCCTTACCCTTGTCAGATTGGGCATGAGCCTAATCTATCCACAACTCAATTGGGTCTTGCTCCAATATCATCTACCATGACATGCCCGATTTTAAGCGGGTCAAATTTTCAAAAGGATTAGTAAAAGCAATCACATAAAAAAGGCTGACCATTTTAGGGGTAAATATTACCTCATTTATCATATAATAAGGCTTCTCCAATCTGATATAGAATTTGGAATGTCACACCAATCCTTTATTCGGTGCCCTAAGCTTTTAGATAAATAACTAATTCCAATAGAAATTAGCAATATGTGCTTTTATAATTTGCAATTTTAAAGATTGAGTAATAGAAATAGATGTATTGAGCTCTCTGTGTAGATATTTGAAAACTTAATTGATGATCACAGCAAAGGGATTCATATCTATCTCCGGATGTGATGCGACCTTCATTTCATGCAACAGTAGTCGAAAGAGATGCCAAAGTAAATGGTACCGCTTTCTTTCCCGATAGGATGTGCTAACCGATTCTTTTCACGAGAAATTTGGATGGTGACTATCGGTGATGGGTTTGGAATATTATATACGACAAACGGAGACCAAGGACGAGTTTGAAAGCAGGGGAAAACAAATACGAGGTGATTGAAATAGGAAGTGCTTGTCAATCAGTATCAAATCGAAGTCACACGGATGCTGTCTCTCCCCGTCATGTCTATTGTCTACTCTGGAAAATAAATGTTCCGTTTTTTTTTTTTTTTTTACGTGTACTTGTAATGGACCCAAATGACAATTTTGTCTTTTTGTTCAGGACATAAGAGTCAGCAAAGCTTTACTGAAAAACTATTGCCAATCAAATGCAATGAATATGTCGGTGTAAATTTAATTATACCATATACTTCCATGTTCCTTAATTTGATTCTTTTTTTTTTTTTAAATTGTGAGAGTGCATACTTCTATAGCTATGTGCCAATCTCGAGAGTTAGATAAGATGTAAGACAAAATATGAGATTATTTGCACTTTCGATGTTATGGGGAATCAAATTTATATATCACGTACCTAACTTACAGACACAAGTTTTTCTTTTGATTCTATTGTTCACATTGTGGGTTAAAAAAAAATTGATGGGTGTGAAACCCAATCTGTGGTTGCAATCTATCTAGTTTGTATATATTGGGACAAGACACAAGCAAGTGGTAATAAAATAAAATTCATGTATAAAGGACTAATAAAATAAGCCATTTAAATATATCTTATGGAGTGGCCATAACACAACGCAGAGACAAAAAATTAAAGAATGCTCCCCTATCGTATAGCACGTTGTAGCCATGTAAACCCTAGTTGAGGTAAAATAAGATCTTGACATTGACCAGGCAGAGTGAAATCTTAAGCAAATCCATAAGAGTTAGATTAAGCAATTCAAAGATCTGGGATATATTAATCATAAGCACGTGATAGCACTGAATCCATCAATAAAAATAAGGAATAAGCAATATATTTCTCCTTTATTAGATAAAACATTCATTTAAAGTTCGACTATACATCTTACTTAATTTGCAAAACGAGTGAAATATTTCATGAGTTTACAAATTTCATCGAAATAAATGATTTTTCAATAGATAATGTGTGTGCCTACACATGCTGTGATTGTTCTTGAGATGAAAAGAAAATATACATTTTTTTTTCTTGCACGTTAGACCCGCACGTGGCCACAGACAGTCAAAATCTCGAGGTCAAAATCTCGAGATGATCGAATTATCTGTTGGATTTTTCCTTACGGAAAGCTGAAGAAAAGAACGTGAGCACACACGAACGTGCATTCCGAGCAAGAAAGCCTGTAGCAGCATTGGCAATTTGACAAATGTCAAAGCAGTGCCCCAGAATCCCCGGAGTCCTGTTGAAGATGTACATGTCCTTCAATCGTGCAAGAAATAAACAAACACGAGAAGGAAAAAGATAAAAGAAGAGGACACTCTTACAGCCGACACTCTCTGAAAAAATTTCCATCGACATTGATCTAACATAAAACCGTGCAATCACTGTCTGATGTGATTAAAATAAAGAATGGAGCTCGTACCGACTTTGGAATTAAAGAGAGTTGACCAGTTACTAATCGTTTGTACTTTTTCCATCTGTTAATCCTGTATCTATGATTTGTGCAAAAAAAAAAAAAATCCTGTATCTATGATGCTATTGACCATAAATTAACGAATAAAATGAATTATCAAATCAAGACTCGTCATCGTCTGGGTCCGGTGCTCGGAGAGCTCCGTGTTTACTACATGCGAAACTTAACTCACGATTGCGGATTTGATCACGAGTCATTCTTGTCCTCCCCAAACAATTTGGTTTGCCCACGCTCGGAGGGTTTAAAGCGAGGATGCTTAAGGAGGTGTGGCTATCTCTTCCTCAGTGTATCCTTCATAGAGGACTTGATGTCAGTCCGTGTTTCTTGCTAATACGCAGCGATGGGCCAATTGATTAATCAATTGATTCAATCACATTAAGGGGATTGCTTCCATGTAAGACTATCAATTCGCCAATTCTATATGTGCAAGCCCCTTGCGACCCGATTAGCTAGTCATGATGTTTTTATTTGCTTGCTCCATTGATATGATATGCAATTGCATACACAAGAGACACCCTAACGATGAGCGCATGGTCAATGGTCTTTGTTCTTGCTCTATTATAATTTGCCTTATTCTACGCATCAACTTGCGGCAGTGGTTAATGTGCATTGAATTTCCTTCTATGCAATTTCCTATCTTTTCGCCTAAATTCGTGAGAAGAGAGAGGAAGACAACGTCGCAAGATTTCTTTCCGTGATTGTAATAAGATCGCTTGATGAACCAAAGTCAAAGTTTTGGATTCATGTGATCAGAGGGTGGCCCAATAGAAACACATAGATGGTTGCGGAGTTTCGATGGTGAATCTGCTGCCGCTCCTCAATTATTTGATTTTAATAAGAGAAAACATTTTCCTAGATGCTGCTCAGCTATCTCTTAGTGCGTCAACAAGGACAAAATTCAATAAGTATTATAATGTCTAGCGATAGTGTCTGGTGTTGACCTAAGACAAACGTGAATTGCGGAAAAGGAGAAACGACACTGGAAAAATTGTGGAATGAGGATAATATATAGTCTAAATTGTAAAATTTGGTAGGAGCAGTTTTAGTTTCTAGACTATGTGATGAGTAATCCAACCTAAGTTCTATGGTTTTACCTATTAGGTGGAGCAGCAACACGTTGGTTTAGATATATAAGGCCCTTGGAATTTCGTCTCCAAAGATGCCAAACTTTCGAAGCACTTTAACCTGGGTACAAGTTGAATAAAAGACAACAAAATAAGGCTATCAAACGGTCTTGAACACAAGAATTTTATGTTGCTTTTGAAGTATGACATTCCCATTCGCCTGATTCAATTATCATATATTGTAGCCTTCCTCAAATGATAACCCTTAGGACTGTTTTAGTCTTCAAGGTTATTGTGTTTCGAGAGTACCTAAAAGCTTCTAGTAGAGTAGATGAATGGAGGAGTGACTAGTTAATAGCGGCACAAATTGAGGCTTTCATGACATGTTATAGTTAGAAATGAAGATCGATTGGGTTTGATCAAGGTTGTACTCTGCCAAAATATTAGTAGTTCCTAGCTAGGTTTTCAGAAATCTTAAGGTCGAAGTCGAATTTACCAACTTTTACAAAATTCTATATGCAATTTTGCAAAGACTCTAGTCAGCCTGTTTTTACAATAGTTTGCAATCACATTGACTGTAGAGGAGAAGCAATTGGAGTTGAGTCCTTCACCGGACCGACAAGTCCATCCCAATTACTTGGTAACTTCTACCCTTAGCATTAATGAGAACTATAATATTTAAAGTACGTTTACCAATATATGCTGACGCGAAGCGTGGGGCTAGTAATTAGCTGTCTACCTAGCCAGAGTGAGAAGCCATAGCTAAAGTACCATAGACCACACGTAACGCTGTTGGTACCAAAAGGAGTCCCGCTAGGATGGCCACTCTCTCACTTTTGGGAATGACGGAGCGATGGTGGCCACGAGTGTTTCAAATGAAAAACTTGAAACCAAGCAAATCGATTACCCTTTATATTCACATCTTTTTTTCATTTAATATTTCCTCCTCTACTAAAAAAAAAAAGAAAAAAAAAACTATGATTAAACCCACCTTTTTGTCAAATTGTTCCAACAATAGATATATTTTCGTAGTAGGAATTCCCGAAAAATAAAAGTCTACAAACGTACAAAATTGGACTTATTTAAAAGCAGCAATACATTATCAGGGTAATTTATTCTTTACTTTGGAAAATGAAAAAAAAAATATCACTTTCATAAAAGGGGAAAATAGATTCTATTATCCTTGTATGCTATAAATTCTTCAATTTACTCGTGTAATGCTTCTTCTTCTTCTTCTTCTTTTTGTCTGGTCCTATTTTGTATCTATTTTACAAGATATTGTGTGTGCTATTGCTATGTGCAATACGCAGATTGTGAAATGCTGTTTTCCCACTCAAGCATCCCTATCTCTAGCCCTTCTAAAAAGGTGAGAAATTGAATTCTCCATGTAAATTACGATCATGAAAGGATTACACTAATATATATATAGGCTCGCTACCGTGAAACTATATAATTCATATTTCGGTTCATGCATGCAAGTGTGGCTTTGAAACGGACTATGCTAGTTTGAGATGGCAAAAGAGTTATCTATCAACGCAATATCGTAACATCCCCCAACATTAGTGTCCTTGTTTAACAAAGTAGGCAGCCCCACCCGACCTTCTGCCAACATTATATTTGCCTATAAGACTTTAAAACACGTCTTGTTAATTGTTGGAAATCAATGATATATCTGACGTCAAATGATTTAGATTTATTACTTTTACGTAACATCAATTTACATATCCTAACTCCTCTATATATAATATATAAATCGAGTAAACTAGTTGACATATTTCCGGTATCATCCTTTTCAAAATATTAGTAAATTTCCCTTGTTTAAAAGTAATTCGTACTGTGTTTCTTTTTATCAATATCATATTACTAACTTCCTGTATGAGTAAGGCCATCAAATGGTGGAATGCGCAATTCATTTATCTGAGGAGGAAATTATGTGAAGTGAACCAGCAAAGGAGGTTTTAAAGTAACACGCTGCAAAATGAACGGTGAATAGACGGTTGCCAAAGCATTTTTCTAGGAAAAATTGGACCAAAAGTTCTAAACCTTATGTACATAATGCAATCGATCTTTAAACTTTTCAATTGATTTAATCAAGTCCTAAATCATTACCAAAAAGTACAATGGAGTCATACTAAAAAACGTGAGAAAAGCCAGTCATATTAAAAAGTGTAATTTAAGGGTGTCATGTAGGCAATCTTTAAGTGACATGTGACTATTTTAGGTGTTAATCATCCATTTGCATTTTATTTACAAAAAGATTTTGAACTTAGCTGTATCAATAAATATACTTAGAACTTGATGCCACTAGTTAGGACTTTCAACGCACTTTTTCACTATTCATACTATACAAGAATTTATCAACCAAAAAAAAAAAAATTCTATACAAGAATTTACTTTCTTTATTTGTTTGAAGATAACTTTCTCATGTAAAAATATGCATAGATTATATAACATCCTAAGATATTTTTGACATGGGTCTTTCAATAGTTTCTGTACTCGTGCTTGTGCACGTATACATATATGTTTGTATGATATTTCTTTCAACTATAATGTAAACATTATATTTAATTTTCTAACTCCATCTTCCGGTTCTCGCGAAATAGTTTAACGATCATTTTTCACCACTTCAAATTATTCCTGCTTTTCAGAAATGGGCTCTGTAAAAATAAAAAATAAAAAAACGAAGTAGAAAGACTGTTAAAAAAAAAGTCACGAGACAGATGTAGTTATATCCACATGCACAGTCCACATGCGAGGCCCCTGCCCACACATGTCATGTCACCATTTCTCTATCCTTCGTTTTCTGGTTGAGTGATGATCTTACTTTACCAGCATAATGCCCGTCCAGATCGCGACAAGAAATTCTTGTCTGCATAAATTAATAAATGATGGGAAATTATTTCTCGTACGGGAGTGTAGAAAAAAAGTATATGCACACAATCGGCTGAAAAATTCCATATCCCTTAACCGTGGGCTTTACATGTCCGTCACAAGTTGAGAAGGACTTTCTGATATAATATTGGAGTGGAGTTCTGCCTCAATTTATTTTCCATTTGTATTTGCCCCATTAATTAAATTTCACACACCGTTCTTAATTTAGCTCATACATGAGAAGAGATATTAAAATATCCCATATTGTTTGACTATGAGTTCATAGTCTCTTTACGTACATACTTCGCTTAAATTGGACTTTCAAATGCCAAGCAACCCGCAGTTTTTCTTCTTCTTGCATCTAGTATACTCACATTTGAGTCATATTATGGTCTTACTAAAAGCTGGTTTATGAAGTAATTAGTCGCTTCATAAAGTGAATTTTACGGAGATTGCCAGGCATTTGAACGAGTATCCCACGTTTAGCATCCATCAGATGTACACCCAATTGAGCCCGTCGCGGTAGAAATCGATTTCGAGAATCGGTCTTCAGAATGCAAATTTGCTAGATTCGGTACTTAAAGAATCTAGTAATAATCTTGTAATAGGCCATATATAAAAAGTCAAAGGTTTGATCCAACCAAAATTAATAATTTATCAGTTCCTTCGAACCGGACATATCACTCAGATCGAACCAAATTTGCTTGAACACATCGACAATGACCTGATGATACTCATCTGAATTTAGCGAGAGATAGCAAGTGAGAAGCTCTTCTAAGTCCTTGGAAGCCTTGATGTTGTTCTCCACGATCATCTCCACCATCGACTCTCTGAAATCTCTCGCCGGGTCCGATGACGACTTCACCACAGCAAAGCTGTTTCCGATCCGTGTTGGATTGAGTGATACTGCTGGCGAGCTCTTCCGTGCGTGGCCCTCGAGCTTTATCTTTGCTAGTAGTCTCGGGGACTTGGTCTTCAGCTTCACTCCCGGAGAATAAGAATAATTTGCCGAAGATCGTCTTCTTGAACCAATCTTGTGCTGTTCTTTCGCTGAGATGTTGCTCTCTTCTTGCTTCGTTGTACTGTTTCTGTGCTTGAACTTGAGTTTGGTCACGATGGTAGGAAGCCGCCGCTGAAAAAACGATTCCTGCGTTGAGTGCGGCGCCTTGGGTTCCTTGTCGAAAGAATGTTGATCCACTAGGATTATGGGTTCACTGCCGGAGATAGAGTTGACTCCATAGCTGCAGGTGGAGGAAGAAGAGGAGGAACACGAAGTCGTCTTGTCAAGTGGTGGTGACTCGGCGACAAGAAGGCGGTCCCGACGGAATTCTTGGGTAGGGAGAGGCTTAGGCTGAACCGTCACCGTGGAGACATCAGGAACTGAGTTGGCATGAGCAATGGAACAATGGACTGCTTTTGGGTCTTGTTTGGATGGTATATTCCTTGGTGGGTCATGAGGAAACTGAGAATGGGGCTGTGAGTGGTCTTGGAAGTTCTGATTTGCGTGGAGATCTCTTGTGAAGTGGTAAGACTTTCGTGGAAGAGAGTGGTGGTGGTGGTGGTGGTGTTTGGTGGTGGTGGTGGTGGTGGTGGGTGGTTGCTTCTTCTTGGGTTTGGAGGGAGTGTTCTTATGGTGGTGGTGGTTTCTTGCTCTCTCCATGTCTCTCAGCTTGTAAAACCAAGCATTGGGCATCATATCTGATAGCCTGAACTTGTAGTTGCCCATCTCTCTCTCTCTCTCTCTCTCTCTCTCTCTCTCTCGGGGAAGCAATTCTCTAGGGAGAGTTTGGGGACTGGAGGGGGTGGCCTAGCAGATATATTGACCATTGGGAGAGAAGTTGTATGTCTATGTAGAGTGCGGAGGAAGAATCCTTGCAAAGACTTTATGGTACCAAATCACCCATCATTTTTTTGAAGAGTGTGTTAAAATTGGTGTATTTTAGTAAATAAAGAAATGGGTGTAAATTGGACGCACCATATGGAATTGTTTCCACACACAATAAAAGTTCAAATCGCCCACCAAAATTGTACCATATTCGATTTATAAATTGGTGAGAATTTCATGTGTTGTGGATTAGTTTATCTAGGATGAACTTCCTCTCTTAAAATAAAAGAAAGCTGTTAAACATGGGTGAAGACACAAGATCTTAATGAATGGTAGATTAAGTGAGATCATACATTCATAATGATCATGTGATGCCCAAGTCTCACATTCGATGGGAGAGACCTTGCAAAATGATTCATGAGCGATATACACCTTCAAATGGTAATCATCTTGAATGTGGTTTAGTTCTTTTTAAAGATTTGATCCATGTAAAATGCACTTGACTCATATGTACCAATCTAGCTCATTATGATTGGAGCAGGATGCTCTCTAGTAAACGCAGGACATGAAGGTGGATTATGCCCAAGTCAATTTGACGAGGGTGCGAAGTGATGTCAGGCAAAATGGTTTTTCATGAGGTGTGGCTTGGCAGGCTTTATGAATGAGAAAGGGCACGAATTATTGAATCAAACATCAAATTAGGGAGCATTGCGTGGGCGATATGGGGCATAATATGATGAGGACATCAACGTTTTAAGTGGAGATTATGATACTCCAAGAACCATATAAAATGAGAGGGACTTTACAAAGTGATTCATAAGCAAAACCCATCTTAAATGGTCACTATCTAAGTAGTTGCCAAAATATTCCTTTGAGGGGCTTGACATTTGAAATAGGCCGGGTTGTTATAATTTGCTTTTAATCGACCGACATAATTTGATCATTGAAATAAATGACATATTTGGAAGCAAGAATTAAAGGTTCTTGCCTTCGGTCAATTGATGCAACAGAAATAACACGAATATAAAAAAAAAAATATTAAATTGGCAAACACTAGTTGCAATTGGCAAACATGCAAACTTCCCAATACCAGATTAAATTCTCTAATTTCATTAAACCGTTCAGCCAAAAGGATGTAACCTAGGTTACTGTGAAATCATAGCCAATCTATAGACTGCAAATCCTGACAAATCTAAGGAAAATTATAATTCAACAAGGAAACTGAATTAAGAAAAATAACCTCTACTCTACTAAATTCACTTGCTACTTATATTAAGTAGGAGCACCTAAGATATCAAAATAAAATTTTGAGCACTAAAAAATACCCTAAAGATGAGGGAAATAATCAAATTACAATCTAGCAAATTCACATTCCGCGTTATTCTCTCCTAGGAGAAAAAACCCAACTCCAGCAAGTTGTGTCTACTTCATCCTCCTTATTTTCCAGCTTGCAAGACTTGATTGATGTGGTGGGGCGAGAGAGAAAAAGGAGTTACGTTTGCGTCCGGGTTTTCCATTTTTGGGTAAACTTCTTAAAATACAGGGGCAATTTGGTCTTTTCAAATAACTGCAATGGTGCCTGGGTGTAATTGGGCTTTCCTAGTCAACGACCTAACCTAACAAAAAATCTTTCGTGCTTCATACACTTTTAGATTTTCTTTTTGGAGGTTGGTTTTGCACCCACCATTATTACTTTCATCAAGAAGCCCAACTCCCAGCAGTTGGCCGCTGTTACTATTAGATAAACCCCAAATCGAATGATGGACATTGCAAAGATTCATCTTTCTAAACCAACCAAATCAATCGCATTGGGAAAGATTTCTGCTGCCATAGTTGTAAGGCAACTCTCTACCAAACACCATACGTGAGAATGACAACTACTTTCTCAGGTAAGATAATTTCGCATTGATGGCATCCTGCATCTTGCCATCACCGAAGCAATCGCTTCCCTTTTTCTTTTTTTTCGTCAACGTACCTGATTTCGAATTCTGAAATCTGAAGAGACACGATCGATTCTCTGATAGTATGCAGTATGACACATGATATCATCGACAAGAGTTTCGTATCCAAAACAGTTTCCGGGTTCCTACATAAACAAGACAAAGTTCATCGAGCGGGACCAAGAGAGCAAAACGACATAAACCAGAAGGAGAATTTTACAAGCAAAAGCTACATAGCCCTTTCAGGCACAGAATCTTATGAATCAACCGGCTCTTATCGGCTTTCCATCTACTCTGCCAAATTGATCATACAAGTATATCTATATATGTTTTCGTATAGTTTAAACATTTTAGAATATGCAAGTTGAGGACGCATTCATTCACATGAACGAAACAGAAACTGGTTGGCTTCATTATGTGTGCTAAGGCACATGTTGATTGGTCACGTAAGAACAAAGTCTGAATTTCAGAGCTTCATTATGGGCATCGCAGCAGGACGACGCTGACGTTGTGGGCATCGAATAATTTCTCTAGGCATTTCATGCGCGACTGCTGTGGCCCCCGTGTTCATTAATTCACTGTGAAAAGAACGACAGAACTGGTCCAACCAACGTAGGATAACCTATGACACACAGAAACTGGCGTCATTAAGCATTGCGACAGAATGCGATCTACCCACGAAGAGGTTTTGGATTTGCTCGACGCTTCCCAACATGTTTAATGTGAGAAATTCGAGCGCGTTTCCTCTCTCTCTCTCTCTCTCTCTCTCTCTCTCTCTCTCTCTAATTCGAGAGTTTCATCACCAAACAAGCTTAGAGACAGCGAAAGATTGCTCAAGGCACATCTGCAGCATTGATGCACGCTTGAGTCTATCATCACCTTCGATCAAAATAGGTATCAACACCACATCAGCAACTTGTTCAGTATATTTCTCAACACCACACGTTGAATCTGAATGTAGTATGTATCATGAGTGCTACTGATTTGCAAAGAAATTCACTTAAGAACTCATTTGGAACTTATGGCGGTTTACAATATTATTATAAAGAACTTGTAACTCAGATATGTATACGAAGGAAGTTGGACCTAATCCTTTAGATAAAACCAAGACTCCACGAAATCTCAACTGGGATAGAGATCTAGAAATCCTTTGACAGGCTATATTCCTTGCATGCTTACCTGATTGTACATATATCTTATTCTTGTTTCAGCCTCCGATGCGAATCCTGCTACATTTCCAACTTTCTTCTTTCGTTCTTGTCTTGTTATAAAGCAAGAAGAATGCCAATCGGTCTGACTATAGACGCTTTGCGCAAGAGTGGATTCAATAGATGTTCCCTTGAACAATTCAGATGGAACGGACAATTGGAAAGATACTTCAGACACGTTACATTCACCACTCAGGCGATTTCAAGAGCAGGTATGAGTCGAAGAACAAGCAACTCCACTCGTCGCGCATTTTAGCCCCATTCCGATAGTGAAGTAGCTTTCATGCCAATGGACACCACCCCAGAAACGTAAAAAACACTCGATTTTCGGGCATGCGGAAGCCGAAATCAAAATCAAATGGTCCCGTCGAAGGAGTCATTGAGTCCTGACAATCTTCTTGTGGGTGTGCATCCACGTGAACGAAAGGCGCAGCAACTACGAACGTGTCCAATCCCTGAGGAAGCTGCAGAGGACTGGGGACCAAATGAATTTTTTCTGTGTTGCCCGACCGGTCTTTGCGCTCTATCCTACGATGATGTAAAGACATGTCGATCCCTTCTCGTTCTAGGCATTTGGGGCGATGTCCTTTAAAACCGTGGAAGGGGACTCGTGTCTGATTTACCCTAGATTGAAACAGGCATGTGAATCCAAGACTTCACAGGAAAATTACCAAAAAAATGTTAAATCTATTACAATTACGCCGATTCAATTTTGAACTCATTTTTTTTAGCTAATTAAATCCTAAATATTTTGTAATTATATCAGTTCAATCCATCCAGCCAAATTTGATTGACCAATATTGACATAGCTGCTGGCTAGTGCCAACGACTATTTTTTTTAATAATATTTTATTTTTACGAATCATTTCATTAACTTTTTATCTTTTCTTTCTTTTTCCTCCTTTTTTTTTTCTCTCTTTTTTTTCCCTCCTCCCGCCTTCTTCCTTTGGTTCCAATGACCGACCAAATGGGAGGGTTGACCGGTGGTCGAATTGAGGCGGTTGGGCAAGCTTGCGTTGTAGTCGCTAGGCAAGGGCAAGCACACCCAGTCATTGGCAAGGCAAGCCCTTGCTAGACCCAACAACAACGAAGCCCCCATCGATCGGCGAGTGCTGGCCTTATTAGTGGCTGGGCAAGCTCGCCCTCACCTAGCGATCGTGAGGCAAGCTCACTTACTAGTAAGGTGAGCCCTCGCTAGACCCAACAACGACAAGGTGAGCTCACTTGGTTGCCTCAGGTCCGGTGATCGACCAGCTCTCTCTCTCTAACTGGTCACTAGAGCCAAAAAGAAGAAGGAGAAAAGAGGAGAAATGAGGCAAAAAAAAAAGGAAAAAAAAGGATAAAAATTAATAAAATAATTTGAAAAAAATAGAATATTATTAAAAAAATTGTCACCAGCGGCCATATCATTGTTAACGGCTAAATTTGGTTGGATGTATTGAATTGACACATTTGCGAAAAAAAAATTATGACTCGGTTGGCAAAAAAAAAAAATAAGTTTATGACTAAATCGGCATAACCGCAATATGTTTAGAACTTTTTTGAAAATTTTCACAAGACTTTACCAACCTAACACATGTGCAACCATATGTTTTTTGGATTTTACTAAATGTACCCAATTGGAGTGATGGGAGAACTTTTACCAACACATGTGCAATCATATGATTCTTGAACATGTGCAAGCTTAACAAACTGCCTTCGATGTTATGGGCACATAGTTGATTCTTGATTCGACATATTTCAATTTTCAAAACATAACGTGAGAACATGTCTGAATAGCTTGCAAGCAAGAAATTCAAGCCACGAAACGCTAATGTGGTTGAAATTTCAGTCCAAGCTTTGACTTGCGTCTATCCCATCCAGTAGTTATCTAACCAGCATCTGAATATCCTTATAGTACTATTGGCCGTCTTTATAGAATATACAATAATTTAGAGTTTTCTTTAAGTAATCAAGAATTTTACTTATGACCTTCAAACGCACAATATTAGGATTACTAGTAAATCTGGACAATTTACACATTATAAAGGATATATTTAGTCTAGCGCAATGCATAGCATACATCAAACTTCCCATTACACTAACATGTTTTAATTGTGCTAAAGGTTGTCCAATATTTTCATGTAAATTTAATTGATACATCATATGGTACATTTGACTCTTTGATTGACAAATATTGATATATATATATATATATATATATATAATGATTTTCTCACCATAGTGATCTTGACATAAAGCATAATCCCCACTATATTTTATCACTTTGATACCTAAAATCATATCTCCCAAATCTTTCATTTTGAGCTAAGAAGACAGATACATTTTAGTTTCGTTTATAACATAAATATTTGTACCAACAATTAGCATTTATCTACGTATGAGCATATTTTAACGCCACGCTCTTTGGTAAATTTTTAATCAAAGCACTTATCAACGTTGTTATTCTTAAATCCATATAACAATACCACCAAATCAAATTTCTTATGCCATTGTTACAATGCTTAATTCAAACCATATAATGATTTGTTTACTTCTTATTTTCTTTGTCTCTGCTTATGCTGTCATTCTCAACAAATTACACCATATTTGCAATGTCTTTTATATAATTAGCCTCACCATCCTGTGATGCTTCCTCAGTTAGAACGTGTTTTTATCAAATTATCCATAATTAGGTTCTCAATTATGTGGAGAAATTTTTTCAATAATCATTCCAAGTTGAAGGTGTTTTTGAAATAATTGCAATAATTTGAAGGGTTTAGAACTTCAAAAATAAGATCTTCGAGTTTGGTAACATATGTTTGAAGTTTCTCCACTTGTTTAGAGACAGATTTTCCATTAATTATAATAAATTCAAAATACTTCAAAGGAGTAGATCTATCCTTATCTTATTTGTTAGTAATATATTGGTCTCCAAGACATTTCAAATGTCTTTGGGAATTGGTGTAAGATTGAACAAATTTCATAAAGACGATTTGATAGAGCATTGAGAATCCTTCCTCCGCACCTCCTTTCATCATCATTTTCTTATTAAGATTATCTGATGATATCATACCACTTTTATTCATAAATTTCAAGGTATTATAGCCAATATATGATAATCTATCACCATAAGGAAGACCACTCGAGCATATAAACATAAAAAAAAAAGTTTCATTAGTACTCATCTGTCAATATTGCGAGTATCTTATGCAATTACCATCTCTATTTTTATGAAAAAAATAATGGTACCGTATGATTGCTAAGGAAATTTGATTGTTGATAAAGATAGAGCAGTAATTTATAGTCCTTTTAATGCTTTGATGCATGATGGTAATCACTGTCCTTGAGGTATTATTTACGCACACTATTGTTCCTTTTAAGTAACAATTGCATCAAACAGTGTATGATTTGGTTATATAAATAGATAACCAATCAATACATCTCCTAGGCATAGGTACTTTATCTCTATCATCATTCATTTTCATGATGAACCATCACCACTTTTCATGCCAATAGGCACCTCTTTTTATAATCAAGAGTCATCTTTTTTCACAATCAAGGGTCACATCTTTTCATTCAAACAAATTATTTCAACACATAATTCATCTACTACATGTTATAAAAGACGTGGCCTATGCGCTATTTGTACTACATGTTATAAGAGACGTGGCCTATGCGCTATTTGTGTTTGGAGCAAGTGGCTAACGGTGCACACATGGCGGACTAACCAAGAAAATCCCATGAGATTAGCGGATCATTTCGCTTTCTTGAAATGCACTCTCTTAAAAACCATGGTTTAGCGTCAAAACGAATAAATACAAGAACTTATACAGAGGGACTCGGATTGGGCAGAAGATGAGATTGGCCCAGCCTGCAGAAGGGTTACGAGAAACATGAGGTCCAGATGAAAATGGAACAGCTAAAATGGAGCTGGCCTTTACCAATACGAGAAGTTGACTTGTCGTGATAAATGGTTGAGGAGGACTCGACATTCCTAATGTTTGTACTGAGGGTCTATGATCGATGACTTTTCAGTCCGGCCAATGAAATGAAGCTGCTATAATTGGATCAGCTTCAAAAAAAAAAAAAAAAAAAATTGGTCCACTTCGTCTTCACTTCCTAAAATGAGCACCATAATGTTCGATACGCTCTCTTCTTCTTTTTCCAAATTACTCTTTGAAAGAAAAATACATTTTTGCCCTCCTCAAGGAGTCTTGTCACTTTTCCAGTTGCCATCTGCAATTAATTGAAGACATGTTGATTCTGATAGGAGTAGGCACATGGTCATGTGCAGCATCATCCGCAAAAATTGGTGACATCACAATCGAATGAGAAAACATTTTGACTTCCAATTTTTTTGGTGAGTGTACACTTCTCCTCTTTTCTTGTTGTGATTTTTTTTTTTCACTTACTTATCATAGTGCTAAAGCATACATATATAAAAAAAGAGAGGCACCCTAACCCTTGTCAGAGAAAACAGTGAGGGTCGGAGACCTCACCAACACCCACAAGGGGTTTGAAAACTGTCATGGCCTGAGCATCAGGTTTCAAATCCTTATTGCGAAAAGAATTAGAGAGGGAAGAGAGGCAAGGAGGTGGAGCCACCTCCACTTAGCCACCAAAAGACCTCTTCGACCCTCAATGGGATAGAGATAGAGAGAGTTGTCGACCTCCTTTTAACATTGAAAAAGGCTTGGATACCCTGATGTAGAGGAAGATGCAATGTCATGACTTCATTGACAATGCTCACCTTGGGCTTATTTGGATCAAATAAAAAGTATATGGACAATATAAATTTTGAAATCTTGTTAAAAATATATGTAGTGAAATTCTATCCATGAAAGCCAAAATCCACATCTAAACCAATCCAATGATGATTCAAGTAAAATAGAGAATGCCATTTTCATGTCGAATATAAAAAGCATATGAAATAGTGAGATCGGTAATTTTTATTAGGAGGAGACCACATTCCTGATATATGTAATAAGATGGTTCATGATGGATGATTTTTTTTTTTAATTCGGCTAAAAAGGAAATGTGTATTCTAAAGAAAATTACATTTTTAATCTCTCGAGGGTCTTCATCACTTCCCAAGTTGCCATTTACAATCAACTCATTTACCCAAAAAACAAAAATCAATATAATGAAGGATCAGATTTTTTTTTTTTTGGGATCAAATTAAAGCTGCATTTTATTCAACCAGGAAAACCAAAAGGGCCCATTAAATGAGCTCCAGTACACAAAAGGTCCAAAAGAATTTGAGGAGGTAGACAATTACGTACGTGGGCTTTAAAGGCCTAGTCCGCAATGAAATTGGTCTCCCTTCTATAGTGCTAGATTCGAATACATGGAAAGCACACCAACAGAACAACACATTCGGAGAAAAGAGCTCTGACCTCCCAAGGCGTCTGACTGGAACTGTGCAAGGTATTGACCTGACTCCAACACTAGATTCTCCTTTTCTTTCTACCGCTGAAGGAGAAATTTTACGATTAATAGCAGGGGATGCGTTTCTGGTTGCAGGGAGGATGCCACACGGACAGAATGGGAAAATCCATCAAGAAGCCTTCCTTGGTGATCTCGGCACACGCAAGCTACTGCTCCTTCTTCCCTTCCCAATGTGTAAGCTCCATCTATATTTATTTTAAGATACCCAAACATCAGTGGACACCAGATCTGAGAGGAGCTGGTTTGGTTTTGATGGATTATCGTGTTGTGCAGGCCCCAAGAGCTAGTGATTCTCGAGCTTACAAGAGCTATCCGCAGTGGATGTCAAATTTGGGCGTTGATTTATAAATACGAAATGGTTTTGTGCCTTCCATATTTGCCAAGAACTGAGGCTACGACTTCCAAATCAGGTGAGTTATCTCAACTTTCTGTAGATCTGCTAACCAAGCTTCTATTCTTGATAATCCTTGTGATGGAATATTTATTTTGAGCTGTGGGTGTGTCCAGACTCTGTTTGTCCATGGGCATAATAGGAAAAGGTGTTTGATTGTTTATGAGACTTCTTCATTGCACAGTGCGCAAAACAAAACAAGTACGATCTTTCTTTGATAGAGATTTTTCTTGATGGGTAAAGCATTTTGGCATAGGGACCACATAAAAATTCTTACTTTAGGCTTTACCAAAAAAAATTCTTACTTTAGGAACAGTTTTCAATTTCCAAATTCTTCTCCATAGGCTGCGGGGCACTTTATAGGAAGATAATGCTAAACCTTGACTTATGTTGTGTTCAACTGCTCTTATGCTATTGTATCCATTCTTTGCAAAATACTTGCCTCACTGAGTCCCTGTCCATATAAATTGGTTGATTGCTATGTGGAGTCTAACTGGGATTGAAAGAATTTCATTAACTATCTGAGCATCAAAGCGTTCCTTAAGAAGCTGAGTATTCCGTGTATTCTCCTCTAAGTTGATGAAATCAACCACTAAGGAAGGTTCATCTCTAGGTGCTGGCCCTCTAATTACCCCCCTTCTCAACCGTTTGTCTTCTCTAATTTTTATTTTCTTTCCATCCCCCACAAACCAATGCACATGATGAGCAATTAAGTCTCTTCTCATTAGTAAACTTTGCCATCCCCACAAAGGTCTTGCGCCTTTTTCCGCACGGCAAAGTCCCTATGTGGAGCGTAGGTTCCTTTTAGTATCTAGCCCCAAAAAGATGACATATTCTGAAAATGTCTCTAAGCTTGTTTACTCAAACATTGCTTTGTTCAAGGCAATTAAGTCTCTAAAGCCTACCTCTCCCATGTCTTTCCTAGTTGTGAGAATTTTCCATTTTTTCCAATGCATACCTAGTTTAGCTACAGAGTTCTTCCACCAAAAGGATGCAATTCTCTACTCAATTAACTTACAAATCGACATTGGGACTTTAAAAATAGACATTGCATATTGTGAGAGAGCCTCGACCATTGTTTTAATAATTATTTCTTTTCCCACTTTAGACATTAATTTCTCTTTCCATCATTCCAGCTTAATATTCACTCTCCTCAAAATCCATGTGAACATTTCTTTTTTAGAACATCTCCAATCCAACAGAATTTCTAAATATTTGCCTGTTTTATCAATTACAGGGACTCTTGGCACTCTAGCCAAATTTACTTTTAGGCTTTGAGGACGATCTGTACAGAAAAATATTCCAGACTTGTTTAGATTAATCACACATACATTTGCAAGCTTCTTGTGTCATCCATGAACTGATTTGTAATCGAATCTGTAAAGAAGATTTGATGTGACTTCACTGACAACGCTGGCCTTGGCCATTGTAGAACCAAACGGAAAGTATATGGACCATATAAAATTCTGAACCCACTAACAATATAGTAATGACGTCCCATCTACGTCGGCGAAATCTGACATAGAGAACAATCCAATCTTCCCTTTCTCTGATCTTTTCTTATGAGGAAATGTTTTTGAAAGGAATGAAACTACATGGATAATTTTGAATTTCAATTAAAAGCAAAGAATGCCATTTTTAGGGAGAGCCCTATCGTTAAATGACAAGAACTCTTCTTCTCTTACCCTAGAGAGAGAGAGAGAGAGAAGAGAGAGAGAGAGAGAGAGAGATTCCGCGGTTACAAACATGAAATCCTAACAATGCTAGTCTTCGATGGAAATGGAAAATTTAGGCCTTTCAAAGGCTTCTGAATGGCCCAAGATCAATTTATTAGCCAAGGTCCATATGTTCTATTCTATAAGATTTTTTTTTTTTTTTGAACGAGCAAACAAAGATGCATTAGTAGGAAATGTTTTTACCAAGTACAACACTAGCATCAACGCACAAAAGATCCAAAAGAGCTAAGGGTGGGTAATTAACCCAATTCCCAGTAAGACAACCCAGTCGATGTGCTTTTGCTAACCAATCAGCTACCTTATTTGTGGATCGATTACAATGAGCTATTGTAAGACCTGACATTTTTTCCAGTTTCTGTTTTGCCCAGTCCAAAAGTGGTTGTATTTCCCAACTAATAGTCTCTGAAGAGTGGATCCCCTTTACCATTGTGCTACAGTCAGAATGTATAATTATTTCTTTTTCAGTTCTATTCAGGGCCAGCTTCAAGGAGATAAAATCTAGAGTTTCAATGAGAGCCATTACCTCCGCTTGTTCGGCCGATCTAACCTCCATAGATTTAGTAAAACCATCAATAATTCTTCCCAGATCATCCCTGCAAATACAGGTTACAGCTGCTGTGAAGGGGGAAAGTCGAGTTTGAGATCCGATAAAAGGGGCATATTCCTCCCTATTTTGCTCTGAGGTCGATCTCTGTTCTTGGCTAACTTCAGAGTTTTCTATTCTATAAGATTGATCAGTTGGATTGTGTCTTGCTATGTGAAGTACTGATGGCCCATTATTTGACGTTTCACTCTGAGTCCAATTAGGTCATTTGATGGTTTGTGTTCCTGCTAAGAAGTTGAGTATTCGATAGGAGAAAGAAAGAGGTAACTAAGGGCGAGTATAATAGAACTGAAAAATAAGTATGAAAGAGTTTGATAGAACTGAAAATAAAAGATTTTCTGACAACAGGTAAGAAAAATAATTAAATCTATGAGTCTCTACCGAAACGTAGAATAGCAAGCATTATTGAAAGATTTAGAAATTATAATTAGTAAGATTTTGATTTCAATAGAATATTCGTAATCATAAAAAAAAAAAGTGTGATTTGAGGTTCTCTAGCATACTTAATGTGGTTATTAAATGCACCCTAAGTTTCTAACACAAACATGAGAGTCATGATACTAGGGGTGTGCATTGGTCCCTATCCAACTCGGGAATTGGATCAAAACATATCGAACCGGCTGGTTCTAGCTGGTTCCTATGCAAATTTGTCTGATTCTTGGCTCCCTAGAAACCGGACCAACTAAGATCAAATCGGCGGTACTAGCTAAAGTATATCACTTTTTGAGATGCGGATACTAAAAGTCTTAAAACGTGTTAAGAGAGTGCAATTACATACTAAAATTTTCAAAAAATACAAGTCCTAGAAGTTGTCAAATTAATTCAATCAAGTCATTTTTTTTAACTCCGTCCAAATATGTGATTTTTTTTCTCTCCTATATGGTGCTAATGTTGATTAAAACAATGCTATATTGGTTTAAATCCGATTTTTAAGTACAAATTTTATTTAAATTATATTAAAAATAAGCTAACTTAAAAAACACAAAAAAATAAATGATAAAGAGAGAGAGAGAGAGAGAGAGAGAGAGAGAGTAAAAGTAGGCGATGGCTTGTAGCACTCGCCACCGTTGGCCCCACCACCCCACCGTTGTCAAGAAGGGCCGGTGATGGTGGGGCAATGGCCAGTAGGCCGAGCCCCAGCAAGTGGCCGCGACCCTCACCAACTATAGGCAAGGGCTTACACACCCTCACAAGTAGCAACCATCAGCCAGATCTGGGCAAGGGCTACCCCCTTGCTCAATTTGGGGGAAGGCCATGATTCTCCCTACAATTGATGAGGGTTGACAACCATTGGTCTAGGCTTGGTGACCTGGCCGACTGTTTTCAACAATGGTGGGCATAGTGGTGGTGAGGACCAAGGCCTTGCCTAGTTTCCTTCATTCCTCTTTTTTTAGTAAATATTTTAATCTAATTTAAATAATATTTAGGTATAAAATTCAAATTTGGATCAAAATGACGTTGATTTAGCCTTATTTATAATGTTTTAGTTATGCCAATGTCATGTAGAAAGGATAAAATAATAACAAAAAAGAGACACGTTTGTATCTTTCGTGGGCCAAGTTGAGCAGAATTTATAGAAGAACTTAATTGTATTTTTTTAAAAGAAGTTTTAGGACTCAATTGCATATTTATGACAAATTTTAAAACTTCATGTACACTTATTCCTTATTTTATCATCCAACAAGTTCAAAAAGTATAGATTATTAATCTCTTTTCTATGATTAATTTTCCCATGATAAGTAATCACATCTTACACTTAAGTAATTTTAAATATATTTAGGAATTTTTAAGAAAGAAAATAAAAAAATTAATGAATAAATACATGATACCTTCTATTCCAGGATAACCCGGAAACTAAACTGGGATTGGTTTGGTCTTGTTACAATGTAGATTGGAATGATTCCCGATTCCAATCCTATTCATTCCAATCATTGATTTTAGATTTCAGGATGGAAATCGATTACTCTTACACAATACCACTTTTACATGTCTGCTTCACATGTCATAGCTTCTTCTCTAAATAGAGAAAGAATGTCGGAGGACGATATCGAATAGGATTGGAAGGAATGATTAGAGCGGACGTTTGAATTTGGTCACTAAGTCAGAGATGCGATCATAGACAGCTAAACGACTCTGGCGGTTAGGCGATTCCGGCTACAATGTCAAGTGCACATCATCCCCTTGCATGGAATCCCGGCCGTTCATTCGACTAACAGAGATCAACAGATATGAGTGATCGGTTATCAATCCATCATCCACGTCCCTGGGCGCTTACTGATGTTTTCCATTTTCACTTCTTTGGTGTACAAACCATTGTGCAGAAAATGTACATGAAATTCTTGTCCAACATTAAAATTGATTCGATTGCCAGGTTTAGCACCAAAGGTGGGATTGTAATCAACAAGAGGGACACTACTATTCTGGCTAAGGTAATTATTATAGAGAAATTCGAGGTCGAGTAGGATGATTTACATGCGATAGACGTGATTAAACGTGTAGGCACGGGCTTGCGTTGTATAATGTTCTTATTAACAAAGTGTAGGTCATTGCAAAGGGCATCTAGTGGACGACCGGTATGCATATCTTCTACGAGGGAAGCCATTGATTCCTCAAGCTAACATAAAATGCAACTAATTATTAGAGGTGGGCAAAGAATTTGGGAACCGCCTGAACCATCCAAAACTGGACGGACTAACCTAGAACTAGTGGTTGCTGATTTCAATAAATTGGATTTGGTGGGAACCAGTACTATTACCAGTTTCAGTTATAGAACTATTTACATGAACCTATAATATATAATAATTAAAAAAAAACCCTAAATCCCTGAGCTTGCTTGTCAGTCATATTGTCTCATCTCGATCTCTCTCATCTCAACTCTCTTAAAGCAACTCCCTTGGTCTCTCCATTTCTTAACTCTCAACTCTCATTGATTGACGGCTTCATCTTCTCTCTCGCTCTAGGTTGCCTCTATTTGTTGTGAGTTTGAAACCGTAATTGTTGCCGCAGGGGTTGTGGCCCTATTTGTTGCTATAGGGGTTGTGACCCCTTACCGTAGGTGAGGGCCGCAACCCTTTGCTAGAGTTTTGATCCAAATTTGATTTTTCAATCTAGTTTTTAAATTAAATTAATATTTATATTAAAAATCAAATTTGGGGGCAAACCGATATCGTTTTGGGATAAAGATTACTGAGTAGATATTCTGACAAGCCACTTGGACTAGTTTTATTAATAAAATAACCCCATATTTGATTTCTTACAAACCTCACCATAGTTAGTACTCAAGTGTCATTAAAAAAAAAAGGCACTTAAGTATACATTTTGAAAGTTTTGGCACTTATGTGCCTGTCCGTATTAAGTTTTAACACTTGAGGCATTCTTCCCCCTCAATCGAATTCCCAAGTGGGTCCATGAAATAGTGGGCGGTTCCCAAATTCAACTTTTTGAAAGCGATCCTCAGTGGGTGTTTTCGATTTTAGGGTGAGAACCGCCTACTCAAGAACCGATCACCTTGCTAATAATGATGAAAAACCTTCTCTTCATCTTTCAATTTTAATGTCAAAACATGCATTGACGTTGAAACAACCTCTTATTAGCTATCAATGACATTTCATTTGCAATTGTGGGCTTAGATTAGACATCCTTGGATTCGAGGTTGTCGCCTCATGATCGTGCATGAGAGAGAGAGAGAGAGAGAGAGAGAGAGAGAGAGAGAGATCTAAATAATACTTTATAGACTGAAACATTCCATAGAGCAACGTTAGGACGTTGAGAAGAGCCACATTGGAAATCTACGATCACATGAATCGTTACGTGCAGCTACCAAGTCGTTGACAATGATGTCGCTAGAGGCATCGTCGTCTCGAATTTCCTAGCTCCTAGTCTCTTGCGTGCATTCAAAGGACACTATGCCTTAGATACCGAACCGCGGCATCAATCATGCGTGCTGTTGCTGAAGTAATAAGCGGCGTTAGTCATGCGTGCAAATTGAGAAGTAGGAGCCCACGAAGGAAGCAGAAATTAAATATTATGTCTATGCATGCCTGTTCTCGTTTGTGATGCAAACTGTGTATTATGCATCATTATCAAGAAACAATTTGATTCACGCTGCATACATCGCTCTTTATGATTAAATCCGAACCTTCGACGAAATTGATTCTCATATTCTCTTAAAATATCGCGAAAATCGTGATGCCACCCAACCGATTGATGGTCCTATGAGCTATGTCATGAATGACCTGACTATCAAGACCTTATCGTACCTTCGATTGTCCTCTAGAGCTCTTTTTTGTGTCTTTTTCCTTTTTTCGAGCTACCCCAACATTGTCCATTACCAGCAAGGGTTCGAGGAAAAGCTAACTTCACCGGTTAAAGCCAAACATGATCAAGATAGTACGCCTAAAACACTACTTGGTCCACTGGAGAATTTGATTTACATTTTACTAATATTTTTGAAGAAATTAAAAAAAAAAAAAAGTAGATGTAATCGGTTTGGTTTGGTTCCCCCTTCGAATTGAGAACCAAACCACCTAGACTCTAGTTCTATTATTAGGAACCGAAAACCGAATCGACACACTTGAGAATCAGATCAAACCAATTAGTTCAATCTAGTCTGGGTGGTTCTCGGTTCGAGTGATTCGTTTTGCACACTCATAATCAAAATAGGTTAACTGGGTCTAATTAGGTCAAATAATTTTTGACCCTCATTGACTTACTCATTTGACCGATCTAATGGCGGCTAATTCAACTGTAAACCTTTCAATTGTGTTACTTTAATTCTAAATCTTTTGATGATTTGTTAAATTAATCATTCTGGCCAATTTTGGTCAAAAATTGCTAACCTCAACTACCATCCTATATAACATGGTCGGCACTAACGTTTTTGTAAACTTTTTCAAAAAATTTAAAATTTTTATTAATTTTTTGTTCTCCTTTATTTTTTTATTTTTATCTTTTTACAAAGCAAGTGAACCTTACCGGCCATTGGGTGAGGGCCAAGACCCCCTCCAAGGCTGTGAAGCCATCATCAAGTATGGCCGAGATAGTTGTGTCCGTTGCTTATCCTCACTAGCCTAGGCTTAGGCTCATGATGCTCGCACTAGCCTTAAGGAATATAGAAAAAAAAAAAAAAAAAATTAAATCGATAATCAAGTGATAAAAAATTTCATACACTTTTTAAAATTATAAAAATTGCCCACATTAGTGCTGGTCATACCACATAAGATGTTTAGTATCAATGTTAGCAATTTTTGGTATTTATGCAAAGTAACGAAGGAATGGAGATAATAGGCCTTTATGCCCATTTTAACTTTTCTGATGGACTTTGACCACTTTAGTACCCAAACCATTTTTTGGCCATCAGAGGCAACCTCCTCATGTGACCTCTCTTCTACTGTACTTTTTTACATTCAAGTTTACCAAAACCTTTAAATTACTTACCACCGGCCGTTGCAGCGTGGATAGTAGATCCTTTGTCCTCCCCCGCAGAGGCCAAGGTTCGAAGCCCCTACGAAGCAGGGGGGCTGAAGCGTTGTGTGGTATCTTAAGTGGGTTGCCGGGGGTGGTGGGTCATCTCGCTTACGCAGCCCCAAATTTACCTCTCTCCCGGCCATGCGGGGTTTACGGGATACCCAAAAAAAAAAAAAAACCTTTAAATTACTTTATCTTATTATTAGTTAAAGGTATATATACTTTAAAATTTTTCATAATTAACTTAGAGAAATATTAGCATCCCTAATAGATTTGACTTTCTATTTCAGCACAATACAAAAATTGAACTTAGTTTTATATATTATCTAAGAATATAAAAATTTATACAACAAATTTATAAGATTGTACTCACTAAATTTGGACATTTAATAATACTCTCTATTCTTTTGTTCTGACTTAATAATTTGAGTTGATTTGATATATTGCGACAATTGTCATTATATCCAATTGATCTATTGTCCTACGAGCTATTTCAAGATATTAACCCTCTAGAAAGACCATATCATACCATTGGCTGGAGCTCTTCTTTATATCTTTTTCTCTCTTTTAGACTATCCCAATGCTATCTATTACTCAGCAAGAGTTGGAGGGACGACAAACTTCACTAGCTAGAGCTAAACATGACCCGGAATGTATAACCAAAGAGACCAGACATGATCATAGGTTGTACCTAGGTCCTAGTACATACTAATCAATTTGTTCACCCAGTTAGCTCTAGATGTTATGTTTCACCTCGCTTGACACATTTTCCCACACTTTTTGCTGGTCCACTACGGTACTATCAATGACATTTTGTTTGTAATTGTGGGCTTGGATTAGAGGTGACATCCTTGGATTTGAGGTCATCGCCTCTTGTTCGCGTGCGCAAGAGAGATGTAAATAATGCTTTATAGACCTAAACATTCTATATATCAAGTTAGACTGGTCGTTGAGAGGAGCTACTTTGGAAATCTGTCATCACATTAAACGTCTCGTTCAATCATCAAATCGTTGACAATGTTGTCCATAGAGGTTTTGCCGTCTCGACTTTTGCAGGTACCGAACCGCCGCTTCAATCATGCGTGCTGTCGCAGGAGCAATAAGAGAGATTAGGCATGCGTGCAAATTGTAAAGTAGGAGCCCACGAAGGAAGCAAAATTAAATATTATCGTCTATGCATACCCATTCTCATATGCGATGCAAAGTGTGTATTATTATGCTTCAATATCAAAAAACAGTGTGATTTGTACTATATATATAGCTCTTTATAATTTAATCCAAACCTTCGACCAGATTGATTTTCACATTCTCTTTAAATATTGCGACAATCATCATGTCACTTAATCAATCGATGGTACTAGAAGCTATGTCATAATATGACTTGATTACAAAGACCTAATCATACCTTCGATTGTCCTTTGAGCCCTTTTTTATATCATTTTCCCTTTTTTCGTTATCCCAGCACTCTCTATTGCCTAGCAGGAGCTCGAGGGAAAGCCAACTTCATCAATTAAAGCTAAACATGATCGAGATAGTATGTCGAAAATAACCAAACGATAGATTGTACCTAAATCGATATTTGTTCAAAAAATCTTAAACCTATTGTACGGTGGCCAACTCAATCTTAAACTTTTCAATTATGTCAATTTAGTGTTAAATATTTTGATTAATTGCCAATTTAGTCCTTTGAGCCAATTTTGGCCCAAGAAATTGCTGATATAGACGTTGACTGTATTACGTGATATGATTGGCGTTAATATGAATAATTTTTATAATTTTTTTGAATTTTTGAATATTTTCTTTTTTCTTTTTTCTTGTTCTTTTTCTCTCTTTTTTTTTTTTCCGCAAAGTGAGTGAACCTACCCCCGCTGGCCCTTGTGCAAAGGTCGTGAAGGCCTAACCGAATTTGGGTGAGGGAGTCAAAGGCCATCGCCAGTGCTCACTATGGGTGGAAAGGGCTTGGGCTTGGGCTCAGGTTTGGGCTTGCAATGCCTACGCTGGCATGTGGAAAATAAATATAGAAAAACAAGAAGTAATAAAAATTTTCATAAAATTTAAAAAAATTATAAAAAATGCCTACATCAATACCGATAATTCTACGTAGGAAATTCAATGTTTATGTCAACAATTTCTGATAGGTATGTGTGAAGTTGCGAATGAATGGAAATGGTAGGCCTTTATGCCCATATTAACTTTTCTGGTGAAGTTTGACCATTTTATTACCCAAACCTTTTTTTTTTTGGGCTATCGGAAGTCAGCTTGTCATGTGACCCCTCTTCTACTTTTCTTTTTTGCATTCAAGTTTACCAAAATCGTTAAATTAGTTTCTCTTATGATTAGTTAAAGATAAATATACTTTTAAAGTGTTCGTAACTAAGAGAAATATTAGCATCCCAAATGAATTTGACATTTTATGTCAGCGCAATGCTAAAATTGTACTTTGCTTTATATATTATCTAAGAATATAGAACTTCATGCAACAACTTCAAAATATTGTACTCACTAAATTTGGATATTTAATAATGCTCTCTATTCTTTTGTTCTCACTTAATAATTTAAGTTGATTTGGTTTCTTCATTAATATGAAAAAAGTCAGATGTGAATAAATATCTAAATTTTCATTTTTCACTCCCAAACTAGTTTCCCTTTAATGTATCATTAAGGATGCGAATGGGACGTAGGGAATTCGTGCCTGATGGGACGCAGAAAAAGTGCCTTGCGGGCCCAAGATGGAATTATTCGTACATAATTGTTCGATAAATCAAACACCTATCGTATATTTATATACATGGAATTATTCGTACAATCGTCATTACATCCGATCGGTCAATTATCTTACAAATATTTTCATAATATTACCTCACTAGAAAGACCTTATCATAGCTCGGATTGTCCCTTGGAGCTCTTCTCTATGTCTATTTTCCCTTTTAGACTATACCAACGCTATCTAATACCTAGCAAGAGTTGGAGGGACGGCAAACTTCGTCAATTACAACTAAACATGACCCAAATTGTACGACCAAAGAAACCATACATGATCATAGATTATAAATAGATCCTAGTACATGGCCTTGCCATCCATAAGTTTTGACCATAATCAATTTGGTCCCCAAGTTGGCTCTACATGCTTTGCTCAGCCTCGCATGCCACATTTTCCCACACTTCGTGCTGGTGCGCTGCTATAGGACCTTCAATAACCCCAATCTAAACTTACGTGGGGACCAAACTCGAAGAAAAAGCACTCAAGCATAACCTCTTTACTTTACCGTCAATTTAAAGCAGGTCACATTTCAATGCCCGCCATGAGTCATCTCTCATTGGACATGAAATTTTTTATGATAACAAGAACGTCGTGATCTAACTTTCATATGATTACTGTCGCGCCACAGGATGATCACGACGGTCTAATCTCGTCCTTCCTCCCTATTTTCGTGAAGTGACAAATGATAGCAATCAGTACGCCTCGATTCCCATTTCCTCGGACTTTTTCGACCAAAGCTTGATCACTGTTATGCCCAAAATTTATGTGGGCCATCACAGGCCATATCCTCATGAGACCCCTCTGCGACTTTTCTTTTCACTCTCCAGCAATTTAAGCTTCTTCTTTTTTTCATTATCGAGTTAACCAAGATCTTTTAAAATTACTTTTTTTGTTCTCATGATTAGTCCTTAAATAAGGTACATATGGTTTTAAAGTAATATATTTGAGTATTTAGGTCAACACGATATTAAAGGAAAACTTAGTTTTGTGCATATTTATGAATATAAAACTTTATACGAGAAATTCAACATATTGTCATCATTAGTTTTGGACATTTAACAATACTCTCTAGCAAGAGTTGGAGGGATGACAAACTTCGCCAGTTACGACTAAACATGACCCAAATTGTACGACCAAAGAAACCATACATGATCATAGATTATACATAGATCCTAGTACATGGCCTTGCCATCCATAAGTTTTGACCATAATCAATTTGGTCCCCAGGTTGTCTCTACATGCTTTGTTCAGCCTCACATGCCACATTTTCCCACACTTCGTGCTAGTGCGCTGCTATAGTACCTTCAATAACCCCAATCTAAACTTACGTGGGGACCAAACTCGAAGAAAAAGCACTCGAGCATAACTTCTTTTGTTAACCGTCAATTTAAAGCGAGTCACATTTCAATGCCCGCTATGAGTCATCTCTCATTGGACATGAAATTTTTTATGATAACAAGAACGTCGTGATCTAACACTTTCATATGATTACCGTCGCGCCACAGGATGGTCACGGTGGTCCAATCTCATCCTTCCTCTCTATTTCTGTGAAGTGACAAATGATGGCAATCGGTACGCCTCGATTCGCATTTCCTCCGACTTTTTCGACCAAGCTTGATCACTTTTGTACCTAAAATTTATGTGGGCTATCACAGGCCAGATCCTCATGGGACCCCTCTTCGACTTTTCTTTTCACTCTCCGGCACTTTTAAGCTTTTTCTTTTTTTCATTATGGAGTTAACCAAGATCTTTTAAAATTACTTTTTTTTTCCTCATGATTAGTCCTTAAATAAGGTTTATATGGTTTTAAAGTAATATCTTTGAGTTTTTAGGTCAACGCGATATTAAAGGAAAACTTAGTTTTATGCATATTTATGAATATAAAACTTTATACGAGGAATTCAACATATCGTCATCACTTGCTTTTGACATTTAAAAATACTATCTATTTATTTTTTATTTTTTTTGGGTAACCAAGGGCTCACAATACTATCTATTTGTTTGTATTCACTTAATAGTTTAAAGTTGATTTTATCCCTTCAAGAATATGAACAAATTGAAATATGAAGTCAATATATTCAAATTTTCATTTTTCACTCCCAAACTGGTCATCCTCAATGTAATATTGGTGATGGGCATGAGACGAGGAATACATGCCTCGTAAATCTTAACCCTTCTCTCTCTCTCTCTCTCTCTCTCTCTCTCTCTCTCTCTCTCTCTCTCTCTCTCTCTCTCTCTCTCTCTCCATCTTAATAGAGGTATTTGACTGATTTAATAAGTCATATAACTTTATTATTTTTTTAATATTTTAAGACTTAATTGTATTTTTACAATAAATTTTAAAACTTCCGGTCACCTATCCTAATAGTTGGAGTTCCAATATTAAAGTTGTCATCACGTCAAATTACACCTCTTGTAAGTTAATTTCACTTTCACATATGTAATTCGAGAACACTCTCTCATGTTCAATGCACAAATCAATGCATTCCTACTTCCTTCACCGTATCAAAAGCCGCTTTTTATCTAGACATTTTTGCTCCGGCGATCAATCCCCGCCTTCATTCGAGCAGGTTTTTAAAGGAACCATCTCCTGAGATGTTTATATTTGTTATTTTAAGTTACTAAATGCTTTGGAAAAATTATTAGTTAGTACATACTCAACTTGCTTAACATAAAGAAACTACAACAGTGGTGACAAAGTTAATAAACCATAGCAATGATTTGATTGATACGTTAAAATTCACTATTTTCTTTATGAGAAGTAAGTAATCACTCGTTAAGTTTAGTGGTTTATAATTTATTTTTCCTCCCGCGGGCTGATTTTATTTCCTTAATTATGCCTACATATGATATGTTTTCCTTTGATGTGTAGTTTGTTTGTCTCCCATAGGCATACCTAAATAGAAAATTTTGGAGAAATAAAACAAAAATTCGTTAATAAAACATATAAATGCTATAAAATTGGAAAAATGATTTGTCAAATTGGAATCACTTCTCCATTGCAGCAAGCAAGGTCCATTTTTTTTTTTTTTAAGCAAGGTCCAATTTAAAAGACCAGAAATTGATTGGTCCTTCGATCGTGCGCTTGATGACGTACAAAGCTATGACCTTCTTTGTTTAATGTAGAGAATAGCGCGCTTAAAAATCTTATGGGGTAGATCTTGAGTAGCAGAGCACATCTAAGACATAGGTGGTTCAAGTCAACTCTACTGATTTTTCATGTAAATTAATGGTATATACTAACGTCTAAGCTCGAGTTATGTTCCCACTTAATTAAAAAAAATACATTGAAATTAAGAGCAAGTTTATAATTTAAAAAGAAAAAAAAACAACTATTCAAATAGGTTGGTCAGTTATTCGAGTCCAATCGCACATCGACACCGGTAAAGACAACGACACCGTTCTGTCCTCTTTGGAAAGGGAGACGCCGGTGGTCCGTGCAATGGCGAAACGTTCCAGAGTCGACACCAACCACGTAACCGCAGAACAAACAAGTCGTGCTTCATGCGATGACATTGTCACTGTCCAAAATCCGTAAGCGGACAATTACAGCTCACTAAGGATGGTATCGCTTTTCCTCTTGTGCCCTTGCAATGTGAAAGCTGCCCGGCCATTTCCTTCGGGAATCGACAGATGAAATGGCGTCCAGCGTAAAGGGAATAATCGCCACAAAACTTGGAGGAGAGTACCATCAATGATGATGGCAAAGCTAAAGTAAGTTGGTTGAGCAGTCAGTCGCGTGTTTGAATTCAATGTCGCCAGCACTAGGCAATCTATTTTCAAAAAGAAGAAGACAACTCCATAATCTTTATCCAAATGAATTTATGTTGCGATGATCAAATTCTAAATGGCACGTTTCATTTGATCTTTTAAAACAATTAGTAACGGGTTTATAAACTTTTACAAGATACTATTCAAAAAACACGTGCGTTGCCCATGATCCCACATCCTTATTTATTTCTTTTTTCATTGTATGGCATTTATATGTTATTTGAAAAAGAGGAGAATAGTATGATTAAAGCAATAGAATGATGAGGATGAAATCAGTTGCATGGTACTTCAAATTACATGTTATTACTTTTTATGTTATTCGATCACTTCTTCTGTTGTTATCCTTCCCAATGTGCTCTCTTGGGTTAGTTAACCTTAGTATTTAAGACGCAACACTATCTCTTACATTGGGGGATCTGCTAATTGATTCCCTTTTTGTTCTGATCCAAATAATGAAAAAAAAAATTATTGACTCCAATTTTAAACAAAACATGTTGAACCTTGCGGAAACGTGGTTCAAATATAATTTTCACTATTACAATAATTTCTCACACCACATACAATACTCGGACAACTCTACACAATTCCTCTCACACTCACGTGCATACATAGCACACTCTACTCAACACACTCTCAAGACCCCTACACACACCCACACACCCCTTGGACTTTTACTCACACACTCTTAGTTGGATACTCAAATGAGGAGCAAGTTGCTCCTATTTATAGAATGGAAAGTTGGTGACTTTCCTAGCTTTCTACACTATTCTGAAGTGTTATTATTATTTTATTATAGCCTCACAACTAGATTTCTTTGGAGAAGTCTAGAAGTGGTGTAGCTTTTCTTGATGGATTTTGCTAGAACATTCTAGAGAAGGGAGAGTTCTAGAGAAATCTGGAGGAGAGAGATATGGAGAACTCTAGAGAAAGTTCTAGAGAACTCCAGGAGAGAGAGAGAGAGGCGGTGATCTTCAACACTCCCCCTCACCGACTACTCTCTCTCGATATAGTAGCCGTGCTGAAATTGCTTTTGGACTCTTCAACTGTCTTCCTCCATTCAGCATATTGTGAAGCTTCCTCAGATGTGGATGGCTCTATGGCTTCATCTTCAATTGCTTCTCTTGCCTCGACTTTCCATTGAGTCTTGTGATTCTTGAATTTTTGTAATGCCAATTCATTCTGTCCTTTAGTCTCCTTTTCCTTCTTCTTACTCAATTCGGTCTTCGTATTCAGCATATCTCCTCTAAGAATTTTGAGATTGGAACTCACCTGATCAACCCTCTCATTCATGGCTTTCATTTCGTGCTTCAACCGATTTAGTCCTATCCGAAGTACTTCAATGTAGACCTCTTGATCCTTTTTCTCATAAACTTTCTTCTCCTTGATCTTATTCCACCTATCCTTGCACCATGGGATGTAAGGTGTAGATGGCCTCCTTTTCTCAAAGAAAACTTTCTTTGTCTCCTTCATTTGTTCGTTGTCTCTTCCGATATGATTAATTCGGAACATCATAGTGGGCTTGAGGTCCTGAAGCTTCTGCGGCTTCTTGAACTCACATCGGAACTTCTCTAGCTCCTTTCTTTTGCCTTAAGCTCTCCATCCTTCTGCCTTATCATCTCATCCCTTTTCTTCAACATATTCTCCATCTTTGCCTTCTCAACTTTCAGCTTCTTTATCATATCTTGCATCTCATGCAATTTCTTTTCACGACTACTTGTTGGCATTTGCTTCTTCGAGTTCTTCCTCAGCTTGCTCTTTTTCGGGGTCGTGATAGTACCCATCGAATCATCCAACTCAATTATACACGCTGTTGCAAGCTCTTCTCGTTCCTTCATTGCAACAGGTGCTTGAAAATCCCATTCTTCTTCGCTTTCAATCTCCTTCTTGCAGGAAGTGACGACATTTCCTTCTTCTTGCCTGTACCAACAGAATCTGGCAATATGTCCTACCTTGCCACAAATATAGCACTCTTTGCTACGCCTTTTGTTGCTCTTATCTTCATCGTCATCGTCCTCGCGATCTTGAGGAGCTCCCCCTGGTTGATAACCCTTCTCGTTTGGTTGCCTTCGCCAATCTCCATGATTTTTCCATGGCTTGCCATCTCTTGCCATCTCTTGCACCTGCTCTATTTCTATTCTCGCTTTGAACCCTCTTTTATTCTTGAAGAGGGCACTTTCATCCTCCTTAATTGAGACCTTAGGGATTTGTTTATCTAAGGCCTCTTGATTGGCCAATATATTTTCCAACTCGCTTAGAGTTGGCTCATTTGCCCATCCACGAATGGCTGTAACAATACCGTTATACTCCGGCCTTAACCCATGAATTATTATTCTTCTCATTCTTGTCTTAGAGATGGCATTCTCAGGATCTAATTTTGAAATTTCTTCGCAAATAGATTTAACTTTAGAAAAGTATTGACTTACCGTCATACTTTGTTGCGAGATTGAGAGGAGCTCGTTCTCCAAGCATTGTAACTTGGCATCATTTGTCCTCGCAAACAGCGTTGCCAAGTTGTCCCAGGCCTCCTTGGGGTCTTCGCACTCTTTATGTGTTGCAATAATTCATCATCAACAGTCACGGCAAGAACGTAAAGAGCCTTACTTGACTTGACGTTCCACTTTCTTAAATCACTCTCATTTGTGGGTGGTGTGGTGTTGTTGCCGCCAACAATATCCCATAAATCTTGTCCAAGCAAATAATACTGCATGCGAGTACTCCAATTATTATAATTAAAGTCGTTGAGTTTCTCCATACCGTTCACCGGACTCGAGAAATCCACCATGGTGACTTGAGTATAATGCCCCGCACTATACCAAGTAAGCCAGGTCCCGACCAACCAACTTCACAATCCCGCATTGTGCACAGTAATCGGCGAACTCCAACGTCCTTCGCTTCTTCACTCCTTGGCTCGACGATCCCCGACGACCGCCTTGCTCACTTGCAATGGTCCCCGACCACTGTCTTCACACGGCCTCCGACGACCTGCTCTGATACCACTTGTTGAAGCTTGCGGAAACGTGGTTCAAATACAATTTTCACTATTACGATAATTTCTCACACCACATACAATACTCGGACAACTCTACACAATTCCTCTCACACTCACGTGCATACATAGCACACTCTACTCAACACACTCTCAAGACCCCTACACACACCCACACACCCCCTTGGACTTCTTACTCACACACTCTTAGTTGGACACTCAAATGAGGAGCAAGTTGCTCCTATTTATAGGATGGAAAGTTGGTGACTTTCCTAGCTTTCTACACTATTCTAGAAGTGTTATTATTATTTTATTATAGCCTCACAACTAGATTTCTTTGGAGAAGTCTAGAAGTGGTGTAGCTTTTCTTGATGGATTTTGCTAGAACATTCTAGAGAAGGGAGAGTTCTAGAGAAATCTGGAGGAGAGAGATATAGAGAACTCTAGAGAAAGTTCTAGAGAACTCCGGGAGAGAGAGAGAGGTGGTGATCTTCAACAAAACAAACCATCGTCGTAATTAATTTTAGAGAAGGAAGACATCTAATACCAATCTTTGTAATTGGATTAATTCTTTGTCTGGGAATCCAATAACTTTTTAAGTTATCTTAAACTGTAAAGACTTGGTTTGACAAGGGCGGAGTGTGGTCGCTGAGACCAAAGGGTTCAGACAAAGAGCAGCTCCTGCAAGCTTTTAGGATGATAAAGATGATAAAGATGATAAAAATGAACCGAATTGCACACCAAATAGAGAGAGTGTGCATGTATATGTACATGTGTGAATATTGACACTAACTTTCGAAGGAGCCTTTTGATACAACAGCAAGTTTTATAACTCGAAAGTTAAGCATGCTCAAACTAGAACATTCAAAGATGGGTGACATCCTAGAAAAAGGATCTATCCATATGTCAAAGGACAAGACCGTAAGACTCAAAATAGGACGTCAAGGTAGACAATATCTCCAGTGAGTAAATCTAAGGATGTTACACAAATAGTAGTACGTGCACTTATCTAGTTTCATCATCAACCATGAGTTTGAACATGTATCCATTGATCTATCTTTTTAGAATATAAAATATATTGTTTGTCATTTTTTTAAAGGAAAATAAAGGATATCACAAGTAGAATTGCAAAATGCGAAAAGTTACAAAGATTTGCAAACATCTCATCTTACTTTTACCAAATAATACACATTTTGTACTACGTTTGGAATATTCCGCCATTCCCCTTCTGGATGACCATTTTCTCACATTTGTTTCACACTTTTAAGGGTGAATGTTCTAACTATGTTTGGTCGCTTAGATTTTTAGTTAGGATAAGCTGAACATAATACGATATGAAATTTAGAGTTTTTGTTGTATCCTAATCGTTGTTTAATGATGAATTGTGGTGACAAAGCCATATATTTTTCTATCCTCTACTAGAATGTGTATGGGTTCTCGGTAGAATAAAAAATCAGACCAAACCGACCATAGAAGCCAATTTGATTTGAAGTTCCTGTGATTCCAAGTTCAGTTCCTAGTTCCTAAAAAGTGGAACCGATACTATATGGTTCGGATCTTGGTTACTGGTTAAGAACTAAACCAGGAAGGAACCAAAGAATCGAATCTAGAATTAATGAATTGGATTTGATGTCATGCGATTGGTTTTGCCAAGAAAGTGAAACTCTTAAGCAAAAGTGAGACTAAAATTCTCCATAGATAGACCATCAAAGGTAATGTTCTGAAGTTGCCAAATGCTTGCTTTAGTTAATGTCTGCTAAAAGGAAAAGACCCTGAGCTTCACGAAATGTCTAATTGCATACTCTCCCTCTAAACTTATCTATGCTAAGAATAAGTTGTATTTGAAGGGCTCATCATTCAACTCAAATATGGAAGCAAAGACGGTACAAATATGATGGATAATGTTTCAAGTATTGGTAATTTTTTGCTGGATCGATTTTTAGGGTAAAAATGGTGCTTCTCAAAGAAATCGTGTTTGCCCGTTCTTTGACAGGCTCTGGAGTTAAGCATCCACCACGTGTTGACATCTCGGACAAGAGCGCAAGCGCAAGTAAAAGAAAGTTTCTTGCAGGGTCTATCTACGAAGGAATTAAGAAAATTCGAGTCTGCCATTTGAAGTTCTGTGTTGGTGATTTTGTGTGCTTTCCAAGTGATGCACTAATCAGCTTTAGTCTGTTGTTATTGAAAAATAGGATTTTTGTTTGTTGCGCTCACTTGAATTTTACTTTAGTAAAAATGAGCAAAAAATGGAAGAAAAAAAATGAAAGAATAACAAAAATAAGAAAATTGACTAGTTTTTGAGTAGATCCTGAAACCTATGACATAGTAGACTCCAAATTTCAAGATATCCCGATAAACTAAATAGCATCAACACAGCTACGTACATGCACACGCGACACGCGACACGATATGTTGACGTATGTCATTTCTCAAAAAAAAAAAATTAACACGTTGGGACACGTTGTATATTAAATTAATATTTTTATATATACTATTCAAATTCATAAATAAATAAATAATAAAAAAGAGCCTATAATGAATCTACACTAATAACATTAATAAATTTATTCATAAAAATTTGGAAAGACATTTTCTAACTTTAACAAAAGTTATTGATGAAGCAAATGACTCACGAGAGATTAGAGTCAAAATAAGTTTATGATTTTTTATAGTGATCAAAATTTATCATTATTTAACATCTAGTGCTTTTATTTTTCAAAATAACTTTTTAACCCATCTATTTATTTATTTTTTTAGCCTTACCTATTCATTAATAAATTTATTTAGCATTTAATATTTTTTTTTAGTGGGGCTCGGTGCCTATCACTTCCTAAAATTGTAATCACTCTTGCATGAGTCTCCATCCTCCTCTCCCTCCAAAAAGAAAAGAAAAAAAAAATCACAAATTCTTTTCACCCCTCCTTCCCTTACTCTTCTTTCTAAAACTAAAAAATGAACCTCAATCGCCTCCTCCTCATCCTTACTTGGTCTCTACCTCTTGATCTCTGCTCCCTCTCGGTCACCTCATCGTAATCACTTGCCACCTTACCTCCGGCCCCCTCTCCTTTGTTGTCATAGCCTCGTGTCCAACCCTCCATCGTGGCATCGCGGTTCTCGGTCTCTGCTCTTCCTCCGACCCTCTCTCACCGTCCCTCGCGGCCTCGCCTCCGCTCCCTCACCCTTGCCTTCAGCTTCCATCACCATCTTCCCTTCACACTTGTAGACCTGCCCCGAAACCTCCGGACATGCGTGTTGGAGCGTGTCGAAAAGAGTTGACCACATGTCGATTTTCCGACACATGTCGTCTCCGCGTGTCCGCGTGTGTCCAATACAAAACGGAGGCCCTCTAAATGTGTCTATGCTTCATAGCCGATAGATTCAAGATTCCAAGTTGGCTCTACATGCTTTGTTCAGCCTCGCATGCCACATTTTCCCACACTTCGTGCTGGTGCGTTGCTATAGTACCTTCAATAACCCCGATCTAAATTTACATGGGGGCCAAACTCGAAAAAGAAAAAAAGCACTCGAGCATAACTTCTTTAGTTTACCATCAATTTAAAGCGGGTCACATTTCAATGCCTGTCATGAGTCATCTCTCATTGGACATGAAATTTTTTATGATTACAAGAACGTCGTGATCTAAATTTCATATGATTACCGTCGCGCCCTAGGATGATCACGGCGGTCTAATCTCGTCCTTCCTCCCTATTTCCGTGAAGTGACAAATGATGGCAATCTGTACGCCTCGATTCCCATTTCCTCCCACTTTTTCAACCAAGCTTGATCACTTTTGTCCCCAAACTTTATGTGGGCTATCACAGGCCAGATCCTCATGGGAACCCTCTTCGACTTTTCATTTCACTCTCTGGCAATTTAAGCTTCTTCTTTTTTTCATTATCGAGTTAACCAAGATCTTTTAAAATTATTTTTTTCTCATGATTAGTCCTTAAATAAGGTACATATGGTTTTAAAGTAATTTATTTGAGTTTTTGGGTCAACGCGATATTAATGGAAAACTTAGTTTTATGCATATTTATGAATATAAAACTTTATACGAGGAATTCAACATATTGTCATCACTAGATTTGGACATTTAACAATACTATCTATTTGTTTGTTTTCACTTAATAGTTTAAAGTTGATTGTATTCCTTCAAGAATATGAACAAATTGAAATATGAAGTTAATATATTCAAATTTTCATTTGTCACTCCCAAACTAATCATCTTCAATGTAATATCGGTGATGGGCATGAGACATGAGGAATCCATGCCTGGAAAATCTTAACCCCTTCTCTCTCTCTCTCTCTCTCTCTCTCTCTCTCTCTCTCTCTCTCTCCATCTTAATAGAGGAATTTGACTGCACCGACTCTCTCTCTCTCTCTCCGTCTTAATAGAAGAATTTGACTGCACCAATTTAATAAGTCATATAACTTTATTATATTTTTTTAATATTTTAAGACTTAATTGTATTTTCATAATAAATTTTAAAACTTCAAATTGCCTATCCTAATAGTTGGAGTTCCAATGTTAAAGTTGTTGTCCGTCAAATTACACCTCTTGTGAGTTAATTTGACTTTCACATATGTAATTAAGGAACACCCTCTCATGTTCAATGTACAAATCAATGCATTCTTGCTTCCTTCACCATATCAAGAGCCGCTTTCTATCTAGACATATTTGCTCCAATGATCAATGCCCGCCTTTCGAGTAGGTTTTTAAAGGAACCATCTCCTGAGATGTTTATATTTGTTATTTTAAGTTACTAAATGCTTTGGAAAAATCATTGGTTAGTACATACTCAACTTGTCCAACATAAAGAAACCACAACAATGGTGACAAAGTTAATGAACCACAGCAATGATTTGACTTATACATTAAAATTTACTATTTTCTTTATGAGAAGTAAGTAATCACCCATTAAGTTTAGTGGTTTATAATTTATTTTTCCTCCCGCAGGCTGATTTTATTTCCTTAATTATGCCTACATATGATATGTTTCCTTTACTTTGTAGTTTGATTGTCTCTCGGAGGCATACGTAAATAGAAAATTTTGGAGAAATAAAACAAAAAATTGTTAATAAAACTTATAAATGCTATAAAATTGGAAAAATGACTAGTCAAATTGGAATCTCTTCTCCATTGCAACAAGCAAGGTCCAATTTAAAAGACAAGAAATTGATTGGTCCTTCGATCGTACGCTTGATGACGTACAAAGCTATGATCTTCTTTGTTTAATGTAGAGAATAGCGCGCTTAAAAATCTAATGTGGTAAATCTTGAGTAGCAGAGCACATATAAGATCATAGGTGGTTCAAGTCAACTCAACTGATTTTTCATGTAAATTAATGGTATATACTAACGTCTAAGCTCGAGTTATGTTCCCACTTAATTATAAAAAAAAAAAACATTAAAATTAAGAGAAAGTTTATAATTTTTTTTTTTAAAAAAAAAAAGACAACTATTCAAATAGGTTGGTCAGTTATTCGAGTCCAATCGCACATCGCCACCGATAAAGACAACGCCACCGTTCTTCATGTCCTCTTTGGAAAGGGAGACGCCGGTGGTCCGTGCAATGGCGAAACGTTCCGGAGTCGACACCAACCACGTAACCGCAGAACAAACCAAGTCGTGCTTCATGCGATGACATTGTCACTGTCCAAAATCCGTAAGCGGACAATATCAGCTCGCTAAGGATGGTATCGCTTTTCCTATTGTGCCCTTGCAATGTGAAAGCTGCCCGGCCATTTCCTTTGGGAATCGACAGAGGAAATGGCGTCTAGCGTAAGGGGAATAATCGCCACAAAATTTGGAGGAGAGTACCATCAATGATGATGGCAAAGCTAAAGTGAGTGGGTTGAGCAGTCAGTCGCGTGTTTGAATTCAATGTCGCCAGCACTAGGCAGTCTTTTTCCAAAAGAAGAAGACAACTCCATAATCTTTATCCAAATGAATTTATGTTGCGATGATCAAATTCTAAATCGCACGTTCATTTGATCTTTTAAAACAATTAGTAATGGGTTTATAAACTTTTACAGGATACTATTCAAAAAACATGTGCGTTGCCCATGATCCCACATCCTTATTTATTTCTTTTTTCATTGTATGGCATTTATATGTTATTTGAAAAAGAGGAGAATAGTATGATTAAAGCAATAGAATGATGAGGATGAAATCAGTTGCATGGTACTTCAAATTATATGTTATTACTTTTTATGTTATTCGATCACTTCTTCTGTTGTTATCCTTCCTAATGTGCTCTCTTGGGTTAGTTAACCTTAGTATTTAAGACGCAACACTATCTCTTACATTGGGGGATCTGCTAATTGATTCCCTTTTTGTTCTAATTCAAATAATAAAAAAAATTATTGACTCCAATTTTAAACAAAACAAACCATTGTCGTAATTAATTTTAGAGAAGGAAGACATCTAATACCAATCTTTGTAATTGGATTAATTCATTGTCTGGGAATCGAATAACTTTTTAAGCTATCTCAAACTGTAACGACATGGTTTGACGAGGTGAAGAGTGGTCGCTGAGGCCAAAGGATTCAAACAAAGAGCAGCTCTTGGCAAGCTTTTAGGATGGTAAAGAGGATAAAAATGAACCAAATTGCACACCGAATAGAGAGAGTGTGTGCATGTATATATACATGTGTGAATATTAACATTAACTTTCGAAGGAGCCTTTTGATATAACAGCAAGTTTTATAACTCAAAAGTTAAGCATGCTTAAACAGAACATTCAAAAATGGGTGACATCCTAAAAAAGTGATCTATCCATATGTCAAAGGACAAAATCGTAAGGCTCAAAATAGGACGTCAAGGTAGACAATATCTCCAATGAGTAAATCTAAGGATGTTACACATAATATTATGTGCAATTATCTAGTTTCATCATCAACCATGAGTTTGAACATGTATCCATTGATCTATCTTTTAGAATATAAAATATATTGTTTGTCATTTTTTTAAAAGGAAAATAAAGGATATCACAAGTAGAATTGCAAAATGCAACAAGTTACAAAGAGTTGCGAACATCTCATCTTACTTTTACCAAATAATACACATTTAGTTTGGAATATTCCACCATTCCCCCTTTTGGATGACCATTTTCTCACATTTGTTTCACACTTTCAAATTTTCAATGGTGAATGTCATGACTATGTTTGGTCGCTTAGATTTTTAGTTAGGATAAGCTGAATAGAATAGGATATGAAATTTAGAGTTTTTGTTGTATCCTAATCATTGTTTAATGACTTGTGGTGACAAAGCCATATATTTTTCTATCATCTACTAGAATGAGCATGGGTTCTCGGCAGAACCAAAAATCAGACCAAACCAACCATAGAAACCAACCTGATTTGAAGTTCCTGCGATTCCAAGTTCCGTTCCTGATTCCTAAAAGAGTGGAACCGATACTATATGGTTCGGATCTTGGTTACTGGTTACTAAACCAGGAAGAAACCAAAGAATCGAACCTAGAATTAATGAATTGGATTTGATGTCGCTCGATTGGTTTTGCCAAGAAAGTAAATCTCTCAAGAAAAAGTGAGACTAAAATTCTCCATAGATAGACCATCAAAGGTATTGTTCTTAAGTTGCCAAATGCTTGATTTAGTTACTGTCCGCTAAAAGGAAAAGACCCTGAGCTTCACGAAATGTCTAATTACATACTCTCCCTCTAAACTTATCTATGCTAATAATAAGTTGTATTTGAAGGGCTCATCATTCAACTCAAATATGGAAGCAAAGACGGTGCAAATATGATGGATAATGTTTCCGGTATTGGTTATTTTTTGCAGGATCGATTTTTAGAGTAAAAATGGTGCTTCTCAAAGAAATCGTGTTTGCCCGTTCTTTGACAGGCTCTGGAGTCAAGCATCCACCACGTGTTGACATCTCGGACACGAGCGCGAGCGCAAGCGCAAGTAAAAGAAAGTTTCTTGCAGAATCTATCTACGAAGGAATTAAGAAAATTTTCACCAAAAAAAAAAAAGAGTTAAGAAAATTCGAGTCTGCCATTTGAAGTTCTGTGTTGGTGATTTTGTGTGCTTTCCAAGTGATGCACTAATCAGCTTTAGTCTGTTGTTATTGACAAATAGGATTTTTGTTTGTTGCGCTCACTTGAATTTTACTTAAGTAAAAATGAGCAAAAAATGGAAGACAAAAATGAAAGAAGAACAAAAAAAAGAAATTAGCCAGTTTTCGAGTAGATCCCGAAACCTATTGATATGGTAGATTCCAAATTTCAGGATATCCTGATAAACTAAGTAGCATCGATGCGACATTATACGCACACGCAACACACGACACGACACGTCGATACGTCATTTCTTAAAAAAAAAAACTTACACGTTGAACACGTTGTATATTAAATGAATATTTTTATATATACTATTCAAATTCATAACTAAATAAATAATAAAAAAGAACCTATAATGAATCTACACTAATAACATTAATAAATTTATTCATAAAAAATTGAAAAGACATTTTCTGACTTTAACAAAAGTTAGTGATGAAATAAATTACTAACGAGAGATTAGAGTCAAAATAAATTTATGATTTTTTATGGTGATTAAAATTATCATTATTTAACATCTAGTGTTTTTATTTTTCAAAATAACTTTTTAACTTATCTATTTATTTATTTTTTAGCATTACCTATTCATTAATAAATTTATTTAGCTCTTTACCCAAAAAAAAAAATTATTTAGCATTCAATTTCTTTTAGTGGGGCTAAATGGGCCCCAGCCACTCATTTCATCCTCCGCTTTTTCCCCCCACCCTACGCCACTGCCAGGTGTGCCTGTCACTTCCTAAAATTGTAATCACTTTGCACGAGTCTCCATCCTCCTCTCCCTCGTAATCGCCTCCTCCTCTCCCTTGGTTAGTCTTTACCTCTTGATCTCTGCTCCCTCTTGGTCGCCTCATTGTAATCGCTTGCCACCTTACCTCCAGCCCTCTCTCCTTTGTTGTGATAGCTTCGCATCCAACCCTCCATCGCGGCATCGCAGTTCTCCATCTTGACGTCACAGTTGGCGATTGCAGCTCTCTCAATCATCTCGGTCTTTGCTCTTCCTCTGGCCCTCCCTCGCAGTCGCTTGTGGCCTCGCCTTCGCTCCCTCACCCTTGCTTTCGGCCTCCATCACTATCTTCCCTTCGCACTTGCAAACCCGCCCCAGAAACCTCCGAGCATGCATGTCGGAGCGTATCAAAAAGAGTTGACCACGTGTCAAATTTTCTAACACGTGTTGTTCGCGTCCACGCGTGTACGACACGTGTTGAGGTGTCCGACATGAAACGGAGGCCCTGTAAACGTGTCTATGCTTCATAGCCGATAGATTCAAGATTCCAAATCCTAATAGGTGAAGTTCTAGGTTTCAATTGAAATTTGGATTAACCCTGAAATTGCTCACCCCTATTATCTACCCTATCTATTGTTCAATAGAAGTTGCATATTAATATAAATGATAAATATGCCCTAATGTACCGTCCATGAGAAAATACCTTGTTTGTCATCATTGACTCCCAAATCCAATATTCGTCCCAAAAAAAAAAGAAACTCCCAAATCCGACTTAGAATATTCGCATATTAATTCTTTAAGAGAATAGTGCATATCCTGGACATATAGAAGGACAATTATTGTTCGTAGAGACGGCTAATTTCCATAAATATTACACAAAAAATGTAAACGACGTGCCTTAAATTCATAGATTAACTATTGTATGACGTCTTTAAATGTGCACATGCTCATTATTGGCGAGAGATCTCGGTTTCGTGGAAACTTAAAAGGAGCCTTCGCTTCTTCTCTTTTGCCGGGTAACGTCCTCTAGAGGAAATTGAAGTGAATATAATGTAAAGTCCTATCAATACAATCTAGGAGGAGATGTTTTTGTCGTTATGTAGAACACGTGCATTTTAGTACTGAAACCCTAATTTGTACTTTTTGTGAAACGTATGGTGAAAGTCGAACTGGAAGAGTCCGTGTTCAATGTATCTTCATTGTAAATTATATGCATACACAAACCAGCATTGCTGTCATATCTGTTTAGTGGCTGATCCTATGGTTCCTTACTTTGCGGAAGGGCAATTATCACACCTAAGTAATAGAAAAATTTCGGGCAAATTAGAGAGGCATGACCAGAGAGGCGCCTAGTTATAATAGACGAATTTAAGGAATTTGTACACCCGGCGATGGGTGAAGAGTAGCGCCGTATCGACTAGAGTTTTTTTTTTTTTTTAAGTCAGTCATACTCTATTCCTACTCTACACTTACTCTCAAAATTTTGTCCTTTCTCTTGCGGAGTATGGGAGTCGAAACTCACTCCTGAAACTTACGCGTCCCCACTCTATCTCCCTTGAGAAGGTGGGGATTTGAACCCCTCACCTCCCCCTTTCATGTTGGAAGGATAGCCATTAGGACGAATCCCAGTAGTTTATCGACTGGAGTTTGCTAGCGAGATAAAGATGAGCGCAGGCAATAGCGAATTGCCGAATGGAAAGTTGTTTGAAAGGGCAAGCCTTTTGAGACCTGAAAAGAGGGAGAGAGATTATAGGGGTTGAAAGATAGGGCACAACTAATGTTGGGTGGCTACGAAACATAAGGGATAAGAGTCGATATCAAACCCCCACAATAATAGAAGAATAGGTGACCCACTTTGTGTTCACCTTATCAAACTCCACAGCATTTTGATAAGGTACGGATAACTTAAGTTTTTGATAAGGTACGGATAACTTAAGATCTTCAACTTCGTTTCTTCCACAAAAAAAAAATATATATATATATATATATATATATATATATATATATATGACTTAGAAAATATTTTTTGAATGGTAATTACTTACAAAAATAAATAAACGAAATTTTTTTGTCATTTAAAAATATGTTTAAATATAAATCGTTATCGATAACAGAAATATTTTCTACTGATTAATTATCTAAAGCGATATAAGTGATCAGTTTTAAGCGAATTTTTCAAAATTAATCATTCTTTCGTAAATGAAACGGGCCTAATCATTATTAATTCCATTTGAATCAATGCACCATGGCATTCACCATTGCAATTGAGCAAATCATTTTGGTCATGACCCAATATGAATGCAAATGCTTCCATTGAGCATAAGAATTCATCGATGACAAATCATATTTAGCGTCAACGAATTCCCAAAACAAATCAAATTTCCTTGAGAGGGCATGACATCGTGCAAGATGGAACCCGGAAGACTAGGAAAGTTGAATCCGGCTATCCTACCACGCAACCAAAGACAGGCGACTCCGTTGCAAAATTCGAAAATTCCCGATCCCAATCGACAGTCAGCAATGGCTAACAATCCATCGACTTGAGGCACAAGACATTATCGGCCCCCGTTCGAACGCGACCAGGTATATACTCAGGATCGAAGTTGTCAATCTATTCCCTCCACAGGACTAAACGTATGGCGAAGAAGTACCTCTCATTGATTAATGGCGAAGTACCTCTCATTGATTAATTCCGAAACGGGCAGCAGATAGGGATGGCGCCTGCCACCGCGTTCCCTTCTCCACCCCGGCGCGAGAACGGAGGACCGCGGACGCGTGGACGGCCGCGGCCCGGTCAGGCCAACGTCACGCAATCGAGCGGGCCCGCCCGTCGATCGTACGCAGCCTCACGTCCCTCTCCACGCGTCCTCCTCCACTAATAAATATATAAATAAATGAACAAAAAAATATTAATTTATACGAGGAGCAACCACCTTCTCTCTCACCTTGATTTTTCAAAATTTCCCCCATTTTCTTCCCGTCCTTTTTCCGCTTTCTCGTTGTCCCGGGGCTTTAAATTCGTACCTCTGGAACTCTCCCCCCAACCGTCAACGGGAATTTCCACTTCTTTACCTGTTTCCCATTCCTGGCCTTTCTCTTTCTCTCTGTCTTTCTTCGTGCGCGTTTCGCTTTGCAGCTTCCTTCCTTTCTCTGTATCTTCCGCTTTGGAAAAAAAGGGTTGAATTTTCAAAGATAAGCATCGCGCGGGGAGAGGTTCAATCTTGGAAGCATAGCCATCGGGTTCCGCACGGCTCTTTCGGAGCTCCGGAGCTTCCCCCTCCCCTTCCACCATTTCATGGACCGGGGGCCGCAGGGAGGCCGCCGCCACCGCCGTCACCACCACCGCCGCTTCCTGGGACACCCTCGCTATCCCGCCCCGATCGCCTGATGTCGTCGGAGATCCAGGAGCGCCCCGGGGAGGCGTCTTCCTCGGCGTCGGATTCGGCGGCGGAGGAGGTCGGGCTGCCGGAGGTGAGCCTGATGGGGAGGTACGAGATCGGGCGGCTGCTGGGGTGCGGGGCGTTCGCGAAGGTGTACTACGCGCGGAGCGTGAGTACGGGGCAGGGGGTGGCGATCAAGGCGGTGAGCAAGCAGAAGGTGGTGAAGGGAGGGTTCGTGGCGCACGTGAAGCGGGAGATCGCCATCATGCGGCGGCTGCGCCACCCAAACATCGTGCGCCTCTTCGAGGTGCTGGCGACGCGGACGAAGATCTACTTCGTCATGGAGTTCGCGAAGGGCGGGGAGCTGTTCGCGAAGGTCGTCAAGGGGCGGTTCAGCGAGGACCTCTGCCGCCGCTACTTCCAGCAGCTCATCTCCGCCGTCGGGTACTGCCACTCCCGCGGCGTCTTCCACCGCGACCTCAAGCCGGAGAACCTCCTGCTCGACGAGAACTGGGGCCTGCGGGTGTCCGATTTCGGGCTCAGCGCCGTTGGCGAGCAGGTCCGCCCCGACGGGCTCCTCCACACCCTCTGCGGCACTCCGGCCTACGTCGCGCCGGAGATCCTCGCCAAACGGGGCTACGACGGCGCCAAGGTCGACGTCTGGTCCTGCGGCGTCATCCTCTTCGTCCTCAACGCCGGCTACCTCCCCTTCAACGACCCCAACCTCATGGTCATGTACCGGAAGATCTACAAGGGCGATTTCCGGTGCCCCAAGTGGACGTCCCCCGATCTCCGGCGGTTCCTGTTGCGCCTCCTGGACACGAACCCGGAGACCCGGATCACCGTCGACGAGATCGTGAGCGACCCGTGGTTCCGGGAGGGGTACGAGGAGATCAAGTTGGCCGATGAAGACGATTTCGACGCCAAGGACTTTCCCGAAGACGGCGACGGCGGCGAGAACGAGTGCTTGAACGCGTTTGACATCATCTCCTTCTCCTCCGGCTTTGACCTCTCCGGCCTGATCCGCGACTCCGGCGAGCCGGTCCGGTCGGAGCGGTTCGTGTCCGCGGAGGCGCCGGAGAGGGTCCTCGAGAGGGTGGAGGAGGTCGCCGCCGGCGAGGAGGGCGTGAGCGCGGCGCGGACGAAGGGGGACGCGGTGCGGGTCGAGGGGCCGAGCGGTGAGCTTCTCGCGGCGGTGAGGGCCCGCCGGCTGACGGCGGAGCTGCTGGTGGTGGAGGTCCAGTGGCGGGATGAACCTGGCCGGGGAATCTGGACGGACAAGCTGCGGCCCCAGCTGGACGGCCTGATTTACCGACCGGACGAGCCGGTCCCCGGTGACCCGTGATGCGACGTGACGTGCCACCAATCACAGCGGCCGGGACCACCGTGCTCTTTTGAATTCTTGAAAGTGATGATTATTCCGTAATGGGGGAAAAAAAAAGAATTGAAAAACCGCCCGGGTTTTTTTGTATATTTCTATTTTCTCCCGGAAATGTCTATGTCGGCTGGAAAATTTCCCCGAAATAAATGGTCCCCTATCTCTGTCTATGCAATTAAATGATTGGGAACTAAATGATCATAATTTGCGTAGTTTTGGTGTTACAGGCATTTTTAGTTCTCGTTCTTACTCCAAGTTTTGTTATTTACATCTTTTATTTAATTTGCATACAATTAAACTTTGTTAAAATAGCTGCTCCATGTAAAGGATGTTTGAATCGAACCAAATCTAATCAAATTTTCGTACATTTTCGATTTGGTTTAGGTTATGAAAACAAATAACTGTTTTTTTATTCCTATTCGGTTATTTTCATCTGAAGTGAAAATTGTCATTTTCTTAATATAATGATTTACACAATCCTTCTCTTTAAAAATAAAATAAAAATAAAAAAATAGAACTAAACTGATTAATCGGTTTGGGTTGCAATTCAATTCAAAATTAATGCACACCCAAATAATTCGGTTGATCATTGAGTTTGCTAAGTTATATTCAATTCGGGTCGCGAAACGTTGACAGTTCTAGCTTTATGCTCATTCTCAGGTAGGTCATGAGTTTGATAAGATATGTTTTCGATAAGGTATGTTTGCTTTCACAAAAAAGTTAAGATTTCTATTTCCATTTTTAGTACGGAAAGAAAAGCAACAAAATGAAAAGAGTCTGTCAACTTTGTTTCCGAATTTTTGAACTTGTCTAGGAAATGATTTACACCTTTTATCTCTTGCAAATATGGGGAAAACAAATCTTTTTTAAACTGTTTCGAGTTTCTTGGATTGCATAACCTTTTTGAAAATAATATCCATATTTCAAAAAAATTACAATTTTTTTAAAAATAAACTTATGTGCGCAATATTTATACTTGTAAAAATTTCAGGCGTGTAAGACTAACCAAAAATTTAAAATATGCGTGCTGCAAAATTTAGATCAAGTTTAAAATGATAAATCGTGTATAGTTCGTCACAAGATGTGTTTTGAGCTGTCTTTTGAATCGGGCAGAAAAGTAGTTCCCTTTTCAATCTCTACACCAAAGTGGAAAAATATTCTCTTCACCAAATTGTTTCTTTTTTCGGGTGAAAAGCTAGGTTGAAGAGACGTATTATCATGGTCCAATATTGCAAAAATTCCTATTTCGTGAAAGCAAGTGGTAGGATTAGGCCGAGTCTCTGGCGTTGAAAAAGTCAAAAGAGGCTCGCAGCCATCACTCGCATTTATTCATTGGAAGCATTCTACCGACGCTAGATTTTGTAAAATAAAGTACCTTTGGAAAAATAAAAGGGGGATTTGGGACTGATTTTTTGTACATTTGTCCTAACTCTATATATTTATTATCATTACAAAAAAAAATAAAAAATAAAAGGGGGAGATTACGTAAGGTCCCATGGGAACTTTAGGGGTCGGGCTCGCTAGTTCAAGAACTCGTCAGTGCTGTACACTGTCCCCTGAGCATTAATTTTGTTGCGACCATTGACTCTCTGTTGTCGTTTACGTCGGCATATGCAATGCACATTACTTTTAAGAGGTAAATGTATATTTTCATGCCATTTACTGTCAATTGCCGAAAAACAGGGGAAAGAAAGGCAAAGACAATGCTAATAATATAAAAATGAATATCGATAACAATATTAAACAATAATAATTTGTTAAAAATTGGTAAATATATCCACATTAGTAGAGCTAAGGAATGTAGTTTAAGAAAACGAAGCACTAGTGTGAAATGAAAATAGAAAATGCCTCAATAATTAAAAGGTCAGATAACAAAAATTGGTTTACTTATGATGTGTATGTAAAGGGCTGATTACGGAAAAGTCAATCGGTTATAAATATACCTAGGAAAATTATGAAAGAAATGATTAAACGATATTCATAGGAAATTAAATAACTCTCTTTTCTTTTCAAAAAGATTAAACAATCACATCCTTAGATACATCATACATGACGTGCGGTATCCTTTTAAATTTCAATTGTTATGTCCTGCATTGCAAATAATTAATTAACTTTTTCCCAAAGAGATCTGTCCTTCTGAGTGCAAAATGGAGCATCTTTAGTCCTAACATTAAGTGGCATCACGATCGATAGTGCCTCATAGTCATCTTCAACATTAGAGGACCCTTTTTGCAAAAAGAAAATTCATATTAAATTAATGTGGTCCAATGCCCCAAACTTTGAATTTCCCTTCTTGAATTATTTTCCTTTTTGTGGCCCCTTTTCCAACTGTACCGATTTTCTAAATCCGAAGTACCAATTAGGCCACAAAAAAAAAAGGAAAAACAAATAATTGAATAAATGGACTCGGAAGAAACTTCCTATTCATATAAAAGATAAAGTGGTCCAATGGTCCTTGTGGAGGAGGAGAGACATTTATTGGAGCGGGCCCGTTAAAAAATTTGATTTTGGGTGATGCTCGTGCTTCGATTTTTGCTTGGTCATGGTAAAACTAGACAAGATTCAAAGATGGAAAGTGGTCACCCACCACCACTCATCAGTATCTATCTAACTTTCAAACAATGACAATTTGAGTCATCCGCTTTTTTTTCCCCCATATATTTTAAATCTGATTTTTTTTCCATTTTTTAATTTTTTGGGAAAAATCAAAATGCATGGAAGGGTACTTAACACTAGAAGTAAGTATGTATTTAGGGTAGAACTAGAAACTAGATTAAACCAGCAGTAGGAACTAATCCGGCTCAAGTTTTTGCAGTTATTGATTCCTTAAAAAAGTGGAATTAGTATTGTGCAGTTCAATTCTCGGTTCCTAGGTAAGAATTGAACGAAGAGTCGAGAACCAAAGAATTGTCAGGAGAACTGATGACCCCCAACGTCGACATCTTTTTTGGCCATGAAAGTGAAACTCTGAAGCAAGATTGATGTCCCCGACGACTGAAATTCTCCATGAATAGACCACCAAAAGGTATTGCTTTGAAGTTGCCAAATGCTTGGTTTGATTATTCACCCCCGAAAGGAAAAGTCCCCGAGCTTCACGAAATGTCTACTCTCATGCTCTGTCACTCTCTCTAAACCTTTCTTTGCTAATAATAAGTTGTATTTGGAGGGCTCATCGTTCAGCTCAAATATGGAAGCAAAGACGGTACAAAGATGATGGATAATGTTCCTGTTCTGGGTTAATTTTCTAGGATTGATTTGTGGAGACAAAATGGTACTTTTCAAAGAAATCGAGTTTGCTGCTTCTTTCATGGGCTTTGGAGTTAAGCATCCTACGTGTCAATAACTCAGAAGAGCACAAGCAATCGGAGCATGAGAAGGTTTCTAGCACAATCTATCTACAGAAGAGTAAAGGAATTTTCGAGTCTGTCACTTGAAGTTTTGTGTTGGTGATTTTGTGTGCTTCTACGCGATGCACGTATCAGCTTAAGTTTGTTGTCATTGACAAATGGAACAAAAAAAGCGAGGAAAAAAACAATGAAAAAAAAAATGGCTAGCTTTGGGATGGACCTTAGAATCAACCATGACTTACTGATGATGTGAATTTTGGATTCCAAAGAATATATGATGGTTTTGAGTTTCAAAAATTGAGAAATCGATTCTAATAAGATACGTTTCAAATTCCGAATAAATTTTGAATAAAATCTGATTGATCACAGAATCACTGACCTTTACTTAATACAAGTGTAAATAAACAAAATGAATAAGTGATTTCGGAAGGTCATGTGGAGTCTATTCGGAATTGCTCTTTGATAATCATATTTTGCAACAATCATTTTGAAAAAAAGTTACCGATTTGTGTATAAGGGGGAAAAAACGATATGTTGGATATAATAAAATCCTATGCTTTGCGAACAGCAATAAAATAACTTGCAATGTTTCTCTTCAAACGTCAGATAATTGACTATCTGATCACCACTTTTTCGTCTGAGAATTGCTGCGGAAAATTCAACAGTTGTAAAAAAGGACTGAGAATGTTCTTGGTCCCTATACTTGACAAGATACAAGCATGATAAGCTCAGCCTTAGAAATCATGGGGTGAAGCTCTCTAGGAAGATTCCTTGCGCCCGCCAAAGAATAAGAAATGTTATCCTGATCGTGTCACATGTCATTCGGACGGTGTAGTGGTTGCATTATTGATTTAAACTTTAAATACTCCATAATGATATAAGTGCAATTCATTATTTATTTGATACCTTACTCTACATTTCAAGATCTAAAAAGTACATAATATATTATTCTAATTTAAAGTCATGTTGGAGAGAGAGTAGCTGCTGCATTATTGACGTATTTAAAATTTTTAAAAAACAAAACTCAATTATGGTGTCATCATTGATACTTAACTGTACATATCAAGATCTAAACCCTAAAATGATTCCTCCTGAATAAAAAAAAATTGCTCCATGTTCACTGAAAACATCTATATACAATCAGCGAATCCCATGGATTGTCTCGATCTCGCCTACAATTTAATTGATGAAGAGAATATAAGCAAATGCATGGTTCCCTCCTCCTCCTCCTCCTAAGGAAATCACGTTGGACTTGTTATATTTCCTCGACTTATATTTCGTCGATAACACGGCATACAGAATCTATCCATGTGTAGGTGAAGTGAACAGCATTTTTCCCTAGTGTTTTACAAAGATAATCGTAGGTTTAATACAAACCCGGGTGAAATTATTACAATAATACCGTTTTGTTTTTAAGCATATTGGTATCTCAAGAAGCATCAATATTAATGTTCGAAAACTTTCACTTTCATGACCTGCCACAATAATCATGACAAAGATAAAGATAAAGATCGAAGCCGAAAAAAAAGCGAAGAATAAAAGTAGCTTGCGATAGTACCGTTGTTGGTTCAAAAGAATGATTTTAATTTTTAATTTTTATTAATATTATTGCAGAAGTACTTTAATTATTATTTTGTCGCCTTTGACAAAAAAAAAGGATCCGTACATTGTTTGCAAACTTGAAAATCTCAGTTTCCACTAGAAATAATGAAAAAGAAAAACGCAACTTTGTATTTTGCATTTCATCAAGACCCAAAAATATTCATTGCTGAACTGATTGCGTGACAGCCGAGGTCACATGGACATTTGGTTGGATTTGAATTTAAAAAACGGGCCTAAAGAGATATAAGTCAAAATGACCCGAATGTGAGTTGGTATTTGTCAATTGTCTGGTTGCCCTGGGTTAGACTGTAAATAAATCGATAAAAAAAAGTTGGGTACGGATGGTCAATGCTAGTGTCCACCTTGAATATTATTATATTGAGCTCGTACTAGTATGCATTTGGTTCAATTTTGACGTAATGACTTTGCATTTGCTACATCATCCTAAGCATCTTTGAATGTGCATTTCCTACATCTTCCTAAGCATCTTTGAATGAAGGGGTATTTTGCGAAAGTAGTAGTGTTTGGATAACTCATTTCGATGTATATTTTGTGAAGCAACTTTGGAAGTGAAAACAAAAGGAATAATATATATAAAAAAAAAAAAAGCAGATCTTGGCAAGCATTGGCAAAGGTAGGGACTAGGGAGCTTCACTTGCGTCGACCATCGGCAAGCCTCCATGGCAACCAAAGGGGCCGTCGGCCAAGGTCGAATGAACCCAACCAGGCCTACCCCTGGGGTCACACAACCTCAACAAGGTAAAGACGCTTCATCGGCAATTTGCAGCATCGATTCTGGGGTTTATTGATTTGGAGATTTGCTACATCGGAGCTGCACCCATCTAGGCCCTTCAACCGTTAGCAACCCAAGCAACAATCACCAAGGATGCATGATGCTGAGGTCGCACGACCACGATCGAAAGGCCGGATCTAGGTTGCTCAACCCTCGACCTTGACCTAGACCCACAACAGCTTAGGCAATGATAGTAGCTTTGGCGAAGGCATTGGCTTGATAGCACTTGCAACCTTGAACGTCATCCTCGACCTCGACTTGGACCTCAACCTCAATGATGAAACCAGAGAGCACAAGGAAGAAGATGAACACTATTTTTTTAGGGTAAAAGAGGAACACATAATTATCAATGAGGGTAATATTGAAAAGAAAAAATTCATTAAACCTGCACAATATCATTATGAAAATGCCAAAACTTAAGGCAAGTTATCTATCTTGGGTTTTCAGCTTTCCCAATACTAACATTTGGCCAATGAAGTCCTAAAAGCACTTGCCAAACATCTTATATTTTTCTTTAAGAGGTTTTAGGGACTCAAAGTCCCTTGGAAAAGTTTAATCAAATTAAGCTTAATTATTGAAATACTTCTTTTAATATTAAATGTTCACTTTGAATCCCAACTATTTTGCACCACCAACGATCCGAAAATTCAAGGTGGACAAGTTTGTCACTACAATTTCATTAAGATTTTAGCCACTAATACATCAATTCACATTAAGTATGCTGCAGCTAGGTAAAGCAATGCTACCCTTTTGAAGGTTTGCTTTCAACTTGAATTGAACTCGTGCAAGAAAGGTAACCCATCGACCAATGGGTTAGTTACCTTGGTGACCACTTGGTTACCCTGTTATAGATGTGGAAATCGGGTGAATCCTTTACTCAATGGTACCTGATTGGATGCTACATTGCACGCACAACGAATAGAGAAAGTCTCATGACCTTATTTTGAGAAGACTATTAAATGCTCGTGTCAAGTTGAATGATTGTCTATACAAAGAAAATGGGTAGTTCTATGCCTATGGAAGTGGATGTAACGGAAAGTTATAAGAGATACACTTACTAGAGAAGTTTGAAACAAGTGACCATATTTAAAATTGTAATCATGTATTGAACAGGTTGGTAAAAAAAAAAAAATCCTATATCAATTATGGTACCCAAAGATCAGTAGTGTTAGGACATAGTGTCACGCCCCGAACCCCGAGCGCGCGCACATTCCACTTCGGTCGATCAAATGCGACATTCCCAGGTAGTGTCGCCGACCCAATCCAATCTTTAATGCACATGCAGAAGCATATTATAAAACCCCTGACAATAAACTAAGGGATAGAAAAGCAGGAAACCAAATCACAACATAACGCTTTCATAATTCAACAGGATTACAAACAGAGGTCTACGGCCAAAAGTCTACAAAAGACTGGCTCTTGAAAAGGAATTATCCTACGACCTACAGGTCGGACACGTTCTCCAATCCTTATGATTTCACCTCTGCAACTCCTCAAGGCTAACCAAAGCTATCAAGCCGCTCCGTCCACCGGGGACCTGAAATTTTAATCCCACAACGGATGAGACGATGTCTCGCAAGTTCAACCCCTAAACCCCTATTAGAAAGAAAATACGCCCCCGGGTGGCCTAGCCACATCACACGAAGACTTACCTCGCATTAGCCTTCATCTGAGTTTAGCACAGTTTATATAATTCAACCACGTGCAATTCTAATAACTCAACAACGGAGATACAATCACATCATCAAACAATTTGACTCAATCATGGGGATCGTCTCAGCGATCAATCGACTCGGTCGATTACATGTCATTCAAGTGAATCAATTACTACTTCCAATCTCGACCCTATAGGAAGGCTTAATAACCAGTGGCAATCACGGCCCCACTCGGCACGACCTTTAATTAGGTGGTCCATCACGGCCTCCCTGGCACGACCTCTCATAGGTGGTCCATCCCGCCACTGGGCACGACCTCTCATAGGTGGTCCATCACGGCCTCACTAGGCACGACCTCTAATAGGTGGTCAATCACGGCCCCATTAGGCACGACCTCTCTTAGGTGGTTCATCGCGGCCCTATTGGGCACGACCTCTCATAGGTGGTTCATTTCGGCCTCACTAGGCACGACCTCCAATCGGTGGTTAATCACGGCCTCACTAGACACGACCTCTAATAGGTGGTTAATCACGGCCTCACTAGGCACGACCTCTAATAGATGGTTAACCACGGCCAATCTCCCATCAATTCCCATACTTAGGGTTTTCTAAAGAATCCTCATAAATCGCAATCACACTCAATTCGCCACAATCAATCATCAAATTCAAATTCTACATGCACAGCAGCGATCGGCACGAAATTCTGAGAGAACAAGATCCCGACAAAATTTTCGGAATTTAATAAATAATTAAATTTATTCCGAAAATTAATTAAATAATAATATCCATATTTTCGTCATCCATGCCCAATTTATAATATCCAACCATCAATTTCAAAATCCGAATACACAACAACAACCTAAGCACGAAATTCGAGAATTTAGGGTCCTGACAAAATTTTCGGAATTTAATAAATAATTAAATTTATTCCGAAAATAATTAAATAATAATATTTTAATAATTTCGAATAATGATATATTATTAAATTATTAAATAATTTCGAAATATTTAAATAAATCAAAAGTAAATCCCTTTATGTCACATCAAGGTTTATAATAATGTAATCATTCACTTAACCTTAATTTAATCACACTTTAAGCTAATTAAACACATTAATATAATCAACACTTAAATAAATTAAACTAGCCACCTAATCACACTTAACATAAACTAAGCACACCTAAAGCATAATTAACCCTCTAAGCGAGGTTTAGTGAGTTAAACTTACCGGATTAGCGAGCCAAGCGGACCGAAACGACGGGGACACCGAGGAGAACAACTTTCCTCAAAGCAGGCCGAGCATCTGGGCTCGGGAAGATGGCCAAAACGGGCCAAACATCCGCTGCATACCCATTTTTCTGTAGCTGCTGGTCACGGGCGGAAGAGGGCCAAACGGTGGCTGGTTCGGGTCGGAATGGGCGGAGGAACGGCGGAGGAGTTGAACCGGACTTAGGCGGGGCTTCACGGTGGCCGGAGGTGAGCTGGACGGCTCCGGTGGAGCTCTACCAGATCTGAAATCGCTGCTGGACTCGCGGAACAGCAGGGACGACGGTGAGAGGAAGATGGAGGCAAGCGGAGCCGTGGCGGTGCACGAGACGGCGAGCTGGCTGGGCGACGGCTCCGGCAGTCCTTGCTAGCTCCAACGGTGGCCGGCCCATCTTGCACGACGGCTTGGACGAGCAGATCCAGGCGGAGTAGCGACTGGACGAGCTGGGGAGGCGCACAACAGCAGCTGGTTCCGGCTGGCTTCCACGAGCGAGCGACGGCGAGGACGGCGACGGGCGGCGCTGCTGTTCCAGGCGACGAGCAGCTTCTCCTCTGCGATTTCGGGGCTTCGAAGAAGAAGATGAAGACCATGGAGGAATCGCACGGAGGAGAGAGGAAGAAGAGAGGGAGGAGAGAGAAGGAGGGGGGGCTATTTTCTTTTCTTTTTCCTTTTCTTTAATCCCACAAAATGGCCCACCATGACCTCATGGATGATGTCACCTTCCACTATCTCCCACAACCTCATTCCAATGGGTTAAATTTCATTTTCCGCCGCGTGGCATAAAATCTTGTACACTTAATTCAATCAATTCTCAATCAATTCCGTCCAATTGAAGCTCAATTAAATTAACCCATGTGTCCTCGGTCTTCTCACGACATTTCCCCATCAAATGATCCAACTTGCATCCCGAAGATTCGATTAAAAACGGCCCTCTGACAATCCCGAACAAAAACGGCATTACTTTGCTTTTCCGCCAAAATCTCGGTTTGTAGAAAAATCTTCCAAGATAAGTCAATGATCCTAAAATGATTTGTGACACACCCAGACTTCCAATTTCTGAATTCGATCTCAATTCCACGGTTAATTTCACTTTGGCACGATACTAGTGCGGCCCAACCTACCGGGTAGGCTTTAGAAATTTTCATGCATTCGACCTGTGGTTGATCATCTCAAGCCACAATGTACATCTTTGAAACATTGGCAACTTTCGGTTGTCGGGGTAATCTCAAGGTTTCAAATACGAATACAGGGTACCCAATCGATAGAAAAGTCGGTCCAGTGTCGATCGACAAGGATTATGCGATCTGGTGGAATCACCCACACTTGATCACATGCCTCTTTCGAGTCGACCTATCTCCGATCTTTAATCGATTTTTATTTGTGTCGTAATGACCCTTGCAGATTAGCTCTGTCGAAAAGTTGCTTCCTGGTCAAATTCTCGAGTTAGATGCATTAGAAACTCTTAACGGCTTCACCCGATAGACTAGTTTTCACATGAGTGGTCAACTCAAGGAAGAGAACTATATGTGTGCCAACGAAATGCCCGTCTCAATTTATTGAAAATAGAATCGGAAAATCGGGATGTCACACATAGTGCCAATGTTGCAATTTTTCTTGGTGCAATAGGATGTAACGTGGGTTAGTAAAACTTTTAATGCAATGTAATAGTGCAATCTCTTATGTCTCTCCCTCTCCAAGTTTCAGCCTTTCTTTGCTTCTTTAAATTATAAAGGGAAGGGATTTGACTTAGATCTCTTATGTCTCTCCCCTCCCTCTTTGGTTGTTCTTCCCTTTATTTTCTCTTAGTTCTTGCTCTCCTTTCCCGATCTAAATCTATATTTAGGAGCTCTACTCTCCTGATCTAATATGATCTAGGAATTTTAATAAATAAGTATTCTGTCTCTAGTTTCAATAGTGCTCACAACAGCTCCAATATCAGATCCGTGTTTATTTAACTTGTTTTTGTTTAACATTCGGTGTCTTGCACTTGCTAAATAGCTCTATCTCATTGGTGTTAGATCTGAACTTGTTAAATATGTTGTCTCTATATGGTGATGATATTGATTGTTGAGGGTGCCCAATCTAAGCATATACCACCAAAATGCAAAGCCATAGCTACGTGCGCTCATCACTAATGATAATGTGTACTTTTGTGATTAGCCACTGATTATTTGGATGCAGTCATAGATCTGTTATTGTAGGACGAACTTGTGCTTACCTCTACCTACCGTGCTCTAATAATATACCTTGATTTTTGGATTTAGTTTGTTTTAAAACTCTATGGGCTTGCTTTGTTGTGGTGATTTTTGGGATTTCTTATGGATCTTTTCATGTATCATTTAAATAATAAATGAAAATTTTCTTTGATTAATTTTTTTTTTCTAAATGTAGAACAAAGACGGATAATGTTTTTGGCGGATTGCATCCATGGCGTTGCGAAATTTAGATCTATGTGCAACTACTTGAAAACTATTAAACTCATTTATTGTTTCATATGTTAACAGGAAAAGGCAGAAAAAAGGTTAGAAGCGAATAATCACGTGATTAGATCAAGGAAAAATTACTCCATCAATCATAAATCTATTGTATGAATGTCAATTCAATCTTAAACGTTTCGATTTTGTCAATTTTTGTCTTAAACCTTTGTATGAGATTCAATATAATCATTCCGATTAATTTTCATCAAAAATCACTAAATTGACAGTTTTGTCATTGTTGACTGCCGTCCCACATGGTGCACTGCCATGTTAGCAACTTTGGCAGAAATTGTTTGGAATAACTATATTAAAATTTAGTGCAAATGTTTAAAAGTAAATTAACAAAACTGAAAAATTTAGAAATGAATTGACATTCATATAATAGATAAAGGATTAATTGGACAATTACTCCATGTTGATGCCCAAATAAACTGGTTGTGGGTTTTTCTTCAAAGGATTTGTGGAAAGTCAACTGTGATTGAGAGAGTTAAAAATTGATAACTACAAACCATTAATGGTAAAAATGTACTAAGAATGTTCTTGGTCCTTGTAAATGAGCTATATACTTGACTAGATACAAGCATAAGCTCAGCCCGAAAAATCATGTACAAGGACCCACAAAATAATATTGTTTCCTTATTGATTTAGATTTAAAATTCTGAAAAACTCAATAATGATGTAGGTGCAAGTTATTTTTTAATTGACACTTTACTCCAAGAAATCAAGATCCAAACCCTAATAAATATCATAAACTAATACTCTGATTACGAGACATATTGGAGGGAGTAGCTGTTGCATGCTCGATACATTTGGAATTTTAAAAACCCAATCATGATATCATCAATTGATACTTAACTGTACATATCAACATCCATGAATAAGAAATTTGCTCCGTTATCACTAAGTAACTTTTGTTTTTGACCTGTGAATCCCGTGGTCGCTACGCGATCTCTCCTGTATTTAAATTGATTATCATCCAACGTTATCAGATTATTTATTTGATTAATAGATGATACTCTTTCTAAGAAAACTTACATGTGGACTCATGTCTAATCTGTCGGTTACACTGCGTCCAGACTCTATCCACGTGAAGGTGAAGTAAACAATGTCTCTTGTGGTATTTTACACCGCTGTTCGGTTCGTACGAAAATCCGTACGAGATATAGAAGACACAGTTAGAAGTAATAAAAGATATAGTTAATATCCTGAAAAACCCCAAATCGATACCCATATGATAAATTTACCTCAAATTATTTTTTTTATTATGAAAAATTCTAAATTGGTACATATATGATAAATTTACCCTGATTGACAATTAAAAACTCTAAACTTATACATTTATGATAAATTTATCCAAAACTAATTTATTTAATCGCAAAAAATCTCAAACTGATAAATTTGTAACAAATATATCATCCGCTAAATTGGATTAATACCAAAAAAAATCACAAAAATTGTAAACTGTGACAAACAAAGCGTGAAATCCCAAATTTGTAAACTAATCAACTGTCATGTGTCATTTAACTTAATTATTTGACAGTAAAATTTAACAAAAACTAACATAGGGTAAATTTGTCACAAGTATATTGGTTTTGGGTAAATTTGTTAAAGATATACTAGTTTAGGGTTTTTGATGATAAAAAAAAATAGTTTAAGATAAATTTGTCATAGGTATACCAGTTTTGATTTTTTCAGGGCATTAACCCTAAAAATAAAAGTAGCATTCAATGGTCTCCAAGATTGCTTTCTAAGTAATGATTCTTACTAACATTATCGTAAAAGTACTTTAATTTTCGATTTTATGCATTTAAAAAAAATGTATTGGTACGTTATTTTGCTAACAAATTATGTCTAAATATTTTTGTGAACATTGAGAATACTTTTCATTTATTTATTTTTATAAGCAATAAAAGCGATCATTTTTTCAAAAAGATTTTCCAAATATTTCATTTTCCGTAAAACAAAGTGTGTAAACATATTACCAATAAACGTCTTAACCTAATTAATAAATGGAAAATTTATAAGTTGGTTGCAAATAGTTCTCACCGAAAATAACAATCGATTGAAAGATTATTTTGTTAATTAAATCCATTAGAATCAACCAAAAAAACTTCATTAAAAAAAGGGGGTTAACACCAAGAAAAACCATAAATAGGTATATCTATGACAAATTTATCTAAAATTAATTTTTAATCACAAAAAACCCTAAAGTAATACACTTGTGATAAATTTATCTTGAATTAATTTTTAACTAAAAAAATCAAACTGATAGAATTATGACAAATTTATCCAAAATTAATTTTTTTTTTACTACCAAAAACTTTAAACCGGTACATTTGTGACAAATATACCCCCGTTTGTTTTTGTTAAATTGGATTAATATCATCAAAGATCATAAAATAGTACACTTGTGACAAATTGAGTTATAACTTTAAATTGGTACACTCGTCAACTGTTATATGTCATTTAACTTAACAATTTAATCGTAAAATTTAATAGAAATTAATCGATGATAAATTTGTTTCAAGTGTACTGGTTTAGGGTTTTTTGTGATATTAACTAAAAAAATAAAGACCCAAGTGACAAATTTATACTTTTTCTTTTTTCAAATTAAGTATTCAGATTATGAGCCGATGCTATGCCTTAAGCCTCTCTGTTCTTTCTGAAACCGACAGGTGAAAATGTTTACTTTTGTAAACCATATTTGATTCTCGGTTAATATATTATGTGCTTATTATGGTGCCAAATGATTGCGCAATGAAAGACAAAACCGGGGTCAACTTTTAATGTAGAACAGGCGATGGATGATGCCATCTTTGGCGGATTTTGCACATGGTGGGGTGTGAACTTTATGGAGCGAGACAGTGACAGAGTCATTATTGAATCACTGCGTGAAAGCTCTCCCCAAATTGGGAATGTGTAGGGAGGTATGGCTTGGCTCAAATGTTGCAAAATTCTCGTCTTCTGTCTGGCCATTTACGTTTACCCATTGGAAAACGACTATAAGTGGTTGGCATGGGGATGAAAGCGTCATTTGTTGGATATGTCTCTGATTCGATTCGCCTATTTGTGGTTTGTTGCGCTGACAGATAAATCTTGCGCGACCTCAAATTAGCATGACGCGTTTCAAAACCGTGCAAGGGCGTGCAAAGAGTGACCAAATCGAACCATATGGCGTTGACAACTGACCAGAATGAGACATCAGCTTTCTGACCAAGGCTAGCCAAGCTGGGCATGTTGGCTACTAATTCTACGTTTGTCAAGGCCGTAGCTGCCATAGTGCGTACTGGGTTGTCCCATTGGACCTCCGGTAATGGTTTTGGTGCGGGTAGGGGTGGTTGGAGGTGGCGGGTCGCTGGTCTTAGGTGAAGTGGCCAGTTTTGCGGGATGATGTGATATTAGAGCTAACACGGTTTTCTTGGCTCTTTTTGTGAACAATGCTATTTCCTCTTTTTATTCAGGATTTTAGGTGTGAGATGCTAGTTGTAAGGTTTTAAAAGTGAAGGATGAAAATTTGTATGAGAGTTGAACTTAAAAGATGGTTTTTGCAATTATCCCAAGTTAAAGCACCAATGGCCCCAAGCATATGCTCACAAATTACAATTGGAACAGATGGTCCGGCGAATTCTTCTCCCCGTGTATAGTAGGCCTAATTTTATTTTATGGACCTATTTTACATGTTGGGAAGTCCATCTTCTTACATGCACTTTGGAACACTTTCTTTCAACAAGACGATTCTAGTGTTCCGTTTCCCAGAAGAAGGAATTTTATTCATACTAGTAAATTTCGAAGAATTTAGTAAGTGTCAACAAGATATTAATAATAAAATAATTGCTTACCTAATTTGCTGTAACTTGTTGGTAACATAACATCATTTTCATAAAATCATGAACTGTTTATGGTAGTTTACAATTTTTTTTTTTTGATTGATCCTATTCTATTCCTACTCTAATTTCCACTCTCAAACTTTTTGCCCTACCTCTTTAGAGGGCGTGGGAGTCGGAATCCACACTTAAAACTAAATCGTCATCACCCTAACTTTTTTGAGAAGATGGGGATTTGAACTTCCCATCTCGCCCTTCCATATTGGAAGGGTGGCCACTAGGGCAAATCCCAGTGATAATGATAGTTTACAAATGGCTCACCCTATTTCCATTCCTTTATTGGCTCTTAACACCCAATATTACATTGAATTTACTACATTAATTTTTGTGGATCCCACCTTAATTTAAGATTATTTTATCTTTTTTTACCCCTTATTATTGGCTATTGACACCAAACATCACATTGAACTAACTACATTATCCATTAGGATTCACACTCTTTAATTCAGTACAATGTCTTACATTTTTTTCTTTTTTTTTAAATTTTATTAAATGAAAAACTTACATTACTCTCAAAACCATTTTTTTCACCCTAGCTAATTCATCCACACCTGTTTCATTTCAATGTTTCCTTCACGTAAGTCTTCTTCAAAACTTATTCGCCACTATTATAACCTAAGCAGGCACTAATCATATATTGGAGACAGAATGTTAATCATGATTGTGAAATTTTCGACTTCAAATTTTGGTACAAATTTACTCAAAGATGATCCTCTTGCTTGCGGTTAAATTACTCTTCGAATAATTTTTTCCTAATATAAAAATAAATATAAAAATCATTAACAAAATAATTTTCTTTTTTTGCCGAGTAATAGTCATTAGGTAGCTATCCATCACATAAATATTTTTTTGAAAGAGTTAATACCCTGAAAAATCCTCACTAGTAAGTTAGTGATGAATTTATCTCCAATTAATTTTTTTACCATAAAAAACGTTAGATTGATACATGTGTAACAAATTTACCACAATTTAATCTTTTGACTACCAAAAACCTCAAACTAGTACACTTATGACAAATTTATCCTCCATTAACTTTTGTCAAATTTAAACTTTAGACATAATGGTGATGTAATCATTTAGAAATCCATAGGGTAAATATCTGGAAAGGAGATTGATCGAGAAAGATCTCTTGTTCTTATTATAAGATTGTGATTGGATCCGCAGATGTTTGGTAAAAAGAAGAATCTTCTCCTTTGAGAATAATCCAAAATGGAAAGTGTTCAATTGGAACATGAAAACGTAACTGAATTGGTCCTAGTTACTCTTCCGGACGGAGTGGAAGAAGGGAGGAGATTCTCGAACGAGGAAAAGGACCCAATGACTTCGAAAGAATTGAACGAGGAGCCGTATGAGGTGAAAATCTCATGTACGGTTCTGTAGAGTGGCGATAAGGGTGACTTATCTGTCAACTTTTCCACTATCACCCCCAAAAACCAAACTCGCCTTACGTAAAGTTGCCGAGTACGATTAACCTCTGGATTTGAAATCACTGCTTATATACCTGGTATTGGCCATAATTCACAACCGATACACATGCGATAAATTTAACTATACACTTATGACATATTTGGAATTTTCTGTGGCATTAACCCTATGGATTTTCAATGACATAACATGTCACCAAGTGTAATCCACATCAACAAATTTAACGGAGAAATTTGACAGAAGTTAAATATAAAGTAAATTTATTAAAAGTATACTAATTTTTTATAGTTAAAAAATTAGTTCGGAGCAAATTTGGCATAGCTGTATTAGTTTGAGATTTTTAAAGTAAAAAAAAATTATAATTGAATAATTTTATTACAAATTTATCAGGTTGGGGTTTTGGTAATCAAAAACTAAATTTATGGCAAATTTGTCATAAATGTACCAATTTATGATTTTTTATGGTCAAAAAATCAGTTTGACGTAAATTTATTATAAATGCACTAATTTGGGATTTTTAAGGACATTAACCCTTTTAAAAAGAGGTGCACCAATTGTGTTCCAAATCGAGAAAGAAAAGTAAAAACCAAAAGAGAAGACTAAAAGCAAGCGTGGGTCTTTAATCAAGAGGTGGGCCCACGTTTAATATTTTAAAAAAATATATTATTTGAGAAGGGCATGAGTAGTTTGTCTCTAGTTAAATTGAAACAAATGAAAAAGAGAAAAAAAAAAGGTAAGAAATAATCTTAAATCTAAGGTGGAGCCCATAATGGTTAGTATAGTCAATTTAATATAAAAAGGGGTGTCAAGAGCCAAATAAAGAGGTGGCAGTAGTGCTAGCCTTACAAATTTGCGACTTTTCTTCCTTCTTTTTCTTTTACCAATGATTTACATTTACAAAAACACTTTTGAGTCTACCAATTTAAAATTCGAATTGTTACTAACATATTTTTTATGTTATATTACTGTATCGTTTTGAGTTACCAACTATAAATTGAGTTACTTACCATTATTTACTTGGTTTCTTTTTATTTATCAACTTTTGTTATGATTCATTGACTTGTATTTGCTTTTTCTTACAAAATCGTTCAATTCATCAATCTTATTTGAACTTGCAACCTTTATAAGTTGGACATACCGGCATTTCTTTTATTAGTATACCAAGTAACTTTGGTTTACCAGCTGTTAGTTGAGTTTCTTCCTAACCTTTTTCTAAAATCTTTACCGACTTTTTTCCTGTCAATTCATAAATTCATATTTGTGTTATGTATCAATTTTTATTTGTGCTTTTAAAAAAAAAAATTACCAACTTCCCTTATCTTAGAGGAGAAAAAAACTTCACTTCATTTCTTACCAAATAATTTTATTTATCGGGACCGATTCATAGACCTTGCTTACCGAGATTTTCTACAATTAAGTTACCAGCTAATTTTATATTACTAATTCTTCAATTAGTCACCAACGTTTATTTGGTAATTTTACTAATGAACTTCTCTAATCTTTTACAAAGAAATTTATTATGCATTATCAATTTTTATTTACATTTTTTACCAATGCTTGAAATTTACCAACTATCAAATCAAATTACTAACCTCTACTTGAGCGAATTTTCAATGCTACTCCCACTTAAATAACCGAATTGAAAAGTTGTTAAATAAGAAAAACCAAATAAATATTGGTAACGAACTCAAATAATTGGTACCCTAAAACTAGTTAATAACTTAACAAGAGAAAAGTTGATATAACACTTACAAAGTTAGTGATTTGACACAAAATTAAAAAGATTCAAGCTGGAGGTGGTCAAGCATTCATCTAATCTTTAAGCAATAGGAATTACACTTGGGCCATTCTTTATTAACATTTTATAACAGTTTACTTTCTTAAATGCTGCTACTCTTTAATAATTATCCGTAAAATTCTGAATACTCACATGTACACAACAATAATTATAATGAACTAACAATGTCTTGGTCCTTTTTTATGAGCTATATCCATAAAATTCTAAATACTCACTAGGGTAATCATGGTCTGAGTTGGGCCACCCAAAGACTCAACTCAAGGACCAACCAACATAGTGTTGACTTAAGATTGATCCAATTGAGCTTGGGACTAATAATTAGATTGATCCTATGGGTTTGGTCTGGTTTGAGTCAATTTGAGACCAACTAATAATTTTTTGTTTCATTTTTTGTAGTCTTTGAAAAAAGAAAGGACAACAAGAGTGCTGGAGGAGGACAACGTCGTTTGATGTCATTTAATGTTGTTTAATGCCATTTAAGTTAGGGAAACGCTATTTAAGTTAGAGTTTACTCTTTAGAATAGATATAAGAATATTATATCTTATATATTAGAGATATAATGTATAATCTATCTAAAATATATTATATATAAATAAAAATTATATAGTCAAGGTTGACCAACTCTAAACTCCTAGAAACGAAGACCAACCTGCATAGTGCTGGTCCGAGAATTTTAGGACCAAAGACCAATCCAAATCCCTTTGGGAATTGGATTGAGACTGATAGGGTTGGGCGGTCCAAAAGGCGGTCCAAGGACCTAGACCGATGCTCATCCCTAAATTGCTCACATGTACAAAACAAAAATAAAAATGGACTAAAAATGTCTTGGTCCTTGCGTATGAGCTATAATTCTCGTAGAAAGTCAATTGGGATTAATAGAATTGAAAACTGAAAATTGAAAATTGACAATAATAAACATGGGTTATTAGTTCTCTTCAATTTTCATATGCAAAATTGTGAATGCTCACATGTACACGATAATAATAAAAATGGACTAAGCTTTAGCAGAAAAACACAAATAAAAACGGACCAAAAAGTCTTTCGTCCTTGCATAGAACTATATACTCGCGGAATGTCAATCCTGATTAAAGAAAGTTAAAGATTGAAAATTACAAACCAAAATAATGAATTATCTTCAAATTTTCATCCACAGAATTCCGAATATTCAAATATACGCAACTATAATAAGAATGTCTTGGTCCTTGAATAAGAGTTATATACATGCCGAAAGTCAACTGGGATTAAGAAAGGTTAAAATTGAAAATAACCAACCAAAATAATCAGTTCTCTTCTGTTCCCGTCCGCAAAATTTCGAAACTTCCCATCTACGCATCAATAATAAAAATGGACGAGGACTGTTCTCGGTCATTGAATATAAGCGATATACATGACTTTCCAAGTTTCTTTGTATCAACCGAAAAATTTAATAAAATATTATTCTGACTGCAACTCAATTGGAGGGAGAGTACAGACCGAAAAAAAAAAATTGGAGGGAGAGCAGCTGTTGCATTATTGATAGATTGAATTTTTAAATACTCAATAATGATATAAGTGCAAGTCATTATAAATTACACATTGTTGTCATCTCTCCTATATTTAACTGATCATTATTCGACATTATCAGAATTATTAATTTGATCAAGAGATTACATTTTATAGTGTTTTAGCCATGTGAGAATAGATCTGATGAATCACCCCAAATAAAAAAATAGAGAGAAAAATCTAACAAAGCAACTTGGTCTTTCTATTTTATCAACATTACTGAGCATTTCAGAATAATCTGGAAAATAAAAATAAAAATCTAAGACTGGCGAGTCCGCCATTGCATTTAATACATGGGTAATTTGGGAACAAACCCAGTTTCTTCGATGTGTCGATGTTGTCACTATTGGGAGAAATGAACGGCAGTTGTGAAGCAATAGGAATTACACTCAGGTCATTCTTTATTAACATTTTATAATAGTTTACTTTCATGAATAGTGCTAACTCTTTAATAATAATTCCAAAAAAAAATTCTGAATATTCAAATGTATGCAACAATAATAAAGATGAGCTACGAATGTCTCGGTCCTTGTATATGAGCTATAATACGCTTGCAGAAAGTCAACTGGGATCAAGAAAGCTAAAAAAATCAAGCATTATTTTAGCTGATGTGTGTAAGAATGTAAGAGGTTGAGCAGCACAAAAATTAAATCTTCCCAGACAAATATTGTATTGACCACTATAAGAAGACTTTTTACCTTCATCTTTTCGAATTATTAGCTTTATTTGTAATATGAAGGATGTCCGTAAGCTGTTGCACTCATCTACTTCATAATACTTACATTTTACCCCAAAAAGAAACAAAAATCAAATATTATTAGTGCTTCATTTTTAATCTTTGCAAAATGCTGATTTTCACACAAACGATCTACACACTTTGATTGGATACAAGCATAAGCTCAGCACCAAAGAGCATGTGGGAGAACTTCCCTGGGAAGTTTCTTTGTATCCACCCACCAAAGAATATATAAAACACATTGTCGGGATTACAAGTCATACTTGGGGGAGTAGGTGTTGCATTATTTATACATTTGACATTAAAAATTGAATAATGAGATAAGTGCAAGTAGGTACTAGTTGATTCCTTGCAGTACATATCAAGTCACCCAAGAGGGTTCCTCATAAATAAGAAATTGCTCCATTTTTTCTTTTTTTACGAAAAAGCATTTCTTTATGATGGGTGAATCCGTGGGTTGTACTTGTTGACGTTTTCCTAATATTTTACACTGCTAATACTAGGTTTTCATACAATCTCATGCGACTTTAAAACAACGTTAACTTTCGCCGCCTGCCACAGAAATTACAACCAGACATAGTATGTAGATATTGAAATGCAAAAAAAAAAAAAAATGAAGAAAGAATAGGTGTAGCTTGTCTTTGGTTGAAAAGAATGCTTTCGGTGTTGATTTTTCATTGACATTAGTGTGAAGATACCTTGGGTTTTAGTTTTTGGCCTTTAGAAAGAATGTATTGATACAAATTTTTGCTTACGGTTTTCACTAGAAATAACAATTTTTTTTTTTTTTTTTTGGACAAGACTAGAAATAACAAATTGAATGAAAAATTATTTAAAAAGAATGAAGAGCAACTTGGTCCCCCCATTTCATTCTTCTCTGTTACTGAGCATTTCAGAATAAGCTGACAAAAAAAAAAAAAAAAAAAAACAGAACGTGGGTCTGCGAAACTTTTAACGCAGAGCAGAGATGGGAGGACGCCATTGCTGGCGGACCGTACAGATGTCAGGGGGAACTTTATGGAGCGAAGAGAGAGTCATCATCAAGTCACTGCGCGAAAGCTGGATGAGATTTAAACCTTTTTACGTACAATCGGGACCTCTTGTTGTAGGTTGCGGACAAAACACACGACTCGCCGAAAAGGAACTTGAAATTGTCCGGTCTTGAAATGTCACTGTTCCGGAAAGCAATCGGCATTTTATCAGGGTGTGCTCCTCGGATACTCCCCACATGGGAGTGTTAGGGAACGCATGGCTTGGCTCATTCACGTATACTCCGTTGGAAAAAATGATCTAGCTGGTCGTTAGGTAGACCGAAGTGCCAGTTTTCGGATGTATCACGGATTCGATTAGCCAATTTATGAGATTTTGTGATGATAGATAAATCTTGCGATTAGCGTGATGCATTTCTAAGCGATGTCAAAGCAGGTAGGGCGTGATCGGATCGAATGATAATGCATCAACGGCCAACTAAGATGGAACTATCTACTCTCACATCAAAGCCAACTAGGTTAGGCATGTTGGCTGTTGATTCACCATGAATCGAGGCCACTTGAGTTGCCATAGCACCCGCTGGTGATTCTAATGAGGGGACGTGCTATTAGAGCTAGTAGGGTTTTCTCGACTCCATTGCGCAAGATAGCATTTTACTCTGTGTAGTCAAGATTCGAGATTTGAGGCGTGAGATGCTAATTGTACGTTTTAATATCAGATGATGTAAATTGATGCGATAGTTAACATTTTTTAATAGTTTACTATTGCGAGAAATGAAGGGCAGTTGCTAAGCAATAGGAATTACACTCAGGTCATTCTTTATTAACATTTTATAATAGTTTACCTTCATGAATAGTGCGAACTCTTTAATAATAATCCCAAAAATTCTGAATATTCAAATGTACGCAACAATAATAAAGATGAACTACGAATGTCTCGGTCCTTGTACATGAGCTGTAATACACTTGCGGAAAGTAAACTGTGATCAAGAAAGCTAAAAATATCAAACTTTATTTTAGCTAATGTGTGTAATAATGTAAGAGGTTGAGCAGCACAAAAATTAAATCTTCCCAGAAAAATATTGTATTGGCCACTATAAGAAGAATTCTTACCCCCATTTTTTCGAATTATTAGCTTTATTTGTAATACAAAGGATGTCCTTAAGCTGTTGTACTTCATCTACTTCATAACACTTACATTTTACCCCAAAAAGAAAAAAAAATCAAATATTATTAGTGCTCTTCATTTTTAATCCTTGCAAAATGCTGATTTTCAGACGTACGATCTATAAACTTTGACTGGGTACAAGCACAAGCTCAGCACCAAAGAGCATGTGGGAGAACTTCCTTGGGAAGTTTCTCTGTATCCGCCGACCAAAGAATATATAAAACACTATCGGGATAACAAGTCATACTTGAGGGAGTAGGTGTTCCATTATTTATACATTTAATATTAAAAATTGAATAAAGAGATAAGTGCAAGTAGGTACTTATTGATTCCTTGCAGTACATATGAAGTCACCCAAGAGGATTCCTCATGAATAAGAAATTGCTCCATTTTTTCTTTTTTAACGAAAAAGCATTTCTTTATGATGGGTGAATCCCGTGGGTTGTACTTGTCGATGTTTTCCTAATATTTTACACTGCTAATACTAGGTTTTCGTACAATCTCATGCGACTATGAAACAACGTTAACTTCCACAGCCCGTCCCGTGGGTTGTACTTGTCAATGTTTTCCTAATATTTTACATTGATAATACTAGGTTTTCATACAATCTCATGCGACTTTAAAACAACGTTAACTTCCACAGCCCACCACAGCAATTACAACCAGACAGCCACAGCAATTACAACCAGACAGAGTATATAGATATTAAAATGCAAAGACGAAGAAGAAGAAGAAGCTTGTCTTTGGTTGAAAAGAATGCTTTCGATGTTGATTTTTCATTGACATTAGTGTGAAGATACCTTGGGTTTTAGTTTTTTGCCTTTAGAAAGAATGTATTGATACAATTTTTTGCTTACAGTTTTCACTAGAAATAACAAATTATTAAAAAAGAATGAAGAACAACTTGGTCCCTCCATTTCAGGGTCTATTTGGCAACCAGCCAAATAGTAAGTGATTCTGATTTTTTGTTCTCGGGAGCAATTTGGGAATAGAATTACGTTTGGTAAAATTTTTGTTCCCGAAAATAGATTTAAAATAAAATCAAGAATAATAAAAAAAAAAGATTGATTTTTGTTCCTAGGAACAAATCTAAAAAAAAAGTCTTCTTCCCTTTTCTCTTATTCTTCTTCTCTTTTATTCTTTTTCATCTACCGCCATCTCGCAATTGCCGTCTGCCGTCATTCGCCGGTTGCCGGCAACCAGTTCTTCGAGCTCATCGGAGGCAAGTCCAGCCACTAGTGAGGCTTACCTAGCCCTGTGAGGCTCGCCCAAGCATTACGGTGAGGCTTGGCCGATGAGGGCTTAAGAACGCTCCAATGAGGTCACTAGCTCTTAGCGACTGGCCACTTGAAGAAGAAGAAGACAAATAGAAGAAAAAGGAAAAAAAATAAAAGAAAATTAAAAAATTAAAAAAAATTAATTTGGAACAGAATCAATGAGTATGGTACTAAACGCAATTCTATTCAAGAATCATAAATTTTGGATAGTTACCAAATAGTTTAAAATCTTAAAAATTATTTCTAGGAGCAGAATAAAAAAATAATTTTTAATCAAAATCTGCTCTCAAGAACACGTTCGTTACCAAACATATTCTCATTTTACTTTGTTATTGGGCATTTCAAAATAAATTGATAAAAAAAAGAAAAGAGAGAAAAATCCAAGGTTGGTGAGATTGTCATCACAAGCTCACCAACATGTTGACGGAGAAGAAATCTGTCCACTCAACGTACGCACAGCTTCGACCAAAAAGGAAAAAAAAAAACGTACGCACAGCAAGGTAACGCAGCACTAACCATGTCGAGGTTATAGGCCATGGTGGCCACGTGGTCACACTATTTCTGATCCGCAAATCTAGGCAAAGATTTCAAAGTACATATATCATCACTCCGACAACTTTTTTGGATGATATTTTTTTTTTAACAAGGATGATATTTCTTTTGGTTCTACATATTTGTTCAAGAAGAATTTCATGAAAAACACACAATTTCTAAAAAAATAGAAGAAATCGAAGTACTATAATGTGTCCCTTGTTGTTTGTCCTATTATAAAAAGTGTGAGAGAGCAAAATTTTCAGAGTGTATATCTCATCGCTCTGACAATTTTTTGTGCGATCTTTTTTTTTTTTTTTTGATTTTATGTAACTTTTGCAACAACTTTGAGAGGATGAGACTTTTAGAGCGTGTATCTCATCACTTTGACAAATTTTTTAGCCACAATTCTTTTGATTTTGCATAACATTTCAGAAAGGATTTTACGAATAATATGAAATTTCGAGAAAATATGAGGAATCAAGGTTTGTATAGAACTGGACTTATGAAATGTGTGCGCCATGAATAGAGAAAGCCTCATGACCTTATTTTGCAAAGACTCTTAAATGCTCAAGTCTGTATTTATTAATGTCGTGCATGCGTGAACTTAGATAATTGTCTATGTAAGGAAAATGGACAATTTTCTGCACAAGGAAGGATAATGAATTGGGGTTATAAGAGATATACTAGCCATACCTTGTTATGTCATTTAAGCATTTAACACACGGGTAATTTGAAATAAATCCATTTCTTTTTATGGAGAAACGAAAGAGTGAGATAAAGATTGGTTTTAAATCCATTCACATCTGCTAAAGTATTCGGATTACATGTGAAAGGATTTCATCTTGTAAATCATGTATTAATTCTTGGTAAAAAGATAATGTATATATCTTGTATTAATCATGTATTAATCAACAGATGGGCAACGTTGCAATTTTTATACTTGCAATGGAAAAACAGAACGTGGGTCTGCGAAACTTTTAACGCAGAGCAGAGATGGGAGGACGCCATTGCTGGCGGACCGTACAGATGGTGGGGGAAACTTTACGGAGCGAGACAGAGTCGTCGCCAACTCACTACGCGAAAGCTGGATGAGACGCAACCTTTTTACGTACAATCGGGACCTCTTGTTGTAGGTTGCAGACAAAACACACGACTCGCCGAAAAGGAACTCGAAATTGTCCGGTCTTGAAATGTCTCTGTTCGGGAAAGCAATCGGCATTTTATCAGGGTGTGTTCCTCGGATACTCCCCACATGGGAGTGTTTGGGAACGTATGGCTTGGCTCAATCACGTGTGCTCCGTTGGAAAAAAAGGAGCTAGGCGGTCGTTAGGTAGACCGAAGTGCCAGCTTTTTCGGATGTATCACGGATTCAATTAGCCAATTTATGAGATTTTGTGATGATAGATAAATCTTGCGAGATCCTAAATTAGCGTGATGCGTTTCTAAGCAGTGCCAAAGCAGGTAAGGCGTGATCAGATCGAATGATAATGCGTCGACAGCCAACCAAGATGGAACTATCTACTCTCATATCAAAGCTAGCCAGGTTAGGCATGTTGGCTGTCGATTCACCATGAATCGAGGCCACTTGAGTTACTTGCCATAGCGCCCGCTGGTGATTCTAACGAGGGGATGTGCTATTAGAGCTACTAGGGTTTTCTCGGCGCCATTGTGCAAGATGGCATTGTACTTTATGTAGTCAAGATTCGGGATTTGAGGCATGAGATGCTAATTGTACGTTTTAAAAGCAGAGGATGTAAATTGATACGATAGTTAAACTTAGAAGATGGTTTCTGTGATTATCCCAAGTTAAAAAAACACCAATCACCCAACGCATGTATGCTCACAAATTACAATCGGACTAGATTCGTCCGCCTGCTTGGCCCAATATTTTTCTATGGGCCTTTTTCCATGCTTGGAAGATCATCTTCCCACATGCACTTTGCAACCCTTCAAAACTTGGTCGAAATGAATGCTTTCGACCGGACACTACTACTGCTCTGTATATGAAAGTACTGAACATTTTTCCCCTGTCCTGGTAGATTTTTGAAGAAGTTTGTTTAGTTGTCGACAGATATCAACGGAGAAATTACCGGTTACATATTTTCTTGGAATATATTGGTAACTTACCACCAATACTTTTAGAAAATCGTAACTCTTTTCAACGGTTTGCAAATTTAAAACTTTTTATTTTTTATTTTTATTTTTGATTTAAAATGTAAGTTTCATTTACAAGATGACGTACAAGAGTTTAGGGGCATTCCCTAGCATTATAAAGATATTTAAGAACGTGAAAGAATGGAGTGAGGGAGTCTCCATACGGTAGCTAATATTACATTGTTTGGGAAGGTCTAAAGTTTTTGTAATGTGAAGCTCTCTCTGACAAGTTTACGAATTTTAGCCATAATGGTGGCAACATAATTTGACTTGCTTTGGAAATGTCTACAATTACGTTCCATCAAAATGCAATATATAGTTTCTAAGTTACCTTGAGAAGCCTTGCCGTCAAGTCCTTGCCTTTGGTAGCCCTAATCATCCATTGGAGTTCATCATTTCATCCCCCTAAAGAATAATGGATTCTGTATTGTACGAGGATAATATGCCATATGCTTCCAATCCAAGTGCATTGAAAGAATAGATGATTCAATTTTCCAAACCAACCAAACACAAATTACAATGGATTCCCACCCTAGGCATCCAACATGATATGATCTCAGCTATTGGTAATCTATCTATACAAACTAGTCACCCAATAAAATTATGTTTGCTAATACCGCTTATCCATTTGGTTGATACCATCCCACAGCCGGTCCCACGCTCCTGAGTTTATTGTATAACTTTTTGTAACAATAACTTTGCCTGGATATGGCTGAAGATAAAGTCAGTCTTAATTTAAGAATACCACGCCAACTCCATGCCATACTACCTTTGATTTTAAGCTGAATAGTCAAAATGGCAAAATGTCTCTACATTTGGTACCGTGAACCCACTTACTTCATAAGGAAGACAATGGAAAATTTATGAGTCTCTAAAGCATGCGGCCCAAGAAAACTTTGTTCCATAGATTTAGATCGAGCAACCCTAGTTCTCCCTCCCTTTTTGGCAAGCAAACTATTTCCCAAGCAACTTTATGCAATTGGGGGCCTTCCATAGTTCCATAGATTTAGATCAAGCAAACTTATTATTCTTTATTTTACCAGTGACTAACAAACACTTTTCTTGATTTTACATATTTTTATTGGCTTACTTACTCTCAATTTGAGTTACTCGTCAATATTTATTTGATTTCTTTTTATCTATCAATTTTTATTATCGCTTACCAACTTTTATTCATCTTTGTTAATGATGATTAGTTAGGTGTCTAACCATGGACCAAAAATAATCTGACTTTTTTGTTTTTTAACAGTTTGCATGCTTATTTACCCCAATTTCAGTCGTTGAAAAATTCTTTTTAGGGAAAAAGACAATGGAAGTGTCATAATTTTTGTACGATATTCATTTTGGTGCCAAATTTTTCATCGGATCACTTACGAGCCAAATTAGAGAAAAAAACGATTACTTAAGTGTCTCTGACTATAAATTTCAGCAATTTATCCCATGTGTTTTCTATTTTTTTGTGAAATTTTAATCTCTATGTTGCTTTTTGAAAAAAAAAAAAAAAAACGTCCGACGTGGGCGATGACCTGACTTAAAACACATTCTCCCTCTCATCCAAGAACAAAGATTGCTTGGCTTAAGTTCAAGCTCTCAACAAGGAAGGATTCATCTTAAATGACGACCAAACCGCTGCAAATACAGCTCCAACTCCACCTGCGGCAATGCAACCCATTCCTCTCTCCCAGCCTCTCCCTCAACATCACCACATTCATCTCCTCCCATTCAGTCCGCGGCTCTGTGGCCTTCATTGACGACTCCTCCGCCCTCCACGCCCCTTCTGCGAGCTCTACCTCTCCGTCGACTTCCTCACCTCCCAGCTTCCCGTCATGGGCATCCGCAAGGGTGACGTTGTCCTCCTATTCTCCCTCAACTTCATCCCCTTCCTCAAAATCCCCCTGTAAAAATTGAAATTCCTGTGAGACAAAATCGTACGAGTGAAGTAGTAGAACTCTATTACAAGTTTCAATTACTAATTTTATCACAGATCCACGATTGTAAGGTTAGGGTATGAGATGAGGTTCAATTTTTCCCCAAATCATCTATTGTGAGGTTAAGGTCTGAGGAAAAGGTTGAATTTGGGTAAACCATGTGTTAAACGGCATCATTTTTTGTTATTAATATTGATTAGGCATGCTAATGAGTCACGTTAATTAGAAGAAATGTTGGGACATTGCCATGTTGGAATTTCTGTGTCTTAAATTGGAGTTGACACTTAAGTGATCATTTTTTTTTTTTAAAGTGGCACTAAAGTGATCTTACAAAAAGTTTTGACCCCAAAGTGAGCGTCGTATTTAAAATCGTGATACTTATACTGTCATTTTCCCCAAAAAAAGATCTAATAAAACTTACTACTACGGATGAAAAAATCCATACTTTCGCACGGTTTGCACATTGTATAAAGCATTCTAACGGAGGCATCAGAAAACATTTAGTTTCTTGATCTAGAGGCACGCGTCTTAAGCAATTGACATGAAATTTGACTGTTCATGTAAGTCCCCGGGTCATTCGAAAACAAGCAATTTTCGCCCACAAAATAAGAAGCATTCCAACACAATGGAGACAACCTTAATCAGCTTAGCTTATGTTCTCTTTTCTGGCCCTTCTGTCTGTCGTAGTGCTAATTAAACCAGTCGTTCCTCCTCGTATACGTGCTACCTGCACTCAGAGGGATCGATTTGTACCGTATCTTGCATGAGCCACGATGTGCTTGGTCTCGTTTCATCAAAACGTGACCAAAACTAGAGTATCTCACCGCAGGCTTTGGAGTAATCGACGATGATTGTAGTTATTCCAACATTCATTCTTTAGCCAAAGTGGCCCATCCCCATCGTTACATAGATAAATCCCTCGCGACCCAGAATGATTATATCGACTCTCCTTTGTCTTAAGAGGTTAAAAACTAATTTTAGGTACCTCAAGACAAAAGGAGTGTACAAGGAAATCGAGATGGCAGCACCGAGGGAGATGAAGAATAGGCGGTCGCTCCTGAGCTGGGTTGACTCGTACGTTGCTGACACCCGGGTCGGGAAGCGGTTCAAGCTTACCGAGCGGAACACCACCCTCAGCACTGTGGTGCAGGCCGGCACGGCCAGCTTCCTCACCATGGCCTACATACTGGCGGTGAACGCAAGCATCCTGACCGACTCGGGTGGCACTTGCTCTGTCAACGACTGCATCGAGCTCTGCTCTGACCACGCAATTCCTGTGTTGAGCTGCACTGGCCCGACCCACCAAATCGTCTTGCCCGACGAGTCATGCAAATTTCCCCCGATCAACCCGGGCTACAATCTATGCCTCCGGAGGACACAAAAGGACCTAATCGTGGCCACCATAGTGTCATCTTTAATAGGGTGTCTCCTAATGGGGTCGTTGGCCAATCTTCCCTTAGGCTTGTGTCACGGGCCGAGAGATTCTTTGGCCTCAGAACGACCCACGGGCGCCTGGCGAGTAGAATTCGCCAGGCCAGCCTTCCTTCTGTAACTGTTCTAGTGAACAATATGGTGAATGCTTCTTTGTACGAGATGCTACCATGCCTAGCGTCGCTCGGGCGTCTAGTTCATCGGGGGAGACAGCAGATCTCTTTAGGCACAACAACTAGTTTCGGCTTGCCATGGCCTCGTTAAGAGAGCAGCATCAGCTCCTGACCAATTTGTGCGTGGGAGGCCTACCTCATCTTTAGAGCTCCTAAGTGATATAATCCTTCTATCTAAGAACTCCTAGTACCAACCGTCCTAACGCCACTCCCACGGACTAATTGTGTTCTACCATTCTGTCTCACACTCTTCACCAGATAACCCAAAACACCACTTATAAGTGTCACGAATACGGGAGGATTCACGGACCGTGACATTCTCCCCCACTTAATTTGCAACGCCCTCGTTGCGATTTGCTCTGTCGCTTCCTTGCGTCCATTAACCATTGATGTGCCACTTTTGGGATTTCACATCGAATAGTCATGCTCGCCCAATAAAACAAGTTTTGCTTCATTGGTAGCCTCTTTTGATCTCAGCTGCTCGGCCTTTCTCGGTCACCTATGCTTTCTTTGGCAAGTGTGGCATTTTTCGCCAACCGCATCTTTTGACAACACCATTTTTACCTACACAACTTCTTTGACCCCAACAAACCAAATAGAGGTTCTTTTCTTGTTGAAAATGTGGTAGTAGATCTCTTCTTCGAATTCACCAATTGTTCCAAGAAAGTTATCCCCATTCAGTGAGGATTTAGTTCTTCTCAAACTCGCTATCCGCTTGGCGGCAAACTGACTTGTCCTAGTACCTATTGTCATTCTTGGAGCTGAGAGCCCCGCTATGTTTGGACATCTTTTGGCCCCCGCAGATTCCTCTCTGCCCATTAGGACCGATCCCACTAGGACTTATCTGTTCGACCCGCACTAGAGCGAGGAGCCCGATTCTCCGACTCGTTCACTTACTAGAGGGATTTCTGCTTTGATACCACTTGTTACGAGCTGAGAGATTCCTAGGCCTCAAAACGACTCGTGGGCACCTGGCGAGCAAAATTTGCCAGGCCAGCCTTCCTTCTATAGTTTTTCCAGCGAACAATATGGTGAATGCTTTTTCGTACAAGATACTATAACACCTAGCGTCGCTCGGGCGTCTAGTTTATCGAAGGAGATAGTAGATCTCTTTAGGTACAACAACTAGTTTCGGCCGCCATGGCCTCGTCGGGAGAGCGGCATCGCCTCCTAATCGCCTTGTGCACGGAAGGCATACCTTGTCTTTAGAGCTCCTAAGTGATATAGTCCTTCTATCCTAGAACTCCTAGCACCAACCGTCTTGATGCCACTCCCGCGGACTAGTTGTGTTCTATCCTTCTGCCTCACACTCTTCACCAGATAGCCTCAAGCGCCACTCACAAGTGTCACGAGTTCACGGACCGTGACACTTGGCTCTAGGCATGGGCACAAACGCCTACTCGCTTATACCGTGGTTGGGTTCCACGGGTCGGGTAGAGTACCTTATAAAAGTGCCGTCGCGGCCATATTCATCGAAGGCTTGATCTTTCTTCTGCTGTCGGCGGTCGGATTATGAGCAAAACTCGCACAGCTGGTCCCAAAGACTGCCCGGGTTTCCTCATTGACGGGTATTGGCTCGTTTCTCGCGTTCATTGGGTTTCAAAACAATCAAGGAATTGGACTCATTGGCTACAGTCCTTCGACCCTAGTCACACTCGGAGGCTGCCCTATATCTTCCAAAGTGGCTCTAGTCCCCGTCCTGAAGTTGGCCAACGGCATGGGTGGCTTGGCACCTCAAGGCACCATTTCAGGTGAGATGTCCATTTAGCCAATTGAGTCACTCAATCACATATAGATAGCTTCATGAAAAAGTACAAGATGACATCCGTACATGGAGAAGAATTATGCATACCTTCCCTATAAGATGTGATTATCGTGACACATCATCATGGCCAAAGTACATCTCAATTGCCCATCAGTTTTTTAGGACGACATATCATGATCTTTAGGACAAATTAAGATGACTTGCCTTTTCTAAACTGCTTAACAACGAATTACGTGGGCTCACTAAGTAATTCTCCGTATTAGGTGACATAATGTGCTTGGGTAATCGCATGGAAAGCCCAACCTTATGGCTTGGCATAGTGCTTCATAATAATCGCATATTGCCTTGTGAATAACGTCAAAGGGGCGATGATATACGGCATCGTCTTCGTCACGGTCGTCTCGTGGCTCCGGAACACCGCTGTCACGGTGTTCCCGGACACAGAGCAAGGGAAGTTGCACTACCAGCACTTCAGGATGGTTATGGACGTCCACTCGATCAAGACCACGGCCGGAGCTTTGAGCTTCACGGACATCGACAAAGCCAGTTTCTGGGAGGCTCTAGTGACGTTCCTATATGTCGACATACTCAACACCACGGGGATACTGTACTCGACGGCCAAATTTGCTGGCTTCACAGATGCGAACGGTGACTTCGAGGGCCAATACTTTGCTTTCATGTCCGACGCGTCGTCGATCATAGTAGGGTCGCTACTCGGGACGTCGCCCGTGACGACGTTCATCAAATCTTCGACGGGGATCAAGGAAGGCCGCCGGACTGGGCTAACGGTGATAACCATGGCGGGTTTCTTCTTCCTGGCCGCCTTCTTCATGCCGTTGCTTGCCTCGATTCCCGCGTGGGCGGTGGGGCCGCCACTGATCCTGGTGGGGGTGCTTATGATGAGGTCGGTGGTGGAGATTGAGTGGGAGGACATGACACAACCGATTCCGGCGTTTGTGACGATAATCCTCATGCCGTTGACGTACTCCATAGCCTATGGCATGATCGGCGGCATCGGGACGTACGTCGTCTTGCACGTCGGGGACTGGGGCCGGAAAATCTTGGGGAGGTACGAGATTTGGAGACACATGGGGCAATGCAACCCGGGCAACGAGGCTTCGAATGGGAATGAAAACAGCATTCGCGGGCGTGACAAGGTTCTTGAAGCTTTATTCAAACGCAAATATGAAGTACATCAAAAACCGAATTGAAAAACACCGTTTCGTTTTGCTTTCAATAGCGAATGATTCAACATTTTTTTGGGATGACACTGATGAGAATACGTAAGTGTAAACTTAGCTATACCTCACATTATTTTTCTTCCTTGTTTCTGGTGTGAGATCAATGAATACATGTAGTCTTGGAGGATCTTGGTCATTGAAATTCTGTCTGGTTTTGGATCGAAGATCTTCGAAAGGAGTCAACACGCATCCAGGGCAAACCAGTTTGGAAATTCGGAATTCTTCCTTATGCAATCTTTCGACACATCTCCATGAGATTTTAGAGTCATGAAAAGAGAGGCAACCAGCAAATAGAACAGAAAAGATCACGCCGCACGCCCAAACATCAGCTTTGGATCCATCACAGCCCTTTGGATCGATCGCCGCCGGAGCAGCATTAGGGGTCCCAGAAGTCGCGCAGCAACCTATCCAGACACTTTGATACGGCGAGCGTGCTGAATCAAAACTCCGAAACCTTTCAAATTTCCCATTCTCATCGGAGAACAGATTCTCCAGTTTCTAGGCACGGTGACAGATGCCTCGGCTGTGACAACCGACAACAGCATTTAGCTGTCGAAAGTGTCTCTGGGCTACGGCCTTCAGTTTCCCTTTGGTCACCTTGTTGAATGGCTAGCGGCATTTTAGCATTTTCCATGACAAAGTGAATCTACTTCCTGGTGGCCATGACCTCGTGAAGCTCCACCACATGCGGGTGCCTAATTAGTCTCATAACCGAAATCTCTCGCTTAATCTGATCAATTCTTCCAACTTTCAAAACCTTCTCTTTGTCGATCATCTCAGCAGCAATGCTCATGTTCACGAGCCATTGCAAGCCTTAATTCCCCCAGTCTCGATAAATGTTCACAACACAAAAAGTTAAAACAGTCGCAAGGTTTGCAAGTGCTCATTTCAGCGACTTTGATACATAGCGCCAAAAGCAATCACATAAATCAAGAGCGCGGCTGCAAAACTCACATACAGATCATCTTTAGTACTAAACACATTCACCCATTGCTCGCATTATAGCGAAGAACAAAATCCCAGGGATTTCTTTCCGCAAATCTTCCTTGAGATATTGGAGGGGGAGACAGAGGTCAAGCGCAGCATCAATGTCTGAAGTGCCTCACATTAGTGAAAACAAGTGAGACGCCATACTTGTTACAACATTCTATGGCGTCCTGATCTCTAATGCTTCCACCAGGTTCTGCAATGACAGCAACCCCACTCTGACAAGCTTCTTCTACTGCATCGTTCCAAGCTGCACATGAACAGAACAAAGACCCATCATGGACGGATAACAGACATTCAGCTTATTAAATCCACCTTGACATTAAATGCGTGACTTCAGTACAAGCATGTGAATCACAGTTTAGGGATTGACTTCCACATGTCATTTTCTAAAATGTATCCCTGATCACCTAACCGTTTATGGATGTTAAGCAAGAGAAGTACATAACATAAACAATTGCCCCATTGGCAGCATAATCAGCCACGCCATTAAAGCCAGCGATGGGTTTTTCCCACTGATAATTGTGGGCTATTCCATCACCATCACAGTAATATAAGAAAAATTAGCTTGATTTTTACCAAATGGGAAGAATGCATCACTCGCCAAAGCTGCCCCCTTGACCTCCTCTCCTGATTTCCTCATAGCTATCCTCAAACTCTCCAAACGGTTTGGTTGTCCGCTTCCCATGCCCAACATGCACTTGTTCTGGCCACAGTCAACAAAATAGTATTCAGCTCTCCCATCAACTTGCAAGCAAAAGAGAGATAAAACAAAAGTGGCATTACAAAAGTACCTTCGCTATGACAATGGCATTGCTCTTGACATGCTTAACGCAGAGCCATGCAAACTTAGCATCCTCAAGCTCGCTTTCTTGAGGAGTTGTCCCTGAGACCGCATTGAACTGGATGTCTGCGGGAGTTAAATCATCGGAATCCTGAGCCAACCACCCCCCACCGACCTGTCTCAGTGAAAGCTTCCCTTTCTTGTTCTCTTTCGCTTCAAGGATCCTCAACGTTTTTGATTTCCCACGGAGAACCTCTAGCCCCTTCTTTGAGTACTTTGGTGCCACCACAATCTCATAGAACATCCGAGTTTCACCATCCGTTGGGCTTCTGAACTCCCGGATTTCCCTGGCCAAGTTCTATATGCACAATCCAACATTGCAAGGATAGTGTTGGTGTTCAGCTTGATCAACATTAGCAAGTGAAATATTATAATCCTGAATCGACAATAGGAGATCCGCATCTACACCACTATTTTTGTTTCATTTTTGAGGAATGCCTGTGCTGAACAATGTTTAAGTTTACTCACACGCTCCTTGTTATTCATCAGCGAATTATCATATGGTAAAGAATGTGACCATAGGCCTAACATTTGCCTTAGTTCTTAGCTCAAACTAGTCAACTCAAGAATGAGCTTCCACTCTGAGGCTACATGAATAAAAAATGATAAGTCTCTTTCAGTTTGTTATACTTGGATTCAGTGAATCTGCAATATGAGGAAATAAGAATTTTTATTTCACTTACATAATGAAATAAGAATTTACCTCATCAATTTCTACATTGAAGGCCACTATACCACCAAACGCACTGACTGGATCCGCTTTGACTGCTAATCTGTATGCTTCAAGAATATCGCTGCGGGAAGCCACCCCACAAGGATTTGTGTGCTTTACAACGACACATGTAGGGTCGCTAAACTCAGATACACAATTCCATGCAGCATCCGCATCCAGATAATTATTGTACGACATTTCCTGCAGCATCAGTACATAATTCACAACAAATGAGAGATAGATCTGCTATTGTTATCACGATCTGTTGATGAAGAAAAATAACTTTGTGGGACAAATGACTCCTGCAACTGCTCAAACACTTCTAAAGAGCATCTAATCTCATCTCAAAGACATGTGGTTGAATAGTTAAAAAGGAAGCCAATTAGTCCCCTTTAGCGCTGATCTCCTTTGAAAAACATATTAGCGTTTACTAAAACTTAACAAATATCAGCTTTTTACTATAGCTTAGCAATCTGCACACTCAAATATACAGATAGTTGACCTGGAAAAGAAAAGAAACTAGAAGCTCCTTAAGAATGATTCATAGAATTTTATCACTGCCAACCAAACCACAAGTTTGAGCTACCCTGTTAGACGGAGTAGTTTGGTATTTAAATGCTCTATATTTGCCACAACAGACAGGCTAGCATTTTAACCAAAGATGGGTTGAAGATCACTATGTTAAAGAAGTAAATAAATTGCCTGAGAGATTCGAAATGGGGACCTCTTGCACTGATACGGTATTGATTTCATAAGGCCTTTGTCAATTTGTCAAAAAGTTTCAGCTATTAGAAGAAGGCACGGTTTGTTAATTTAATTCTCTAACAAGATCCATTTTTAGAAATTGCCTCCTCTATCTCATGAAATCTTAAAAGCTAGATAATTTCTAGATCCATTTCAATATCAGCATCCTCAAAAGATTGATTTAGATTTAAACATATAACAATCAAGGACTCACCTTTCCATAATGTTGGATTGCAGTCGCAATACCACCTCCATTAACCTCAGCAAGACTCTTATCCACATAAAATGCAGCCTTCTGGTGGGGATTTTCACCATAACGAAGAGAACTTTTAAGAGATAGAGGCACAGTTAAGCTGGGAGGGAATTTCTCTATCAAAAAGAAGAGTCGTCAACCTCTACATAAATCAGTTCAAAAACTAACAGAGTAACACAACCACTAAAATTACCGATCTCCACAGGAAACAAACTAAAGGATGCATCCGAACCAAGTTTCTAAAAAAACCCCTCATTTGCATGTGTTTAGACCTACATGCATTTTTAAATGCCCTAACAGCTATGACATCAATTGAGAACATGAACCAGATAAATACCTCCAGTTGTTTGTCTCCAAAGCCACTCTGACACTGCAGAATCATAGGAAGCAACATGTTCAAAGGCCTTCCAAGCAAGTTTTCTACGGAACTGTTGATCATCTCCATCACTCTTCAGGAACTCCAGCAGTGCAGGGTAGTCATGTGAATCAACCACAACAAGGACATCCTTATGATTCTGTTAGGAGACAAATGTTGACATCAATTCAGATTATGAGCATATATAATGGTACTCGATGCAAAACTACAGAAAAATCTACCACATGCATATTGATATTTAGAGGGCAAAGCTAGCAACAACTCTTCAAAAAAAAGTGCAACATATTAGACATACCTATTATAGTATATTATTTAACAAGCATCACAAGAGAAATTGTTGTTTTAGCAAAAAAGCACAAGAAATCATTCCCCAGATAGTAAGAAGAGAGCCTGGTGACGCGATCTCAATGTAAAAGTTACCGTGCTCTCAATCAATTACATGTCTCAGTAAACAGTGCCATTGTAGCAAAGTTTGCATAATATCAGCAAGCCCAGTGTGACCAAAGACACCAATAAAATCATATTCCCGCATACATCCAAATTGATGAGCAATGAGGCAAAAATGAAACATAAACAAGTGCAAGCTCCAATAACAATGAACATGAACATTGAATAGTGAAAAACCTTTGCAGCAGCTCTGATCATGGCAGGACCACCAATATCAACATTCTCAATTCCATCTTCAAATTCAATATCAGCCGCAGAGGTAACTTTGTCATAGAAAGGATACAAATTAACCACCACTACATCAAAAGTACCTGCACAAGTTCCATCTCGCATTTAGTATAGTAAAATGATGCTAAGAACATTATGTGTTTGTCCTCAGAATTTCCAAGTTGAAAAACTGTCAGAATGTTACTTCAAACATTAGCATGTACAAGTATATGAATTTGTTTGTGGACACCTTAAATGCAGATTGCATAAACTTACAAGACCATAAAACCCACAAGAAAACTCACCAATTCCATGTTTATTAAGAGCCTCCATGTGATGCTGTTGATCTCTCCTAGCAAGGATTCCTCCATGAATATGGGGATGCAAGGTCTTTACGCGACCATCCAGCTGTTAAATAGAGTAATGTGACATTCCCAAGTTAAAATCTAAATCGTTTTGCCAAAAGAAGAATCTCCTCTATGTGGTGTGTGCCTGGTTGCAGGGAAAAAAGATGAAATTATCATATGTGAATGTTAAAGAGGGAAATCCTCTGTCAGATGTCTCAAAAGACAGAGATATCACAACCACTCACAAAGAGACAACCATGACAAATACTTGGAATGTACTAATTGAAAATTGTGATCTTGAAAATCCAAAAAATACGGTCTCAGTAGAGGAACTCTTGAAAATCTTTGATAAGCATTAATGACTTGAAATTGATTTCTTTGTCATGAGTTGGAAAGTCTTGAGCTGTCTGAAGTGGTTAAGGTATCTGATATATGCCACCATTGTTGAGAATTGATGTAGCATGATAATGTTAGCAAAAGCTGTGAAGATTCTAGATAAACATCTTGAAGCCATGAGGGATTTCAGGTTATATGGCATCAGTGCAGTGCCAATCTCGACTGTTGTCATCACTCATTATAATCAGCCTCCTAAGACAAGGCAACTAAAGAAAGAAAAGAATAAACAATGCAAGTAAGGGACAAAGAAACAAACCATCTCAGGGAAGCAAGTAAGCTGTTCCACTTTGGTAACAGACAACCCAGCATTTTCCAGAGCAGATGCAGTTCCTCCAGTTGAGACAACAGTATACCTAAACGCTTTAATCAGTTAAAATGAACACTCGAATGTGCCAACTCGACAAGTACTTATACCATGCGCACCCCTGTATAAAAATACTATCCACAAGCAATGAAACGTGCCTAAAATCCAATCCAACATAAACAGTGTGGCTTCAGCACCTAAGCTACACCACACGCACGTGCACGCACACGAACACGCACACAAGAGAAGTGTGCAAAGTAAGTCCTCACCCCAATTCCTGGAGGCCCTTTCCAAGAAAAGCCAAATCAGTTTTATCAGACAAAGATATCAATGCCTGCTTGCCCCCTGAACGTTGAAGAAAGGAAAAAAAATCAGATTTTTTGCATTTACAAAAGGGCACACGCCCAGGAAAAAAGAACGACGACCCTCTTCATAATCTGGAATGATAAGAGCAACGAAGAAGTTAAAGACGCGAGAGAAAAAGAGGGGTACGAGGAGCAGAAGGGCGCAGCTCCTTGTCGGGCGCGGATAGAATCTCAGCCTCGGCAGCCATGGCTTTAATCGGAGGAGCTGCGCGCCACGACGAAGACGATTGAAGTCGAACACACACCACAGGTACCTGCAACCCCCATGAGGCAAGACGGAGAGAAAGCAGATAGAGTCGAGAGCTGAGACCGAAACCCACACAACGAGAGAAGGACAAAACGAAAAGAAAACAAAAAGTTTGAGATTAACGAATTGAGACGGAATTTCTACCAGGTGAGAGGTAGAAAGGCGAGTTCTGGTCCGGTGAGTGGTGGTGGAGTGAAGCAGAGAGCTTCGGGAGGAGGCGGCGGCGGCGGCGGAGGAGAAGGAGGTGGAGGCGGAGGCGGCGGGAGAACCCAACATTCTTTACTCTGCTGTGCTGACTGTTGTGTTTTGCTGTGCAAGCGTTCAAGCAAACCCCTTACCTTTTCGCGCGGCGCCGGAAGACCGTCGTGTGCACGTGCCAGAGGCACAAAGGAAAGATGCTAAATGCCTTTGAAGTTGCACTTTTCTATCCTGCGAATAAATTTTGCTAATTAATGTTGGAGATATAAGATGCTTTTGGTAATGATTCTAATCTAAAAAATAATTTTTGATAAATTTTCAGAAATAATTTCTGACTAAAGGAACGTATTTGATAAATTTCCAAAATTTATGTTCCCATAATAAAAATACATTTAATAAAATTCTTAGATTTTTTTTATTTCTTTTAATTTTTTTAATTTTTTAATTTTTTAATTTTTTTTTCGCAATGGCCAGCAATCGGTTGGGTGACATCCAGCGAGCTCGCCAAAGGCTAGCTTAGCCCTTGTGAGCCTTGGCCTCACTCAGGCGGTGAGGCTCGGCCTCGCCTTCGCCTAGTGAGGCCTAGCGTTGCGCAGACTGGGGAGGTCAAGCCTTGCCGTGCCTCGCCTAGCCATGGTGAGGCTCAAGCCAACAAGCCTCGTTATGGGTTGGCGTCTCTGAGGGCCGGCGACGCTCCTGTTGTCGACTCTCATCTGGCTAGTCGAGGGCACCAGCCATGGCCAAAACTAGAGATCGGCCAAAAGGAAGAAAAAGAAAAGAGAAGGAAAGAGAAAATTTGATTTTAGAAATTATTTTCGGAAACAATAAACTACTTTTTTCTACCTTTTATTTTTTATCCAAATCTATTCTCGACAAAAAGAAAAAAATTATTTCTAAAAACAAAAATTTTGCCAAACACATATTTATTCTTTTTTCAGTCCTTGAAACAAAATAATAGAAATTTTTATTTTGAGGAATAGAAATTTCTTTTAACAAACAGGCTCATAGTTGTTACGCTTGGATTGTTTGATTTCAAGAGAAGAAGAACAGAATACTCTTTCTCAAGTTTAATAACTGAACCTTACGGTAAATCTTCACTATCGTGAGATTCTAAACAACATTTTGAACGATGGGCGAGCTCGATGGATCGGGTTACATCCGGTTGCCCCGCCCACCTCCGAACCGGGATCCTCGGAAAATCAACATAACTCGAAGCAGATCAAAATAAAACTCAGAGACACTCACCGTGGGGAGAGGCACGCGTCAGTCGAGGGTCGGCGGTCGAGGCCCGAGCGCAATTGTCGATCGTCGTCGTCTTCTCGGGTCGGAGCTCGAGGCTAGCGCACGTCTGTCTCTTTCTCTCACTCCACGACTCTTGCGACGCCGCCTTCTGGCTCCTTTGCGATCTGCGTCCGGCCAAGAAAAAGGTGGTACCGCTCACGTCTCTGCGTGCGGAGAGGTTACAGAGAACGCCCCCCAAAAAGAACCAGAACCCTCTCTCTGTCCCTCTCTCTCGTGCCAAGAACCAGCCCACCCAAGCTCTCTCTCGAGATCTCTCCAGTAGAAAACCCAGAAAAGAAAAGAAAAAGAAAATAAGCCCACCAGCCGAACGTCGCCTCCTCGACCTTTATCCCCTCTCGGTCCTTTTTCTCTCCCCTCCAGGGCGACGCCCGCTCGGCCCGTACCGCACGACATTCCCTACGCCGGGCATCGCACGCGACGCTAGTCGCCAACGTCCTCGCCGTCCTCGCTTCGTACAGCCGTCCTTCTTCCCTGTCTGTCGCGATGCCGGCGGCCAAGGCGAGGCGCGGAGGAGAAAGAAGAGGGAGCGAACGGGCTGGGTTGAGGAAGAAAAGAGGTGGGCCGGACCGTGGGCCGCATGGGGAAAAAATTCGGTGAGCCGGGTTGCGGGGAAAAATGAAAAGTGGGAAAGTAAAGGAGGGCCGGGCAGGCCCAGGTCTGGCCCGGCCCTATTCGGTTTTTCTCTCTCTCTTTTTCTTCTTTAAAAAAAATGGAAATAAAATATAATAATAACTATAATAATAGTTTTATAGAGAAAAACTCATAAAATTCAATGATTAGTACAAGTGATGCTAATGCTCTCAATGTCTATATGTGATGAAAATTATTTTTGCTAGGAGTTAAGAATTAGTTCTTCATTTTCTATGCAATTAAGTCAAGGCAAGATGTAGGTATCAACACTAGTCAAACGAGGAGCGGCAACCTTGTCGGGGCATTGCCAGCCCTTGGCAAGGCCGAGCATCGATGTGGCTAATAAGGTTGACCTCACCTAGATTTAGCAAGGTCGAGCTCGCAAAGCCACTAGTGAGGCTTAGCCATGGTCGTGCAACACCAACCTCGTAGTGGCTCGATGAGGCTGAGCCTCACCATGGTTGGGTGAGGCTTGACCTCGTCTAGCCATTAGTGAAGGTCAGGTCAACGACACTCCGATGGAGTCATTGGTTCTCATTTGGCCAGTCGCTGACCATTACCGAGGCCTGCGACTGGCTCAAGGAAAAAGAAGAAGAAAAAGAAAAAAGCTAAGATAAAAAAAAAAAATTGATTTTAGAGTTGTTCCAAAATAAAGAAGCAACTTTTTCCAAAAAAATTAAATTAAATTTTAATTTTTATAATTTTTCTGTGATTTTTAATATTATAAATTATTATTGATATTCTTTTCTCTTTTATTTTTAATTTTTGAATTTTTTTTCCAAATATTATATTCGTAAAAGCAAGTTTGGACCGGGTAAACCCGATCCTGCCCGTCCACCCGCTCTGACTACCTTTTTTTTTCTAAAATCTCTCTTTGTTCTTTTTAATATCACTACTAATATTTCAATTAATTCTTCTTAGTTATTTTTCTTTTCTTCCCCCGATGGTTTCCTCAGCACCGCCGGAGCCCCCTCTTCCGTTTTATAGTTTTCTATTATTATTTTTTTGCTTTTGCCTTTTTCCTCCCTTTTTTTATCTTATTTTATTTCTTTCTCGAATTCTTCATCCCATTACCCAGAAACAAGACATTAAACCCAGAACGCCACAACTTGAGCTCATAAATGTGTTTCTATTAGAGCTTGCTTCAAGATTGAGCTCAAATTCAACTTTCGTAAAATCCAAACTTATGAGACGTGGACTTGACTTAGTCTCACACTCGAACTCGTAATAATTTTAAGTGAGCTTGAGTGGCTTGATTAGTTTGCACATAAAAAAGCAATTACAACCTGAGGTTGAAGAAGTACGCGAGAAAAATACTGGTAAAGCACCTGATCATGTCAATATTGAGTGTCATGTATTTCATTCAAGTTGAGGTTTTTTCTTGAAATTGGGAATAAATCTTTTTTTAATCCATTTCATAATATTTATGCGATTGGATACTCAATAGAGCAATCCATTACCTCTTTGATGGATTAGCAGTAGTTCACCATGACCGCTTCTTTGAAGGTCAAACTTATCACAAGTTCTTCACATTTCCCAACCATCACCAGTCATTGCCACAACGTTCGTGGCCGCCAAATCCTCCAACCCTTCTCGGGTCTCTCGCTTTTCCTCCTTTGTCTTCTACATATTACTCTCTTATTTTTCCTAGAATAAAACTAGTTTTTTTATTTTATACGGTATTGACTTTTACCTCTTTCAATAATAATAATAATAATAATAATAATAATAATAATAATAATAATAATAATAATAAATCATCCTAGCATACCACACCAACATACTAAGAGTTATTTAGGGACTTGACTGAGAATGGGTTAGAGTTGGAGGAGTTGATTCTCTAAAAAAAATAAAAATTAAAGGATCCAATTGCACAAGCAACATAAGTTAGGGAACTAAAATTGAACTTAATCCCACTAGCAAGGGAACATATGTTGGCTGAGGCATTCAAAACATTATCAGCTAGTAGCAGAAGTCCTTATTTAATTGTTAATGTGAATAGAAAAATTTAATTGTAAAGTTCAAGTACTATGTAAACTTTGTCTACTAAAAATAAATAAGCGCCAACCTTTCTTATGAATCTCGACCACTATATTTTTTAACACAATTATATATATTTAATTTTGAACATTTCAATCTTTTCCTTTCTACATCAATTCTTTACTCCTTCCTCAGCTTTCTTTAAAAAAATTCCGGTCTTTTTCCGACGTTCAAATAAGATTATCAAGGCTAGGTTTAGTAAAGGTGAGAAAATTACTAATTTAATCCTAAGTCTATGATAGATTCCAATGTAGTTCTATTATTTTCAATGGGTCAAATACAGTTCTAAACTATTGTGTTGGATTCCAATGTAGTCTTGCTTGCCAATTTTCGCTTGAAAATAGTGATGCGGCAATTCAATCATCATTGGTTGTCCTGTGGGCTCAGTTGACAATTATGTGGACAAATTTATTCAAAACGATTTTTGAGTGATTTTCTTTGTTTTTTAATTTTTAAAATATTGATGTGATTTCAGACTTTTGAAAGTTAAACTCAATGTATCTTCATAATAAAGCCCCCTTATTTGGAATAACTTATACTGCAGGTGATTGAAGCCTGCACCAGCCTCCATTATAAATTTCGACCATCATATTTCATAATAGAATTTTCTTTGGTAAGGGTCATTTTATATCAGGCCCAATTACTTGCTACGAAATAATGTTTTGTCGTAGAGCCGTATAATTAGAACGCCGCAACAACATTAGAACTATATTGGAAAGGTTGAAAAATTCTGAATTATATGGAAATGCATATAATGGATACAAGACTGACTTAATAATTTTTCTTCAGGTAACTGCACCAGGAGTCTTAAAATTTGGAGTGTAAGTATACATGACGTGCTCAACGCAGAGCCATGCAGACTTTGCATCTACGAGCTCGCTCTCCTACGAAGTCGTCCCTGAGACCGCATTGAATTAAATGTCCGTGGGAGTCAAATCATCGGAATCCTGAGCCAGCCATCCCCCACCGACCTGTCTCGATGAAAGCTTCCCTTTTTCAGTCTTCTTCGCCTCGAGGATCCTCAACGTTTTCAACTTCCCACGGAGAACCTCTAGCCCCTTCTTTGAGTCCTTGGGTGCCACCACAATCCCATAGAACATCCGGGTTTCACCATCTGTTGCAAGGTTAGTGTCGATGTTCAGCTCAATCAATTGTATTAAGTGAAACATTACAATACTGACTCAGCTATAGGAGCCCCGCACCTGCACCACAACCGTTGTTTCAATTTTGAGGGATGCCCATGCTGAATGAGGTTTTTTAAGTTTCAAAAACTCGTGCTCCTTTTTATTTATCAGAGAATTATAGTAGATTACGGAATGTGACCATAGGCAGAACATTTATAGCCTAATTCGTAGCTCAGACTAGTTGACTCGACAATGAGCTTCAATCTGGAACTATACGGGTTAAGAAATGAGAAGCCACTTTCAGTTTATTACATTTGGATTCGGTGGGTCTACCATATAAGGAAATTAGAATTCTCCCTTTGTAACCGATGTAATGAAATAAGTATATACCTCATCAATTTCTACGTTGGAGGCCACTACACCACAATATGCACTAACTTTTGACTGCCAATCTGTATGCTTCAAGAATATCACCACTGGAAGCCACCCCACAGGATTTGTATACTTTGCAATGACACATGTAGGGTCGCTAAATTCGGATAAGTAATTCCAGGCAGCATCCGCATCTAGATAGTTATATGGCATTTCCCGCAGCGTCAATACATAATTCACAAAAAATGAGAGATGGATCTGCTATTGTTACCATGATCTGTTGATGAAGTAAAAGAACTTTATAAAAAAACTGTTCTTGCAGTTGCTAAGAGACTCCTAAAGAGCACCTAATCCCACCTCAAAAACATATGGTTATGATACTAAAAAGGAAGGCAATTAGTCCCCTGCATAGCTAATCTCCTTCGCAAAACATTATTAGTGTTTCCTTATAACTAAACATTCTGCACACTAAAATATACAAATAGTTGACCTAGAAAAGAAAAGAAACTAGATGCTCCTTAAGAAAGATTTGTAGAATTATGTCAAACTGCCAACAAAACCAAAAGTTGAAGCTACCTGTTAGATGGAGTAATTTGGTATATAAATGCTCCATATTTGCCATCACACATACGCTAGCATTTTACCACATATTGAAGGGTGGAAGATCATTATGTTGAAGAAGCGAATAAAGTGCCTGAGAGATTTGAAATAAGTACCTCCTGTTCTAATACCATACTGATTTCTTGAGGCCTTTGTCAATTTATCAAAAAGCTTTAGCTATTAGATGAAAATAGCGTCTATTATTTAGATTCAATAACAATATTCAATTTTAGAAACTGCCTCCTCTATCTAATGAAGTTTTCAAAGCTAGATAATTACTAGATCCACTGCACTTTCAACTTCCTCAAAAGATTGACCTTGATGTAAAAATATGACATTCAAGGACTCACCTTTCCATGATGTTGCATTGCAGTTGCAATACCACCTCCATTAACCTCAGCAAGACTCTAGTGCACATGCAGCCTTCTCCTGGGGATTTTCACCATAACGAAGAGAACTTTTAAGAGATAGAGACACTGTTAAGCTAGAAGGGAATTTCTCTATCAAAAGGAAGAGTTGTTAACCTCCACATAAATCAGTTAAAAACTAACAAGGTAACACAACCTACTGAAATTATTGATTTCCAAAGGAAACAAACTAAAGGATACATCAGAACCAAGTCTCTAAAAATGCCCCTTACTTGCACGTGTTTAGACCTACATGCATTTTCAATTGCCTTAGTGGCTATGACATCAATTGAGAACACGAACCAGATGAATACCTCCAGTTGTTTGTCTCCAGAGCCACTCTAACACTGCAGAATCATAGGAAGCAAGATGTTGAAAGGCCTTCCAAGAAAGTTTTCTACAGAACTGTTGATCATCTCCATTACTCTTCAGGAACTCCAGCAGCACAGGGTACTCATGTGAATCAACTACAACGAGGACATCCTGATGACTCTGTTAGAAGATAAATGCCAACATTAATTCAGATTAAGGGCATATAATGACACTTGATGCAAAATTACAGAAAAATTTACCACGTGCATATTAATACATAAAGGCACAAAGCCAGCAACAATTCTTCAAAAAAAGTGCAACATATCAGACATACGTATTTTAGTTTATAATTTAACAAGCATCACAAGAGAAATTGTTGTTTTAGCATAAAAGCATGCGAGAAATCATTACCCAAATAGTAAGAAGATAATTTGGAGCCGCAATCTCAATGGAAAAGTTAACATGCTTTCAGTCAATTACATGCCTCAGTTACAAGTGCCGCCGTAGCAAAGTTTGCTGGATATCCGTGAGCCCAGTGGCTGAAGACACCAATACAATCATATTCTCTCATACGTCCAAATTGAGATGCAATGAAGCAAAACTGAAACATAAGCAAGTCTATGCTCTAATAACAATGAACATGAACACGTAATAGTAAAAAACCTTTGCGGCAGCACTGATTGAGTATGAGATAAGTAAATAAGTCGACCAACAAGCCTTTGATACCTTTCTCGGTCTATTACTTCTTCAGCCTTGGCAAGTTCAAGCTTCATATTTGGTTCCACGGGGGTCTCTGCCGCTTTACATCCTAATAGACCTGTCTCGTTAAGTAGATCAAGAACATATTTGCGTTGGTTTATAAAAATGCCCTTTTTGGATCTCGCAAATTCTATTCCAAGAAAATATTTCAAGGCACCCAAATCCTTAACTTCAAACTCCTCAGCCAACTTCCCTTGCAAGCTTTTCAACTCAACTTTGTCATCACCAGTTAATATTATATCATCAACATAGACAATTAGAATTGCACGCTTACCTTCCTTTGAGTGTTTATAGAATAGAGTGTGATCTCCTTGACTTTGGTGATAGCCAAATCTTTTAACCACCTTCCCGAATCGTTCAAACCACGCTCTTGGAGATTGTTTAAGTCCATACAACGACTTTTTTAATCTGCAAACTTTGCCTTCAGTTTCTGCAAAACCTGGTGGTAAACTCATAAACACTTCTTCCTTCAAGTCACCATTCAAGAATGCATTCTTCACGTCTAACTGATGTAAGGGCCAATCAAATGCAGCAGCCAAAGATAGTAAAATTCGAACAAAATTTATCTTGACAACTGGGGCAAAAGTCTCCTGATAGTCTACTCCATAAGTCTGAGTGAACCCCTTTGCCACTAACCTTGCTTTATACCGCTCAACACTCCCATCGGGTTTACATTTTACAGTAAATACCCATTTACAGCCAACAATCTTTTTTTCTTCTGGTGCATCAACCAACTCCCATGTGCCATTCTTCTTAAGTGCAAGCATTTCATCCTCAATAGCCATCTTCCACTTTGGATCCTTCAAAGCTTCATGAATATTTCTAGGAATAGATATGTGAGACAGATTTGACACAAATGCTCTATGATGATGAGATAACTTTTGGAATGACACATGTTTTGATATAGGATGCTTAGTACATGATCTAACTCCTTTTCTAAGAGCTATAGGCATATCAAGATTAGAAGCATTAGTATCAGAATTTAAGATAGGAATGGAGGGAAAAAGAGTACTACTAGGATCACCTGATGACGAAGGCAAGAGATCATCTCTCGGGGTTGTAGACGGATGAGGCTCCAGGACAAAGTTCTGATCTGCAATATTTTAAAGAGTTTTCCTTCTAGTATAAACCTGAAGCTCGGGCTTGTTGATCACATTGTGATCTTGAACTTTTCTCCCCTATCCTTGACACATCAAGATTTGGCAGAGGTGTTTTTCGAAGATTCAAACAAAGGATTAGGAAGGACAGGAGAGTTAATCTCTTCACTAACTTCGCCATTCTCCCCCTGAAGAGATTTGTTAGAAAAAAACGGTTGTGACTCGATAAATGTTACATCCATAGTGATATGAGTTTTACCAGTATGTGGATTGTAACACTTGTAACCTCTTGATTAGGTGCATACCCTATAAACACACACTTTTCAGCCCGAGGATCTAATTTAGATCGACACTGAATTGGGAGATGGACAAATGTAGTGCAACCAAACACCCTTAGAGGAATATCAGAAAAAATACGAGCTGTGGGGTACACTTTTTTGAAACAATTTAAGGGAGTAGTGTAATTTAATACCCGAGTAGGCAACCTATTAATTAGATAAGATGCTGTTAGCACAGCTTCCCCCCATAAGTATTTAGGTACATGCATTGAAAAACAGAGGGCACGTGATACTTCAAGGAGATGGCGATTTTTGCGTTTAGCAATGCCATTCTGTTGGGGTGTAGTTCGGCAAGTTGACTGGTGAATGATGCCTTTTTCTATCAAAAAATCCCCAAAAATTGGTTATAATATTCAGTACCATTATCAGTACGAAGAATACTAATAGTAGTACGGAATTGAGTCATAACCATTTGATAAAATTTTTTGAACAATGACTCAACTTCAGATTTGGTGCTCATCAAGTATGTCCAACATAAACGGGTATGATCATCTATAAAGGTATCAAACCATCGTTTTCCGTTTTTTGTTGGCATGGGTGAAGGACCCCAAACATCACTATGGATTAAGTAAAAAGGAGATGATGCACGATACTATTTTGGATTATAATGAGTACGATGACTTTTAGAAAAAAGACAATTGTCACAATGTAGTGAAGAAACATCCACATCTTTGAACAAATGAGAAAACAAATGTTTCAAATATCCAAAGCTAGGATGGCCTAATCTATGATGCCAAACCATTATTTGTTCTTGAACAGGGGAAGAACTGAAAGTTCCATACGCCTGAGCTTTTTTATTAGAGATAAACTCTTCAAAATAGTAGAGACCATCCCTCATCCTAGCATTGCCAATCGTCTTCCCCGAGATCTGATCCTGAAACTCACAATGGGAAGCAAAAAAGACAACACGGCAATTAGACTCTTTAGAAAGTTTACTAACAGACAAGAGGCTGCAGGCTAACTTAGGAACATGCAGTACATTATGAAGTTTAATAGACTCAGAAAGTGGAACTAATCCTTTGCCTGCAATAGATGAAAAACTCCCATCGGCAATCCGAATTTTTTGGTTGCCAGGACAAGGAATATAGGATTTGAACAAATATGGAAGATTAGTCATATGATCGGATGCCCCTGAATCAATGATCCAAGGTACAGATTGTGAACAACAAGAGAGGGCATTTAGATTTCTACCTTGGTGGGCAATCGAAGCAGTAGGATTACCTAATACGGACCCAGCCTGAAGTAGTTGCAGAAGATGGTTTAGTTGTTCTTTGCTGAAAGAGAATGCAATGGCCTCATTAGCTGTAGGAGGCATACGCTGAGAAGACTTATTATCACGGCTAAATGAAGTTGGTCTCCTTGCTTCACTAGTTGTAGAAGCTGGAAGGCCATGAATCCTCCAACAGTCTCCCGTGTATGACGGGGTTTGTTGCAAAAATCACACCAAATACGAGGTTTCCCATCCGATCTTCGCAAGTTAATGGGGATCTTGCTTATATTTGCCTCGGAAACTATTGTTGTAGGAACATGGCCCTTCTTGTCTTCAAATATAGTTAATGCTGAACCTTCCAATGATCCATCCTTTCCGCCGGTAGCTGACTTGCCCAGCATTATTCCCTGTCTACTTTCTTCTCTCCGAACCTCTGAGAAGACCCCTCCAATAGGTGGAAGAGGCTGCTTCCCAAGTATTATGCCCCGTACTTCATCAAACTCATCTCTAAGCCCTGCTAGGAAAGCATAAATACGTTCTGCTTCTACAATTTTCCTGTATCGATTACCATCTTCAATATACGTCCACTCATGATCATTGAATACATCCAATTCCTGCCACAAACGTTTCAAGGAGTGAAAGTATTTTGTGACAGTTTCCTCTCCTTGTCACATCTTCCCCAGCTTCAAGGTTAACTCGTAGATTTAAGATTGATTACCCAAATCTGAATACATCTCACACACCGCATCCCAGAGTTCCTTTGCGGTATAATAGCCCAGATAATTTGCACCAATATCTTCTTCGATGGAGTTGGTCAGCCACGTCATAATCGCTGAATTCTCTGCATCCCAGACAGCTCAAGTGGGGTCATCTGTCGCTGGTTCTGCATTATCTCCAGTCAGATAGCCACTTTTTCCTCTACCCCGTATGTACATTCGAATGGATTGAGACCATCGGAAAAAATTATCACCATTCAGCTTTATGGAAGTGATCTGAATGGGATGAGCTTCGGTGGATTTTGTAAGAAGTGATGGAGGGTTAGACTGGGTGGTTGATGATTCGTCCGACATAATGATCGAACGAAAAAAAAAAAAATTACTCGAGGTGAATAGATGAAGGACCTTTGGGCTCTGATACCATGAAGAAAAGAATCTGTTTTCTTATTTCTCATAGAGTGATTACAATGAGTATAAATACATGAACAGAGAACCTAAATTAGGTAAGAAACCTATTTAGATAAAGATCCTAAGTTGCCTCTAATATCTATCAATATCTAATTTGCAGCAATCAGAATAAAAAACAAATCACATAATATCACGTAATATAATCAGGGAGAAATTCTAGAAGATTTCCTAATACATTCCAACATATAAGTTTGGGGCATCAAGTGCTCTATGCCACCTAAGGACAAATGGCACTCACATTCACGACAGAATCTTGAAAATATGGTCTCAGTAGAGGAACTTTCGAAAATCTTTGATAAGCATTAATGACTGGAAATTGATTTTTTTTGTCATGAGCTGGAAAGTCTTGAGCTGTCTGAAGTGGTTAAGGTATCTGATCTATGCCACCATTGTTAGGAATAGATGTAGCATGATAATGTTAGCAAAAGCCAGTTGAAGCCAAGGGGGATTTCAAGTTGTATGGCATCAGTGCAGTGCCAATCTTGATTGTCGTCATCACTCATTACAATCGGCCTCCTAGGACAAGGCAACTAAAGAAAGAAAAGAATAAACAATGCAATTAAGGGACAAAGAAACAAACCATCTCAGGGAAGCAAGTCAGCTGTTCCACTTTGGTGACAGACGACCCGGCATTTTCCAGGGCAGATGTGGTTCCTCCAGTTGAGACAACAGTATACCTAAATGTTTCAATTAGCTAAGACAAAGTGATCACTCAAATGTGCCACCCCGACAAGTACTTATACCATACGCACCCCTGTATAAAAATACTATCCACAAGCAATGAAACGTGCCTAAAATCCAATCCAACATAAACAGTGTGGCTTCAGCACCTAAGCTACACCACACGCACACGAACACGAACACAAGAGAAGTGTGCAAAGTGAAGTCCTCACCCCAATTCCTGGAGGCCCTTTCCAAGAAAAGCCAAATCAGTTTTATCAGACAAAGATATCAATGCACGCTTGTTCCCTGAACATTGAAGAAAGGGAAAAAAAAATCAGATTTTTTGCATTTACAAAAGGGCACACGCCCAGAAAAAAGAAAAAAAGAAAAAAAAAAAGAACGACGACAATGAAGCAGCCCTCTTTATAGTCTGGAATGATAAGGTCAACGAAGAAGTTAAAGACGCGAGGGAAAAGAGGGGTACGAGGAGCAGAAGGGCTTTAATCGGAGGAGCAGCGCGCGACGACGAACACGACTGAAGTCGAACACACGCCATAGGTACCTGCAACCCCCATGAGGCAAGACGGAGAGAAAGCAGATAGAGTCGAGAGCTGAGACTGGAAGCCACACAAAAAGAGAAGGACCAAACGAAAAGAAAACAAAAAATTTATGAGATGAACGAATTGCGCCGGAATTTCTACCGGGCGAGAGGTGAAAGGGCGAGTTCTGGTCTGGTGAGTGGCGGAGGAGTGAAGCAGAGAGCTCCGTGCAGCGGCGGCGGCGGCGACGGTGGCGGCGGAGGTGGAAGCGGCGGGAGAACCCGCCATACTTCACTCTGCCCTGCTCGCTGGTTTGCTTTGCTTTGCGAGCGTTTAAGCAAACCCCTCACCTTTTACGCGGCGCCGAGAGACCGTCGTGCGCACGGAAAAATGCTAGATGCTTTTGAAGTTGCATTTTTCTTGCGGACAAATTTTGCTAATAAATGTTGGAGATATAGTTTTTTTTTTTCTTTATTGGTCCTATTCTAATCCTATTCTAATACTCACTCTCAGACTTTTGTCTTACCTCCTTACAGGGCGAGGGAGTCAAAACCCGCTCTTGAAATAAAATCGTCCCTACTCCAGTCTCCCTTTAGAAAATAGGGATTTGAACCCCTCACCCTCCCTTCCAAGTTGGAAGGGTGACCACTAGGGGGATATAATTGGCACTTGGATTAATTGATTATTTCCTTATACATTTGCCTGATTGTGAAGGGAAGAAGAACGAAATACTCTTGCTCAAGTTTTTTTTTTTTTTGGTTGGAATATGCATTTATTTAATAAAAGTGTTCAAACATAAGTACCACTAAGGGAGTATCCAAACAAAGTAACTTCCAGAGGGATTGAGGGGGATAAGCTAACCAATTACATGACAAATAATTTAGTCTTTGGGCCATGGCTACCCAATCCGCAACATGAGGAAAATCTTCATGGTCGTGAGAATTTGAATAGCACTTTATCCCAAAATCGATAATAAGCTAACCTCCATGATCTCATAATCACTAATGGACCACAAAATGCCCAGAAGCCAACGACGAACCCCAACGGTATGCCCATGTAAAACCATTTTTTCTCGCTATCATCATTGTCGCCATTGGCATCAACTTCTTCCGTCCCAATCGGGGTAATTGAACAACTTTTGTTCAGCTGAAGCCCGCACAATCCAAGGTTTCCTTCAAAAGAACTTATGGAAAACGTGAGAAATTGTCCGCTTGTTGGGATGTTTCCTACAAGTTGATTGTTTGAGAGGTTCAGCAACGAAAGGAAATTAAGATTTGCAAGTTGAGCAGGTATGGTTCCATTGAGGTAGTTCCCTGACAAGTCTAGCGACTCAAGCTTCCCCAGATTCCCCAAAACAGGAGGAATTGAACCCGAGATGGCATTGTGCGATAGATTGACAACACAAAGTGCTTTGAGATCTCCAAGTGTATATGGTATTGGACCCTCCAATCTATTGCTCGAGAAGTCGATGGACATGAAAATAGTCAGGATCTTAACGAGTTCTAGCCGTATATCTTTCAAGGTTACACTCATTGTTACTTCATAGTAAGGCACATAAAATTGGGAACCAATAGTGGGATACTGCAGGTGATCAAAGTCAACATTGGTCTTCATAGCCTCCCAAGATGCGATGAGACTCACAGGTAGCGTGCCGCCAAAATCATTTGAAGACGAGTCAATGATTTGAAGCATTTGCCAGGAGCTGCGACTATGTGGACATCCAATTTCCCCATGCAATTTGTTGGATCGTAAAACGAGGACACGGAGACTTGATATAGACTCAAGATGGCATGGAAATGTCCCATCTATTTGATTGTCCCCGATGTTCACGAAATCCAATGTTGTGCAATTTGCCAACGACAATGGAATCTCTCCTTGCAACAAATTCTCACTGATATCCAATATCTTCAGATTGCATGTTCTCTGGATGTTTTGTGGAATTTGGCCATTCAATTGGTTGTTCCTTACATTCAATACAGTGAGGGACTCCAACTCCATTAAACAATCAGGAATAGTTCCATTCATATGATTATGCGATAAGTCGAGCACTTGAAGACCAACTTTGCAAATAGACTGTGGGATGGATGCATGGAAATTATTCTTTGAAAGGGAGAAGAAAGCCAAACTTGGTAAGTCATCCGGAATAACAGAATATATGTTGTTACTTGAGAAATCCAAGTAGTAAATATTTGACGGCAAGGGTGGCATATTCCCTCGGAGCTTGTTTGAATGGAGGTCGATCATCCTTGGACCAAAAGTAAGATTGCCCAAGGGTGTTTCAAAATCTTCAAATAAATTAAAGGAAAAATTGACACGATCAAGGGTCCATATCCATCTTGGTATATACCCTTGAATATAATTGTCGGAGAGGTCAAGATAGATCAATTCGGACTGGTTAGCCAAAAACAAAGGCAATGTCGTCAACTGACAAGAAGCCAAATATAGGGATATAAGGTTAGGGAATGAAGAGGCCTGGGAAGCAGTATTTGTGGCATCAATGGAGAAACGATTGTAGGAAAGATCCAAATACGAAAGATTGCTCAGTTTCTGAATGCAATTAAAATGAAATGAGCCACTAAAATTATTGGAAGAAAGTGAGAGGTCCTTGAGCCCTCGGAATTCCCATATAGACATCGGTAGTTCTCCTTCTATATTATTGTTGCTCAAATCAAGTACTTGCAGCATGGGTGATAGAGCATCATAAGATCCCTTCAAAGAAAATCGGTTGTTGAAAAGATATAGCCTTTGAATCGATGGATGTGTGAATAGAGATGAGGGAATATTTCCTTCAAGGAAATTGAATTCGAGGAGGAGATAAAGAAGATTCGAGAGGGATTCCCACTTTGTTGAATCAATCGGACCAATTAGACTATTGTTGGCCAAAATGACTCCTATTAGACTCTTGGACTTGCTGAGCGATGGAATTGGACCAGTAAAATTGTTGGATGAGAAGTCCAAATAAGAAAGTCGCGAGAGATTGGCAAAAGAGCTTGGGGGAATTGGACCAGTAAATTTGTTGGATGAGAAGTCCAAATAAGAAAGTTGCGAGAGATTGGCAAAAGAGCTTGGGATATTTCCATGAAAGCTGCATTCCCTCAATTCTATACTTGATAGATTCTTGAGACTACCAATTGAATCTGGGAGCCTTCCAGACACATTCGTGTAGCTAAGAACTAGTGTTCGAAGAGAACCATTCTCCGAAAATTCTGGCAAAGAACCCTGAAGGAGTTCGTTGTAAGATAGGTCAAGGATTTGAAGTGTTTGTACCTGGAAGATTTCGTGAGGAAGTTCTCCATGTAGGTCACAATCATATAGGCTCAGAGTTTTCAAGCTGGAGAAATTCACTAAGAACTGAGGAACTGTGGATGACAAGTTATTGTAATCAAGTTGCATGACCGAGAGATTAGTCAGACTCATAAGGGAAGGGTCAATAGGACCAGACAGAGAACAACAAGACATGCTCAACACCTCAAGTTTCGGCACTGAAGAAGATAAGGAGTCGCACCACTCACTTCCCTCAGCAGACACATTGACCCCATCAAGATATAGCTCTCTCAACTCTCCTAAATCCCCAATTACTGAACCTAAATTTGGTTTCTCAAATTTCAGCAAAGGCTCACTAGGGCAGTAAATTAGACTGAGATCAAGAGTACGTAGATTCTTCAGGCGCGATAGCTCCACAGGAATCTGCCCGGCGAATCCAGCATTGGACAAGTTGAGATGTGCCAAGTGACTGAGATTCGCGAGGGCCGGTGGAATTGCCATGGAGTTGAAGTCATTGAATGCCAAGTTCAGATTCTGAAGGAACTCGAGCCTGAAGAGGCTCAACGAATCGTCGATTCCGCCAGAGATCGACTCATTGCTCAAATCGAGACCGACCACGAGTCCGTCCTCGCACGTCACGCCACTCCATGAATCGGCACTTTGGTCCCACTGTGCTAGCTTGGAAGACTCGGAGGCATCAAAGACGAGGGTGTTTGTTAGCTCGAGCAAGAGTGATCTCTGGTCGACACCGAGACACTGGGCTGACGCTGAAGCCATAGTAGCAACGTCAGAGAAGATGGAGATTGTGGATATGGCAAAAAGAAGCCATGAGACAATCGAACCGTTCATTGGAGGAAGAGGTTGAGGAAGAGAGCGGGAAGAGGAGTCGTCAAAGGAAAGCGCAAAGCCTTGTGTTGATGTTCGGATGTCATTCCTTAGTCACCGAAGTTTGGCTTTTATATCACTTTCGACGATACTAGCACAAAAATTCTTTATTTAAAATGTTTTTTCAATCGAAACGAAAGGCCATAGTTTTATTTTCCAGGAGAAAAGAGGGAAAAAAATCCACTTGAAATGTTGAGATTAGAACATGACATCCCTCGGAAATATCTATGGTTCGTCTTTTTTTTTTTTAAGATCATAAAACAAATGATATTATGTGATCGGTTTCGTTTTTGTACTCACATGAACATGTAGAGATCCATTAAAAGTAAATAATGGATAGATATAATAGCATTTGACCATAACAATTAAACACATATATTAAATTCTCTTTCTTTTATTCAATGAGTAGATTCAAGAAAAGAAATCAAATGATTTACTTATATTTGAATTTGATTGTAAATATTTTATAGTACTATCAAAAAGAGAAAAAAGTATAAACTATAAAATCACAAAATATTATGAATTAATTACGAAATATGAAACAGGAAAATACAATAATATATTCAAAAAGTAGAATGAAAACCCGAATAAGCAAAAACTAATAATAAATTCCTCTTTTATTAAACCGAAAGGAAAAATAAAAAGAAAAAGGAAAACGATGGAAAAATGGACATTATCTTTAGTGGTTTAAAGGAAAATAAAAAGGGGGAAAATTCAAAAAGATTTAAAATTAAAAGCAAGAAAAGAAAAGGCGAACTGTATGTGCGTGGATTTGATCCACAATGCACGCTGAGAAAGTACCATGGGCGCATCTCCATCGTGCAAAATGGGCAAGGGAGGAGGGGAAGGGGACGATTTTGTCTAGTATTAGCGTCCATTGCGGGACTGATGTATAGGGAATGGGAGCAAACCCGCGTCAAAGTCTGCTTTTCTTTATTCGTTTGCAGATATCTTGGCATCAATTTAGGTGGCGCTGGCCAGATCAAGAAAAATCAAACTTCAATAGATAGGATACGACCAGATTAAGGAATTGGTTTATAAGCCATGGTTAGTGATGAAAATAGAGATTGTCGAATAGTGCCCAAATCTAAAGGATGGTTCGGTATTAGAACGATTGAGATATTTGCGCTTCAAAAAAAGGTAAATTTTATATTTGATCCATACTCGTTACAAGCACTAAAGTCAATATTGAATCAGAGACGGATTTAATTTTTGTGTAAATTGACCTGTTTTGGGATCGAAAATAGTCGACGGACAAAAGGTTGCTAAAAATGTCTCAATTTCTCTATTAAAAAAAAGTACCTTTTGATCACTTGTTAAAATTTGATAACTAATTGAAAAAGAAAATTTTCTATCAATTTATGGTTGTTCTTTTGTTGATTTGTGATTGTGTCTACTTAAGTGTTCCTACTATTTTGGTAATCTTGACTAGTGTGGTAATGATTCTTATAAGTAGACTAAATTTAATTATATCGTGATTGTATTATGGATCTACATTGGGAACTGCTAGGGCTGACCTCCACGGTAGGTGCAAGATAATGTTCCATGTCCAAATTTGCGTTGCTTTTCCACCTTAAGTAGTGTCATCTTGGACAAAGTCATGGCAACATTCTCTTCGAATGAAGCGATATGTTTATTGAAAGTCTTAAAACTAATTAGGGAAGTATAGTTGAGTCATAAAACTTGTCAAATTTGTGTAGTCGAGTCATTTCATTTACACCATACAATAATATGTTGAAAAGGTAGAATGAAAAACCAAATAAGCAAAAATTAAGAATAAATTTCTCTTTTTATTAAACTGAAAAGAAAAATAAGAAGAAAAGGGAGACAGGCTGAAAGAAAAACGATGAAACAATGGGCGTTATGTGGTTTAAAGGAAAATAAAAAGAGCGAAAAATCCAAGAAGATTTAAAATTAAAAGAAAGAAAAGAAAAAGCGTACTGTAAGCATGTTAAAAAGAAAGAAAAGAAAAAGCGAACTGTAAAGCATGTTTGGCTACTGCAGGAAAGAAGGAAAAACCCAAAGAAACAAAACCCTTGCCATTTATTTTATTTCAAGAATAGAGAATTGCAGGGGAGGAGGGGGAGGAAAAACAGGCGATGCTTCAGCTTGGAAATTGGGAGCAGTCAAAGTAAACGCCTGCTGGTGGGGACGATTCTGTCTAGTCTTAACGTTCATTGCGGGACTGATTATGTTGTGTTGCTTTCTCCGTGGAATCATGTGTAGGGTATAGGAGCAAAAACGCGTTTGGGTATGTCGTCCTTTCCGTAATCGTTTGCGGATTTCTTGGCATCAATTTAAGTTGCGCCGGCCAGATCAAGACAAATCAAACTTCAATAAATAGGACATGACGAGCTTAGGGAATTGGTTTATAATCTTTGGTTAGTGATGAAAACTGATATGAAAACAGAATTTGGTTTATTAAAATGATCGGGAAATTTACGCCGAGAAGCATTAGATTTTATATTGGATCTATACTTGTCATGACCACTGAAGCTAGATATTGAATTAGAGATGGATACAATGGCCAATTTTTGGATCAGAGATAGTCGACGGACAAAAGATTATTGAAAATGTCACAAACTTCTCTATTAAAAGAAAGTACATTTTGACAACTCGTTAAAATTTGATAACTAATTGAAAACGATTTTTTTTTTTTTATGGATTGATTTTTTTTTTTTGGTTAATTTGGGCTTGGGCCTACTTAAGGGTTCCTAATATTTTAGTAATCTTGACTAGTGTGCGAATGATTCTTATAAGCCAACTCAATTTAATTATATCATAATTGTATTATGAGTCTGCATTGGAAGCGTATTTGTCGGGGTTGACTTCCATGGTAGATGTTAGGTAATATTCCATGTCCAAATTTTCTTTGCTTTTCCACCTTAAGTAATGTCATCTTGCACAAAGTCACGACCATATGCAAGATTCTCTTTGAACAAATGTCTAGTGATGACCGAGACCGACTTTTAAGCGGTGTTGAGGATATTTTTCAGCGAGTACTTAGAAGAGGTCTAGTCAAATCTTGTCAATTATTTACATTTGAACTAGAGTTAAGTTGAGAATTTAAAACTTGGATACTTGGTTTAAATTCATTCAAGCTCAATTTTCTTTTTTTCTTTTTTTTCGGATCGAGCTTGACTCATGATATATTTTTATAAACTCGAAACAACTTGGTTTGATTTACTTGATAATCATAAATGAGTTCCTATCGGAGCTTGATTAAGCTTGAGCTCAAATTTGACTTCGTAAAATATGAACTAATGGGACGTGGAATTGACTTAGTCTCGCACTCGAACTCTTAATAATTTAAGCTAGTTGGTGTGGCTTGATTGGTTTGCACATAAAAAAAGCAATTACAACTTGATATCGAAGAAGCATGTGAGAAAATGCTAATAAAACACCAGATCATTTCAATATTGAGTGTCGCGTATCTTGTTCAAGTTGAGTTTCTTCTTCAAATTGGGATAAATCTATTTTTGATCCTGTAATTCATCATATTTGGTGCGATTGGATCTCAATAGAGCAAGCCATTCCCACTTCGATGGATAGCTGGAGTCCACCATGGCCGCTTCTTTGAAGGTCAAACCTGTAATAAGTTCTTCACATTTTCCAACCATCACCAATCACTGCCATGGCGTTCGCGGCCACCGAATCCTCCAACCCTTCTTGTGTCCCTTGCTTTTCCACCTTTGTCTTCTAGATCTTACTCTCTTATTTTTTTCCTAGAATGAAACTAGTTTCTTTTAATTTTAACATTATTGACTTTTACCTTTTTCAATTTCAATAATAATAATAATAATAATAATAATAATAATAATAATAATAATAATAATAATAATAATAATAATAAAATCATCCTAGCATGCCACACCAACATACTAAAAGTTATTTTAGGACTTGACCGAGAATGGAAGTAGAGTTGGAGGAGTTGATTCCCCAAAAAACCTAAAATTGAAGGATCCAAATGCACATACGACATAAGTTAGGGGACTAAAATAGAACTTAATCCTACTAGCAAGGGAACCCCGGTTAGTTGAGGTATTCAAAACATTAGCAACTAATAGAAGAAGTCCTTAAATAATTGTTAATGTGAATAGGAAAATATATTTTTAAAATTCAAGAATTATGTAAACTCTATCTACCAAAAATAAATAAGTGCCAACTTTTCTTATAAATCTTGATCACTAACATAACTATTTTATTATTATTATTTTGAACATTTCGGTCTTTTCCTTTCTACATAAATCCTTTACTCCTTTCTGAACTTTCCTTTAAAAAAATCTGTTTTTCTTTCCAACTTTTGGATATTATTATTATTAAGGCTAGGTTTAGTTAACGGTGCGAAAGTGACTAATTTAACCCTAAATCTATTATATAGATTCCAATGTATTTCTAAAATTTTCAATCGGTTAGATGCACTTATGAACTTTTGCATTAAATTCCAATATAGTCTTGCCTATCAATTTTTGCTTGAAAATAGTGATGTGGCACTATAGCCATCATTGGCCGTCCTGTGGGCTTAGCTAGCAATTTACATGGACAAATTTATTCGAAATGATTTTCGAGTAATGTTATTTTTTTTTATTATTTCTTAAAGTACTGACGTAGCTTTAGCTTCAGACTTTTGAAGGTTCAATTCACTGTACCTTTAAAATGGAGCTCCTTATTCGAAATATAACTCATACTTTAGGTGATTGAAGCCTACATCAGCCTTCATCACAATTTCGACCTTCAAATTTTATATTAGAATATTTTTTAATAAGGGTCATTTACATCAGACCAATTACTTGATACGAAATAATGTTTTGTCTCAGAGACATAATTAGAATGCCACAACATTCAAACTACATTGGCAAAGCCATAAAGTTGAAAAAATTCAGGATTATATCGAAATGCGTATAATGGATATAAGACCAAACTAATAATTTTTCTTTAGGTAATTACACTAGGAATCTTAAAACTTGGAGTGTAAATGTACTCAATGTGCTCAACGCAGAGCCATGCAAACTTTGCGTCTTCAACCTCGCTACCTTGCGGAGCTGTCCCTGAGACCGCATTGAATTGAATGTCTGTGGGAGTAAAATTATCGGAATCCTGAGCCAGCCATCTCCGACCGACCTGTCTCAATGAAAGCTTCCCGTTTTCGCTCTTCTTCGCTTCCAGGATCCTCAACGTTTTCGACTTCCCACGGAGAACCTCTAGCCCCTTCTTGGAGTACTTTGGTGCCACCAGAGTCTCATAGAACATTCAAGTTTTGCCATCCGTTGGGCTTCTATATGCACAGTAGGACAATGCAAGGTTAGTGTTGATGTTCAGCTCAATAAATTTTTTCAAGTGAAACATTACAATCCTGACTCGGCAATAGGAGACCCACACCTACACCAGCATTGTTGTTCAATTTCGAGGGATGCCCGTGCTGAATGAGGTTTTAAGTTTCAAACACTCGTGATCCTTTGTATTTAGCAGAGAATTATAATATATTACGCAATGTGACAATAGGCATAACATTTGTAACCTAATTTGTAGCTCAGACTAGTTGACTCAAGAATGAGCTTCAATCTGGAACTCTATGGATTTAAAAAATGACAAGCCTGTTTCAGTTTACTATCTTTATAAGGAAATTAGAATTTTATTTTTGTAACTTACATAATGAAATAAGTATATACCTCATCAATTTCTACGTTGAAAGGCCACTATACCACCAAATGCACTAACCTTTGACTGCTAATCTGCATGCTTCAAGAATATCACCACCGGAAGCCACCCCACAAGGATTTTTATGCTTTATAGCAACACATGTAGGGTCACTAAACCGGGATACGTAGTTCGAGGCAGCATCCGCGTCCAGATAGTTATATGACATTTCTGGCAGCATCAATACATAATTCACAACAAATGAGAGAGAGAGATCTGCTATTGTTACCATGATCTGTTGATGAAGTAAAAGAACTTCATGGAAAAAAACTATTCTTGCAATTGCTCAGAGACTTCTAAAGAGCATCTAATCTAATCTCATCTCAAAGACATGGTTATGATACTATAAAGGAAGCCAATTAGTCCCCTGTATCACTAATCTCCTTTGCAAAACATTATTAGTGTTTCCTTGTAACTAACATTCTGCACACTAACACATACAGATTGTTGACCTGGAAAAGAATAGAAACTAGATGCTCCTTAAGAATGATTTGTAGAATTATGTCAACCTGCCAACAAAACCAAAAGTTGAAGCTACTCAGTCAGATGGAGTAATTTGGTATATAAATGCTCTAAATTTTTCATCACACATAGGCTAGCATTTACCACAAATTGAAGGGTGGAAGATCATTATGTTGAAGAAGCAAATAAAGTGCCTGAGAGATTGGAAATGAGTACCTCCCGTTCTAATCCCATATTTGATTTCTTAAGGCCTTTGTCAATTTATCAAAAAGCTTTAGCTATTACATGAAAATAGTGTCTATTATTTAGATTCAATAACAAGATTCAATTTTAGAAACTGCCTCCTCTATCTAATGAAGTTTTCAAAGCTAGATAATTACTAGATCCGCTGCAATTTCAGCTTCCTCAAAAGATTGACCTTGATGTAAAAATATGACATTCAAGGACTCACCTTTCCATGATGTTCGATTGCAATTGCAATACCACCTCCATTAACCTCAGCAAGACTCTTGTCCACATGCAGCCTTCTGCTGCGGATTTTCACTGTAACAAAGAGAACTTTTAAGAGATAGAGGCACTGTTAAGCTAGAAGGGAATTTCTCTATCAAAAGGAAGAGTTGTCAACCTCCACATAAATCAGTTAAAAACTAACAAGGTAACACAACCTACTGAAATTATTGATTTCCAAAGGAAACCAACTAAAGGATACATCAGAACCAACTAAAAAAGCCCCTTACTTGCATGTGTTTAGACCTACATGCATTTTTAATTGCCTTAGTGGCTATGACATCAATTGAGAACACGAACCAGATAATACCTCCTGTTGTTTGTCTCCAAAGCCACTCTAACACTGCAGAATCACAGGAAGCAACACATTGAAAGGCCTTCCAAGAAACTTTTCTACGGAACTATTGATCATCTCCATTACTCTTCAGGAACTCCAGCAGCACATGGTAGTCGTGTGAATCAACCACAACAAGGACATCCTGATGATTCTGTTAGAAGATAAATGCCAACATCAATTCACATTAAGGGCATATAATGGCACTTGTTGCAAAATTACAGAAAAATTTACCACGTGCATATTGATACATAAAGGCACAAAGCCAGCAACAATTCTTCAAAAAAACTGCAACATATTGGACATATCTATGTTAGTTTATAATTTAACAAGCATCACAAAAGAAATTGTTGTTTTCGCATAAAAGCATGAGAGAAATCATTACCCAAATAGTAAGAAGATAATCTGAAGTCGCAATCTCAATGGAAAAGTTAACATGCTTTCAGTCAATTACGTGCCTCAGTTACAAGTGCCGTCGTAGCAAAGTCTGCTGGATATCCACAAACCCAGTGTGACTGAAGACACCAATACAATCATATTCTCTCACACGTCCAAATTGAGATGCAATGAAGCAAAACTGAACCATAAGCAAGTCTATGCTCTAATAACAATGAACATGAACATGTAATAGTAAAAAACCTTTGCGGCAGCTCTGGTCATGGCAGGACCACCAATATCAACATTCTCAATTCCATCTTCAAATCAACCACAGAGGTAGCTTTGCCGTAGAAAGGATACAAATTAACCACCACTACATTAGAAGTACCTGCACAAGTTCCATCTTGCATTTAGTATAGTAAAATTATGTAGGACCATAGTAACGCCAAGAACATTATTTATTTATCCTCAGAATTTCTAAGCTGAAAAATGGTCAGAATGTTACCACAGGACAACTCACCAATCAAGAGCCTCCAAGTGATGCTGTTGATCTCTCCTAGCAAAAATCCCTCCACGAACATGAGGATGCAAGGTCTTTCTGCGACCATCCAGCTGTTAAATAGGGTAATGTAACATTCCCAAGTTAAAAATCTAAATCATTTTGCCAAAAGAAGATTATTCTGTTTGGTGTGTGCCCGGTTGCAGAGAAAAGAGATGAAATTATCATATGTGAATGTTAAAGAGGGAAATCCTTTGGTCAGAGGTCTCAAACGACTAAGATATCATAACTGCCCACAAAGAGAGGCACCATGACTACTTGAAATATACTAATTGAATATTGTGATCTTGAATTTAGTAGGGAAGTAATTCTCCTTAGTGAAGGGTGCTAGCAAGCACAGTGCAAATCCGCATCTGATTTCTCTAGAGAATCAAGACTGAAGTGCACTCACTTTAACTTTTAGTAAGACAAGGAGTATTTGCAGAGGAGAAAAGAGATGCGCTAGGTTTCAATGGTTCAACAAGTTTGTAAGGATGAATGGATCTCAAAAGGGAGAAAAGAAAAGTTTGGGGCATCAGGTACTCTATGCCGCCTAAGGACAAATGGCACTCATATTCACAACAGAATCTCGAAAATACAGTCTCAGCAAAGGAACTCTTGAAATTATCTGATAGGCATTAACGACTAGAAATTGATTTTTTTGTCATGAGCTGGAGAGTCTTGAGCTGTCTGAAGTGGTTAAGTTATCTGATTTATGCCACCATTGTTAGGAACAGACATAGCATGATAACGTTAGCAAAAGCTGTGAAGATCCCAGAAAAACCACTCGAAGCTGAGAGGGATTTTAAGTTGTATGGCATCAGTGCAGTGCCAATCTCGACTGTTGTCATCACTCATTACAATCAGCCTCCTAAGACAAGGCAACTAAAGAACGAAAAGAATAAACAATGCAAGTAAGGGACAAAGAAACAAACCATCTCCGGGAAGCGAGTGTTCCACTTTGGTGACGGACAACCCGGCATTTTCCAGAGCAGATGCGGTTCCTCCAGTTGAGACAATAGCATACCTAAATGTTTTAATCGGTTAAGACAACATGAACACTTGAATATGCTGACCCGACAAGTACTCATACCATGCGCACCCCTGTATAAAAATACTATCCACAAGCAATGAAACGTGCCTAAAATCTAATCCAACAAAAACAGCGTGGCTTCAGCACCTAAGCTACACCACATGCACACAAGAGAAGTGTGCAAAGTAAAGTCCTCACCCCAATTCCTGGAGGCCCTTTCCAAGAAAAGCCAAATCAGTTTTATCAGACAAAGATATCAATGCCTGCTTCCCCCCGAACATCGAAGAAAGGAAAAAAAAAAAATCAGATTTTTTTGCATTTACAAAAGGGCACACACCCAGGAAAAAAGAACGACGACCCTCTTCATAATCTGGAATGATAGGATCAACGAAGAAGTTAAAGACACAAGAGAAAAGAAGGGTACGAGGAGAAGAAGGGCGCAGCTCCTCGTCGGGCGCGGACAGAATCTCAGCCTCGGCAGCCATGGCTTTGATCGGAGGAGCAGCGCGCGACGACGAACACGATTGAAGTCGAACACACCCCACAGGTACCTGCAATCCCCATGAGCCAAGACGGACAGAAAGCAGACAGAGTCGAGAGCTGAGACTGAAAGCCACACAAAAAGAGAAGGACCAAACGAAAAGAAAACAAAGAATTTATGAGATGAACGAATTGCGCCAGAATTTCTACCGGCTGAGAGATGGAAGGGCAAGTTCTGGTCCGCTGAATGGTGGAGAAGTGAAGCAAAGAGCTCCGGAAACAAGCGGCGGCGGCGGCGGCGGCGGCGGGAGCGGGAGAACCCAACATGCTTTGATCTGCTCCGCGCACTGTTGTGCTCAGCCTTGCTTGATGAGTGTTTAGGTGTTCAAACAAAATCTCTTACCTTCTTCGCGCGGCGCTGGAAGACGGCCGTGGACGTGGCAAAGGCACAAAGGAAAAATGCTAAATGCTTTTGAAGTTGCATTTTTCTATCCCGCGAATAAATTTTGCTGATTAATGTTGGAGATATAGTTGCCACGCCTGGATCAATCAATTATTTTCTTATACATTTCTGATTATGAAGAGAAGAAGAACGAAATACTCTTGCTCGAGTTTGATAATTGAACCTCACCGGAAATCATTATGGTCGTGAGAATTTGAATAGCACTTTATCCCAAAATCGATAATAAGCAAACCTCTAAGATCTCACAAACATTAATGGGCCACAAAAAACCCAGAAGCCAACAACGAACCCAAGCGTTATGCCCATGTAAAACCACTTTTTCTCGCTATCACCATCGTCGTCATTGTCACCAACTTCTTGTGTCCCATTCATGGTAATAGAGCAATTTTTGTTTAGCAAAAGCCCACACAATCCGAGGTTCCCTTCAAAAGAACTCTTGGAAAATGTGAGAAACTGTCCGCTTGTTGGGATGTTTCCTACAAGCCGATTGTTTGAGAGGTTTAGTAAGGAAAGGAAATCAAGATTTGTGAGCTGAGATGGTATGGTTCCATTAAGGTAATTCACCGATAGATCCAACGACTCAAGTTGATGCAAATTCCCCAATATAGGAGGAATTGAACCCGAGATGGCATTGTGTGATAGGTTGAGGACATAAAGTGCTTTGAGATCTCCAAGTGTATTAGGTATTGGACCCTCCAATCTATTGCTCGAGAAGTCGATCAATGTGAAAATAGTCCAAATCTTAACGAGTTCTAGCCGTAGATCTTTCAAGGTCGCACTCATCGTATCCTCATAATGAAGATTAGCATTCATGTTATCAAGAAACTAATAATGTAGATGATCGAAGTCCTTATTGGCCTTCATAGCCTCCAAAGATGCAAGGAGACTCAGAGGCAGTGAGCCACCAAAGTCGTTTGAAGACAAGTCAATGATTTGAAGCATTTGCTAGGTGTTGTGACTATGCAGACATCCAATTTCCCCATGCAATTTGTTGGATCGTAAAACAAGGACACGGAGACATGACATAGCCATGAAATGGCACGGAAATGTCCCATCTATTTGATTGTCCCCAATGTTCACAAACTCCAATGCCGTGCAACTTGCCAATGACAACGGAATCTGCCCCTGCAACAAATTCTCACTGATATCTAATGACTTCATACTACATGTTCTCGAGATGTTTTGTGGAATGTCGCCATTCAACTGGTTATTCCTCAGATTCAATACCTCGAGGGACTCCATTAAACAATCAGGAATAGTTCCATTCAGATGGTTATGTGATAAGTCAAGAACTCCATGATTAATAGCTTTGCAAATAGACGGTGGGATGAAACCATGCAAATTATTCTTCGAGAGGGTAAGGAATGTCAAATTTGGTAGGATGTTGTCAATGTCATCCGGAATAATAGAGGTGAAGTTGTTACACGAGAAATCCAAGTAGAAGGCACCTAATGACAAGGGTGGGAATTTCCCTTGAAGCATGTTTGAATGGGGGTCGGCAACCAACACACAACCAGTAAAATTGTTTGGTTCCATATCTTCAAAAAAGTTAGAGGAAAGATTGAGATATATAAATGTCCATATCCAGCTCGGTATAGTTCCTTGAATATAGTTGTTGGAGAGGTCAAGCATGGCCAATTCGGATTGATTAGCCAAAAACTGAGGCAATGTCGTCAATTGGCAGGAAGCCAATTTTAAGGATTTAATTTTAGGGAATGCAAAGGCCTGGGAAGCAATATTTGTGGTATCAATGGAGAAACGATTGTAGGAAAGATCCAAATCCGAAAGATTTCTCAGTTGCTGTACCCAATTAATATGGAATGAGCCACTAAAATTATTGGAAGAAAGCAAGAGGTAGTTGAGCCCTCGGAGTCCCCATATAGACCTCGGTAGTTCTCCTCCTATATTGTTGTTGCTGAAATCAAGTTCTTGCAGCATGTGCGATGGAGCATCAAAAAATCCCTTCAATTGACTAGAAAAGCAGTTGTCAGAAAGTAAAAGCTCCTGAATCGATGGATGTGTGATGAAGGAATATTTCCTTCAAGTAAATTGAATCCCAGGTCAAGAATAAGAAGACTCAAGAGGGATTCCCATTGTGTTGAATCAATCGGACCAATTAGACTATTGTGGTATAGACTGACATATGTTAGATTCTTGGACTTGTTGAGCGATGGAATTGGACCAGTAAAATTGTTATATGAGAAGTCCAAATAAGACAGTTGTGAAAGATTGGTGAAAGAGCTTGGGATATTTCCATGAAAGTTGCAATCCGCTAGTTCTATTCTTGACAGATTCCTGAGATTACCAATTGAATCTGGGAGCCCCCCGGAAATAAGTGTGTGATTAAGAACCAGTGTTTTAAGAGAACCATTCTCCGGAAATTCTGGCAAGGAACCCCGAAGGATATCGTTGGATGATAATTCAAGAATTTGAAGTGTTTGTACCTGGAAGATTTCATGAGGAAATTCTCCTTGCAGGCCGCAATAAACTAGGCTTAGAGTTTTCAAGCTAGAGAAATTAGCAAAGAACCGAGGAACTCTAGAGAAGAAGTTGTTGCCACTGAGTTGAATGACCGATAGATTTGCAAGACTCGTAAGAGAAGGGTCGATAGGACCAGACAGAGAACAAAAAGACATGCTCAACACCTCAAGTTTCGGCACTGAAGAAGACAAGGCGTCACACCACTCACTTCCCTTGGTAAATACAATGACCCAATCAAGGTACAGCTCTCTCAACTCCCGCAAATCCCCAATTAGCGACCTCAAATTGCGAATCTCAAGGTTCAGCGTGGGCTCATAATCATAGTAATCAGTATCACGACTAAGATCAAGAGTGCGTAGCTTTGTCAGGCGCAATAGCTCCGTAGGAACATGCCCGGCGAATCTGGCATTGGACAAATTGAGATGTGCCAAGTGGCTGAGATTTGCGAGGGCCAATGGAATTGCTTTGTTGTTGAAGTCATTGAATGACAAGTTCAGGCTCTGAAGGAACTTGAGCTTGAAAAGGCTCGACGAATCGTCGATTCCGCCATAGATCTGCTCGTCACTCAAATCGAGACCCACGACGAGGCCATCCTTGCACGTCACGCCACTCCAAGAATCAGTGCTTTGGTCCCAACGTACTAGCTTGGAGGACATGAAAGTGTCGAAGATGAGGCTGTTTCTCAGCTCAAGCAACAGCGATCTCTGGTCCACACCAAGACATTGGGCTGACGTTAAAGCCGTAGCAGCGTTAGAGAAGATGGAGATCGTGAATATCGCAAGAAGAAGACATGAGACGATCGAACCATTCATCGGAGGAAGAGGTTGAGGAAGAGAGTGGGAAGAGGGAGTCAACCGAAACGGAGTCATCACTGAGGAGTGGAGGAGCCCCGTCAAAGGAAAGTGCAAAGCCTTGTGTTGATATCCAGAATGTCTTTAGTCACCAAAGTTTGGCTTTTATTTCACTTTCGACGATACTAGCACAAATATTATTATTTAATATGCTGTTTCAATGGAAACGAAAGGCCATAATTTTATTTTCAAAGAGAAAAAAAGAAAATAAAAGAAATCTGCCTCAAATGTTGAGATTAGAACTTAGTATCCCTCAGAAATATTTTTGGCTCATCTTTTTATATATAAGATCATAAAACAAATGATATTACATGATCGGTTTCATTTTTTTACTCACATTAACATCAAGAGATCCATTAAAAGTAAATTATATATATAACATATATATATATATATATAACATATATATGTATAGATATTATAGCATTTGACCATAAAACCGAAATACTTATATTATATAGGGTTAATATCCTAAAAACCCTAAACTGGTACACGTGTGACAAATTGCCACAAGCTAATTTTTTCACCATAAAAAAACCCCAAACCGATGCACTTATAACAAATTTACCCCAACTGACCATAAAAAATCTCAAACTAATATACTTGTGACAAATTTACCCCAAACTAGTTTGTTCAATCACCGAAAGCCCTAAACCAGTACATTTGTAACAAATATACCCTATGTTAAATTGGATTAATATCATAAAAAATCACAAAAATTGTGTAACTGTAACAAATAGAGAGTAAAATCACAAATTGGTACACTAGTCAATTGTCACGTGTCATTCAACTAAGTAATTTGATAGTAAAATTTAATGGAAACTAACATAGAGTAAATTTATCACAAGTGTATTAGTTTGTGATAAATTTGTCAAAGGTGTACCAATTTGGGATTAAAATTAATTTGAGATAAATTTATTACGAATGTATCGTTTGGAGTTTTTCAGGATATTAATTATATTATATATTCTCTTTCTTTTATTAGATAAGTAGATTCAAGAAAAGAAATCAAAAGATATAGTCATATTTGAATTTGAATGTAAATATATTATAGAACTATCAAAAAGCCAAAAAAAAAAAAATGCAAAGTGTAGAATCAGAAAATACAATGGATTAATTAGGAAATATGAAATAGGAAAATACCATGATATGTTCAAGAAATAGAATGAAAAAGAAAATAAGGAAAAACTAAGAAAATATTTCTCTTTCATTAAACTGAAAAGAAAAATAAGAAGAAAAAGGAAAAAAGGCAAAAAGTCAGATGATGAAAAAATGGGCGTTACCTTTAGTGGTTTAAGGGAAGATCAAAAGAGGGGAAAATTCAAAAAGATATAAAATTAAAAGAAAGAGAGGAAAAAGCAAAATGTATGAATGTGGAATTCGTCCACTGTGCATGCTAGGAAGGTACCATGGGCCTGCCTCCATTTGGCTATTACTATATGGGTGTCGAAAGCATGACAAATCCATATAGTTGCCCCAGGTTTTCTCTTTAGGTATTGCACATTGATATATTTAAGGGTTAATATCCTAAAAAATTCCAAACTAATACACGCGTAATAAATTTACTCAATATTAATTTTCTGACTAGGAAAAAACCCCCCAAACTAATATATCTGTAATAAATTTACCCCAAACGACTACAAAAAAACTTCAAATGGTTATACTTGTGATAAATTTATCCTAAACTAATTTGTTTGACCGCCAAAAACCCCAAACTAATATATTTGTAAAGAATATACCTCCAATTAAATTGGATTAATACCTCAAAAAATCATAAAAGTTATATAACTATAACAAACGGAAAGTAAAATCCCAAACCAATACACTAGTCAACTATCAAGTGTTATCTAACTTAGTAATTTGGTAGTAAAATTTAACTGAAACTAACATATGACAAATTTATTATAAGTGTATTAGTTTTGATGGTCAAAAAATTAATTTAGGGTAGATTTGTCACACGTATACTAATTTAGGGTTTTTCAGGGCATTAACCCTATATTAAAAGGTTTTCTTTCATTTTTTTTTAAATATATTGCGGAAATGCTAACCAAATCTTGCAATTAAATCGATATGAAAATACCAAAAAAAATAAATGAAGAAAAATAAATGACACTAAAGATATATGTGGTTCGGTATAAGTGTTAGTACCTACATACACAGGAGAGTCAACAATAAATAATCTTCTATTAAACTGGAGAATCATGGAGTTTCAATTACTCACAAGCTCGAGTAGTTATCACAACTAAATTATATCTAAATTCAAAGTATTTATAAATAAAATAACTCGATAGGATATAAACTCCCAACATGACACCGCATGTTCAGGCCTGACCAAAATGCTCTCGCACCGTAAAAATGTGTGTTGAATGAGTAAACCCGTAAATCACACGATAAATCCTAAAAGGCATACCGAGTTTTCTCTCTAGATTAATAACATGAAAAACTATTAACATGTCTATGGTTCAGAGGCATTGCAAATTGGAGTATTAATGGCATCGTAGAAAACTTTACTTTGTGTTATCTTCATTTAGAATTGAAAATGACAAAAAAAAAATTAAAGAAAAAAAATCCTTAGACCAAAACCAATAGTTATTTGATTTTCACGAAATAGCGAAACAATGACCACGATGGAGAAAAATGCATGACTTAAGTGAAGTAAGGGAAAAAAAATAGGGTCCACTTTTGGTAGACTTCATGGACACAAGCTAGAGAAAATAAAGAACTATATGAGCGTGGAATTGATCCATTGTGCACGCTAGAAAAGTACCATGGGCTCACCTCCATTGGGTTATTATCATAGTTTCTATTATTCTATATAGAAATGCGTGTTGAAGGAGTAAACCCATAAATCACATGAAAAATCCTAAAAGTCATACCGAGTTTTCTCTTTTGATTAATAATATGAAAAACCTTCAACATATCTATAGTTCAGAGGCATTGCAGATTGGAGTATTAATGTCATCGTAGAAAACTCTACTTTGTGTTGTCTTCATTTGGAATTGAAAATGACAAAAAACATAAAATAGAAAAAACAAATCCTAAGACCAAACCGAATAGTCATTTGATTTTGACGAAGTAGCGGAAATAATGACCACAATAGAGAAAGATGCATGAATTAAGTGACGCAAGAGAAGAAAGATGGTCCACTTTTGGTAAACTTCAGAAACACAAGTTAGAGAAAATAGTGAACTACATGCACGTGGACTTGATCCATCGTCCACGCTAGCAAAGCACCATGGGCCCAACTCCACTAGGTTATTATCATATTTTATATTCTTTTTTATAGAAATGCGTGTTGAAGGAGTAAACCCGTAAATCACATGACAAATTTTACAAGTCATACTGAGTTTTCTCTTTGGATTAAATAACATGAAAAACCTTCAATACATCTATAGTTCAGAAGCATTGCAGATTGGAGTATTAAAGGCATCGTAGAAAACTCTACTTTGTGTTATCTTCATTTGGAATTGAAAATGACAAAAAAACATAAAATAGAAAAAAAATCCTAAGACCAAAATGAAGAGTCGTTTGATTTTGATGAAGTAGTGGAAACAATGATCACGATGGAGAAAGATGCATCACTTAAGTGAAGCAAAGGAATAAAAAGGGTCCACTTTTGGTAGACTTCACCGACACAAGTTAGAGAAAATAGCAAACTATATGCACGTGAAATTGATCCATTGTGCACGTTAGCAAAGTACCATGGGCCCACCTCTATTGGGTTATTATCATACTTTCTATTCTTTTATATAGAAATGCATGTTGAAGGAGTAAACCCATAAATCACATAACAAATCCTAAAAGTCATACCGAGTTTTCTCTTTGGATTAATAACATGAAAAACTTTCAATGCGTCAATAGTTAAGATGCATTACAGATTGGAGTATTAATAGCATAATAGAAAACTCTACTTTGTGTTGTTTTCATTTGGAATTGAAAAGGACAAACAAAATATAAAAAAAAAACTTTAAAAAAAATCATAAGACAAAAACCAATAGTCGTTTGATTTTGACGAAGTAGCATAAAAAGATGCATGACTTAAGTGAAGTAAGGGAAAAAATAGAGTTCACTTTTGGTAAACTTCATTGATACAAGTTAAAGAAAATAGCGAACTTATGGAATTGATCCATTTTGCACCATAGGAAAGTACCATGGGCCCACCACCACTGGGTTATTACCAAACTTTCGATTCTTTTATATAAAAATGTGTGTTGAAGTATCACCCATGGTGGTGGCGTAGGTGGTTGGGCAAGAGAACTTTTCACGAGAGGTTCCGAGTTCAATCCACGGCGTCGTCAAGCGATTTACCTGGCAGGCAAGGATGGTGGTGAATCTACCTGTTCTCAGGGTTTACTTCGCCGCGAAGCGGCACACGAGGTTCCTTGGGTCACCAAAAAAAAAAAAGCCTGTTGAATGAGTAAACCCGTAAATCACACGACAAATCCTAAAAGTCATACCGAATTTTCTCTTCGGATTAATAACGGAAAAACCTTCAACACATCTATAGTAAGAGATTAATAACGAAAAAACCTTCAACACATCTATAGTTCAGAGGCATTGCAAATTGGAGTATTAATGGCATCGTAGAAAACTATACTTTGTGTTATCTTCATTTGGAATTGAAAATGACAAAAAAATATATAAAATAGAAAAAAAAATCATTAGACCAAAACCAAGAGTTGTTTGATTTTGATGAAATAGTGGAAACAATGACCACAATGGAAAAAGATGCATGACTTAAGTGAAGCAAAGGAAAAAAGAGGATCCACTTTTTGTAGACTTCACTGACACAAGTTAGAGAAAATAATGAACTATATGCGCGTGAAATTGATCCATCGTGCACACTAGAAAAGTACCATGGGCCCACCTCCATTGGGTTATAATCATAGTATTTATTATTTTATATAGAAATGCGTGTTGAATGAGTAAACTCGTAAATCACATGAAAAATCCTAAAAGTCATACCGAGTTTTCTCTTTTGATTAATAACATGAAAAACCTTCAACATATCTATAGTTGAGAGGAATTACAGATTGGAGTATTAATGGCAACGTAGAATACTCTACTTTGTATTGTCTTCATTTAAAATTGAAAAGGACAAAAAAAACATAAAATAGAAAAAAAATCCTAAAACCAAAATGAAAAGTCGTTTGATTTTGACGAAGTAGCTGAAACAACGACCACAATGGAGAAAGATGCATTACTTAAGTGAAGTAAGGGAATAAAAAGGGTCCACTTTTGGTAGATTTCACAGACACAAGTTAGAGAAAATAACAAGCTATATGCACATGGAATTGATCCATTGTGCACGCTAAGAAAGTACCATAGGCCCACCTCTACTAGATTATTATCATACTTTCTATTCTTTTTTATATAAATGTGTGTTGAAGGAGTAAATCCGTAAATCATATAACAAATCCTAAAAGTCATACCGAGCTTTCTCTTTGAATTAATAACATGAAAAACCTTCACTGCGTCTATAGTTAAGAGGTATTGCAGATTTGAGTATTAATGGCACAGTAGATAACTCTATTTTGTGTTGTTTTCATTTGGAATTAAAAATGACAAACAAACCATTAAAATAAAATATAAAAAAATCATAAGACAAAAACCAACAGTCATTTAATTTTGACAAAATAGCGTAAATAATAACCACGATGGAAAAAGATGCATGACTTAAGTGAAGTAAAGGAAAAAAGATGGTCTACTTTTGGTAGACTTCACTGACACAAGTTAGGGAAAATAACGAACTCATGCGCGTGGAATTGATCCATCGTGCACCCTAGGAAAGTGCCATGAGCCCACCACTATTGGGTTATTACCAAACTTTCGATGCTTTTATATAAAAATGCATGTTGAATGAGTAAACCCATAAATCGCACGACAAATCCTAAAAGTTATACCGAGTTTTCTCTTTGGATTAATAACATGAAAAACTTTCAACACGTTTATAGTTCAGAGGCATTGCAAATTGGAGTATTAATGGCATGGTAGAAAACTCTACTTTGTGTTATCTTCATTTGAAATTAAAAATGACAAAAAAAAACGTATAATAGAAAAAAAAATTCTAAGACCAAAAGGAAGAGTCGTTTGATTTTGACGAAGTAGTGGAAACAATGATCACGATGGAGAAAGATGGATGACTTCTGTGAAGTAAGGGAAAAAAAGAGGGTTCACTTTTGGTAGACTTCATAGACACAAGTTAGAGAAAATAGTGAATTATATGCGCATGGAATTGATCCATCGTGCACGCTAGAAAAGTACCATGGGCCCACCTCCATTGGATTATTATCATAGTTTCTATTATTTTATATAGAAATGCGTGTTGAAGGAATAAACCCGTAAATTACACAACAAATCCTAAAAATAATACCGAGTTTTCTCTTAGGATTAATAATATGAAAAACCTTCAATGCGTCTATAGTTAAGAGGCATTACGGATTGGAGTATTAATAGCATAGTAGAAAACTCTACTTTGTGTTGTTTTCATTTGGAATTGAAAATGACAAACAAAACATAAAAAAAATAAAAATAAAAAAAATCCTAAGAAAAAAACCAACAATCGTTTAATTTTAACGAAATAGCATAAAAAGATGCATGACTTAAGTGAAGTAAGGAAAAAAATATAGTTCACTTTTGGTAGAATTCATTGACACAAGTTAAAGAAAATAGCGAACTTATGCGCGTGGAATTGATCCATTTTGCACCCTAAGAAAGTACCATGGGCCCACCACTACTGGGTTATTACCAAACTTTCGATTCTTTTATATAAAAATGCGTGTTGAATGAGTAAACCCGTAAATCACACGACAAATCCTAAGAGTCATACCGAGTCTTCTCTTCAGATTAATAACGAAACAACCTTCAACACGTCTATAGTTCAGAGGCATTGCAAATTGGAGTATTAATGGCATCGTAGAAAACTCTACTTTGTGTTATCTTCATTTGGAATTGAAAATGACAAAAAAAACACATATAATAGAAAAAAAATCATTAGACCAAAATCAAGAATTGTTTGATTTTGACGAAATAGTGGAAACGATGAAAACGATGGAAAAAGATGCATGGTTTAAGTGAAACAAAGGAAAAAAGAAGATTCACTTTTTGTAGAATTCACTGACACAAGTTAGAGAAAATAATGAACTATATGCGCGTGAAATTGATCCATCGTGCATACTAGAAAAGTACAATAGGCCCACCTCCATTGAGTTATTATCATAGTTTCTATTATTTTATATAAAAAAGCGTGTTGAATGAGTAAACCCGTAAATCACATGAAAAATCTCAAAAGTCATACCGAGTTTTCTCTTTTGATTAATAATATGAAAAACCTTCAACACATTTATAGTTAAGAGGAATTACAGATTGGAGTATTAATGGCAAGGTAAAAAACTTTACTTTGTGTTGTCTTTATCTGGAATTGAAAATGAAAAAAAAACATAAAATAGAAAAAAAAATCCTAAGACCAAAATAAAAAGTCGTTTGATTTTGACGAAATAATGGAAACAATGACCACAATGGAGAAAGATGCATGACTTAAGTAAAGTAAAGGAATAAAAATGGTCCACTTTTGGTAGATTTCACAGACACAAGTTAGAGAAAATAGCAAGCTATATGTACGTGGAATTGATCCATTGTGCACGCTAGGAAAGTACCATAGGCCCACCTCTACTAGGTTATTATCATACTTTCTATTCTTTAGTATGGAAATGTGTGTTATCTTCATTTGGAATTGAAAGTGACAAAAAAAAACATAAAATAGAAAAAAAAATCATTAGTCCAAAACCAAGAGTTGTTTGATTTTGACGAAATAGTGGAAACAATGACCACGATGGAAAAAGATGCATGACTTAAGTGAAGCAAGGGAAAAAAGAGGATCCACTTTTTGTAGACTTCACTGACATAAGTTAAAGAAAATAATGAACTATATGCGCGTGGAATTAATCCATCCTGCACATTAGAAAGGTACCATGAGCCCACCTCCATTGGGTTATTTTCATAGTTTCTATTATTTTATATTGAAATGCGTGTTGAATGAGTAAACCCGTAAATCACATGAAAAATCCTAAAAGTCATACCGAGTTTTCACTTTTGATTAATAACATGTAAAACCTTCAACACATCTATAGTTGAGAGGAATTACAGATTGGAGTATTAATGGTAATGTATAAAACTCTACTTTGTGTTGTCTTCATTTGGAATTGAAAATGACAAAAAAACACATCAAATAGAAAAAAAAATCCTAAGACCAAAATGAAAAGTCGTTTGATTTTGACGAAGTAGCGGAAACAATGATTACAATGGAGAAAGATGCATGACTTAAGTGAAGTAAGGGAATAAAAATGGTCCACTTTTGGTAGATTTTACAGACACAAGTTAGAGAAAATAGTAAGCTATATGCACATGGAATTGATCCATTGTGCACGCTAAGAAAGTATCATAGGCCAACTTCTACTAAGTTATTATCATACTTTCTATTCTTTTATATAGAAATGTGTGTTGAATGAGTAAATCCGTAAATCATATAACAAATCTTAAAAGTCATACCAAGTTTTCTCTTTGGATTAATAACATGAAAAACATTCAATGCATCTATAGTTAAGAGGTATTGCAGATTTAAGTATTAATGGCGCAGTAGAAAACTCTACTTTGTATTGTTTTCATTTGAAATTGAAAAGGACAAACAAAACATAAAAAAAGAATATATAAAAAAAATTATAAGACAAATACCAACAGTCGTTTGATTTTGATGAAGTAGCGTAAACAATAACCACGATGGAGAAAGATGCATGACTTAAGTGAAGCAAAGGAAAAAAGGGGATCCACTTTTTGTAGACTTCACTGACACAAGTTAAAGAAAATAGCGAACTTATGCACGTGGAATTGATCCATCGTGCACCTTAGGAAAGTACCATGAGCCCATCACCACTAGGTTATTACCAAACTTTCGATACTTTTATATAAAAATGCGTGTTGATTGAGTAAACCCTTAAATCACACGACAAATCCTAAAAGTCATACGGAATTTTCTCTTTGGATTAATAACATGAAAAAGTATCAACACTTATATAGTTCAGAGGCATTGCAGATTAGAGTATTAATGGCATGGTAGAAAACTCTACTTTGTGTTATCTTCATTTGAAATTGAAAATGACAAAAAAACATAAAACAGAAAAAAAAAAGCCTTACACCAAAATGAAGAGTCGTTTGATTTTGACGGAGTAGCGGAAACAATGATCACGATGGAGAAAGATGCATGACTTAAGTGAAACAAGGGAAAAAGAGAGGGTCAACTTTTGGTAGACTTCACGGACACAAGCTAGAGAAAATAGTGAACTATATGCGCGTGGAATTGATCCATCGTGCACGCTAAAAAAGTACCATGGGCCCACCTCAATTGGGTTATTATCATAGTTTCTATTATTTTATATAGAAATGCGTGTTGAAGGAATAAACCCGTAAATCACATAACAAATCCTAAAAGTCATACCGAGTTTTCTCTTTGGATTAATAACATGAAAAACCTTCAATGCGTCTATAGTTAAGAGGCATTATAGATTAGAGTATTAATAGCATAGTAGAAAACTCTACTTTGTGTTGTTTTCATTTGGAATTGAAAAGGACAAACAAAACATAAAAATATATATATAAAAAAATCATAAGACAAAAACCAACAATCGTTTGATTTTGATGAAGTAGCGTAAACATTAACCACGATGGAGAAAGATGCATGACTTAAGTGAAGCAAAGGAAAAAAGAGGATCCACTTTTGGTAGACTGCACTGACATAAGTTAAAGAAAATAGCAAACTCATGCGCGTGGAATTGATCAATCGTGCACCTTAGGAAAGTACCATGGGCCCATCACCACTAGGTTATTACCAAACTTTCAATACTTTTATATAAAAATGCGTGTTGATTTAGTAAACCCTTAAATCACACGACAAATCCTAAAAGTCATACAGAGTTTTCTCTTTGGATTAATTACATGAAAAAGTATCAACACGTATATAGTTCAGAGGCATTGCAGATTAGAGTATTAATGGCATGGTAGAAAACTCTACTTTGTGTTATCTTCATTTGAAATTGAAAATGACAAAAAAACATAAAACAGAAAAAAAAAATCCTTACACCAAAATGAAGAGTCGTTTGATTTTGACGGAGTAGTGGAAACAATGATCACGATAGAGAAAGATGCATGACTTAAGTGAAACAAGGGAAAAAGAGAAGGTCCACTTTTGGTAGACTTCACGGACACAAGCTAGAGAAAATAGTGCACGTTAAAAAGGTACCATGGGCCCACCTCCATTGGGTTATTATCATAGTTTCTATTATTTTATATAGAAATGCGTGTTGAAGGAATAAACCCGTAAATTACATAACAAATCCTAAAAGTTATACCGAGTTTTCTCTTTGGATTAATAACATGAAAAACCTTCAATGCGTCTATAGTTAAGAGGCATTACAGATTAGAGTATTAATAGCATAGTAGAAAACTCTATTTTGTGTTGTTTTCATTTGGAATTGAAAAGGACAAACAAAACATAAAAAAAAAATAAAATGAAATAAATCCTAAGACAAAAATCAACAGTCGTTTGATTTTGACGAAATAGCATAAAAAGATGCATGACTTAAGTAAGAGAAAAAATAGAGTTCACTTTTGGTAGACTTCATTGACACAAGTTAAAGAAAATAGCGAATTTATGCGCGTGGAATTGATCTATTCTGCATCCTAGGAAAGTAACATGGGCCCACCACCACTGGGTTATTACCAAATTTTCGATTCTTTTATATAAAAATGCGTGTTGAATGAGTAAACCCATAAATCACACGACAAATCCTAAAAGTCATACCGAGTTTTCTCTTCGGATTAACAACGGAAAAACCTTCAACACGTCTATAGTTCAGAGGCATTGCAATTTGGAGTATTAATAGCATCGTAGAAAACTCTACTTTATGTTATTTTCATTTGGAATTGAAAATGAAAAAAAAAACATAAAATAGAAAAAAAATCATTAGTCCAAAACCAAGAGTTATTTGATTTTGACGAAATAGTGGAAATAATGACCATAATGGAAAAAGATGCATGACTTAAGTGAGCAAGGGAAAAAAAAAGATCCATTTTTTGTAGACTTCACTGACACAAGTTAGAGAAAATAATGAATTATATGCGCGTGGAATTGATCTATCGTGCACACTAGAAAATTACAATGGGCTCACCTCAATTGGGTTATTATCATAGTTTATGTTATTTTATATAGAAATGCATGTTGAATGAATAAACCCGTAAATCACATGAAAACTCCTAAAAGTCATACCGAGTTTTCTCTTTTGATTAATAACATGAAAAACCTTCAACACATTTATAGTTGAGATGAATTACAGATTAGAGTATTAATGGTAATGTAGAAAACTCTACTTTGTGTTGTCTTCATTTAGAATTGAAAAGGACAAAAAAACATAAAATAGAAAAAAAAATCCTAAGACCAAAATGAAAAGTCGTTTGATTTTGACGAAGTAGCGGAAACAATGACCACAATAGAGAAAGATGCATGACTTAAGTGAAGTAAGAAAATAAAAATGGTTCACTTTTGATAGATTTCACAAACACAAGTTAGAGAAAATAGCAAGCTATATGCACGTGGAATTGATTCATTGTGCATGCTGGGAAAGTACCATAGGCCCACCTCTACCGGGTTATTATCATACTTTATATTCTTTTTTATAGAAATGTGTGTTGAAGGAGTAAATCCATAAATCATATACCAAATCCTAAAAGTTATACCGAGTTTTTTCTTTGGATTAATAATATGAAAAACCTTCAATGCGTCTATAGTTAAGAGGTATTGTAGATTGGAGTATTAATGGCACAGTAGAAAATTCTACTTTGTGTTGTTTTCATTTGGAATTGAAAATGACAAACAAAACAATAAAAAAATATATAAAAAAAATCCTAAGACAAAAATCAACAGTCGTTTGATTTTGACGAAGTAGAGTAAACAATAACCACAATGGAGAAAGGTGCATGACTTAAGTGAAGCAAAAGAAAAAAGAGGGTTCACTTTTGGTAGACTTCACTGATACAAGCTAAAGAAAATAGCGAACTCATGCGCGTGAAATTGATCCATCGTGCACCCTAGGAAAGTATCATGGGCCCACTACCACTGGGTTATTACCAAATTTTCGATGATTTTATATAAAAATGTGTGTTGAATGTGTAAACCCATAAATCGCACGACAAATCCTAAAAGTCATACCGAGTTTTCTCTTTGGATTAATAACATGAAAAACTTTCAACATGTCTATAGTTCAGAGGTATTGCAGATTGGAGTATTAATGGTATGGTAGAAAGCTCTACTTTGTGTTATCTTCATTTGGAATTGAAAATAACAAAAAAAAACATAAAATAGAAAAAAAATCCTAAGACCAAAATGAAGAGTCGTTTGATTTTGACGAAATAGTGGAAACAATGATCACGATGGAGAAATGTATGACTTAAGTGAAGGAAGGGAAAAAAAAGAGGGTCCACTTTTGATAGACTTCACGGACACAATCTAGAGAAAATAGTGAACTATATGCGCGTGGAATTAATCCATCGTGCACGCTAGAAAAGTACCATGGGCCCACCTTCATTGGATTATTATTATAGTTTATATTATTTTATATAGAAATGCGTGTTGAAGGAGTAAACCCGCAAATCACATGAAAAATCCTAAAAGTCATACTGAGTTTTCTCTTTTGATTAATAATATGAAAAACCTTCAACATGTCTATAGTTCAAAGGTATTGCAGATTAGAGTATTAATGATATCGTAAAAAACTCTACTTTGTATTGTCTTCATTTGGAATTGAAAAGGACTAAAAATACATAAAATAGAAAAAAAAAAAAAAAAAAAAAAAAACTCTAAGACCAAAACGAAGAGTCGTTGGATTTTAACAAAGTAGCGAAAACAATGACCACAATAGAGAAAGATGCATGAATGAAGTGAAGCAAGGGAAAAAAGTGGGTCTACTTTTGGTAGACTTCAGCAACATAAGCTAGAGAAAATAGCTAACTACATGCACGTGGAATTGATCCATCGTGCACGCTAGCAAAGCATCATGGGCCCAACTCCACTAGGTTAGTATCATATTTTATATTCTTTTTTTTTTATAGAAATGTGTATTAAAGGAGTAAATCCGTAAAACACATGACAAATCCTACAAGTCATACCAAGTTTTCTCTTTGGATTAAATAACATGAAAAACCTTCAACACGTTTATAGTACAGAGGCATTGCAGATTGGAGTATTAAATGTATCATAGAAAACTCTACTTTGTGTTATTTTCATTTGGAATTGAAAAGGAAAAAAAAACATAAAATAGAAAAAGTAAATCCTAAGACCAAAATGAAGAGTCATTTGATTTTGACGAAGTAGCGAAACAATGACCATGATGGAGAAATATGCATGACTTAAGTGAAGAAAGGGAATAAAAATGGTCCGCTTTTGGTAGACTTCACTAACACAAGTTAGAGAAAATAGTAAATTATATGCACGTAGAATTGACCTATCGTGCACGTTAGGAAAGTACCATGAGCCCATCTCCACTGGGTTATAATTATACTTTCTATTCTTTTATATAGAAATGCGTGTTGAAGGAGTAAACCCGTAAATCACATAATAAATCCTAAAAGTCATACCGAGTTTTCTCTTTGGATTAATAACATGAAAAACCTTCAACGCGTCTATAGTTAAGAGGCATTGCAGATTTGAGTATTAATAGCATAGTACAAAACTCTATTTTGTGTTGTTTTCATTTAGAATTGAAAAGGGCAAACAAAACATAAAAAAAAAAAAAATCTTAAGACAAAAACCAACAGTTGTTTGATTTTGACGAAGTAGTGGAAACAATAACCACGATAGAGAAAGATGCATGACTTAAGTGAAGCGAGGGAAAATAGAGGGTCCACTTTTAGTAGACTTCTCTTTTATTAAACCGAAAGGAAAAATAAGAAGAAAAAGGAAAAAGACAAGTAAAACGATTGAAAAATGGACATTGTTTTTAGTAGTTTTAAAGGAAAATAAAAGGAGGGAAACATTCAAAAAGATTTTAAAATTAAAAGAAAGATAAGAAAAAGTGAGTTGTGTGCACATGGAATTGATCCATTGTGCACACTGGGAAAGTATGATGGGCCAACCCTCATCGTGTGAAACGGACAATTTCAAGAACAGAGAATTGCAAGGGAGGAGGGGGAGGAAAAGCAGGGGATGATGCTTCAGCTTGGAAAGTGGGAGCAGTCAAAGTAAACGCCTGCTAATGGGGACGATTATGTCCAGTGTTCACGTTCGTTGCGGGACTGATGCTGTTATGTTGCTTTCTCTACGGAATCATGTTTAGGGAATAGGAGCGGAAACGCATTTGGGTTTGTCGTCTTTTCTGTATTTGTTTGCGGATTTCTAGGCATCAATTTAAGTTGTGCTAGCCAGACCAAGAAAAATCATACTTCAATAAATAGATTATAACCAGCTTAGGGAATTGGCTTATAAGCTATGGTTAGTGATGAAAATATTTATGAAACAGAATTTGGTTTATTAGAACAATCGAGAAATTTGCGCTTCTAGAAGCATTAGATTTTATATTGGATCCACACTTGTTGCGGCCACTGAAGCTAATGTTGAACCGGAGATGGATTTGAATTTTATGTGAATGGGTCAGTTTTTGGATCAGAGATAGTTGACAGACAAAAAAAGGTTGCTGAAAATGTCACAAGTTCATTATTAAAAGAAAGTATCTTTTGATCAGTTGTTAAATTTTGATAACTAATTGAAAACGAAAATTTTCTATGGATTGATGGTTTTTTTTTTGGTTAATTTGTGCTTGTGTCTACTTAAGTGTTCCTACTATTTTAGTAATTTTGACTGGTGTGCGAATGATTCTCATAAGCAAACTGAATTAATTATATCATAATTGTCTTATGGGTCTACATTGGGAACATATCTGCCAGGGCTGACTTCCGTGGTTGATGCTAGGTAATATTCTATGTCCAAATTTTCTTTGCTTTTCCACCTTAAGTAATGTCGTATTGCACAAAGTCACGACCATATGCAAGATTCTCTTTGAACAAATGCCTAGTAATGACCGAGACTGACTTCTAAGCGATGTTGAGGATATTTTGCAACGGGTACTTAAAAGAGGTCTAGTAGAGTCTTCTCGATTATTCATAATTAAAGTAGACTCAACTTGAGAATTTAAGACTTGGATACTTGATTTAAACTCAATCAAAGCTCAACTTGTTTGGAACAAGCTTGACTCATGATTTATTTTTTATTAACTTGAAACGATTAGTTTGATTCGACTTGATTATCATAAATGTGTTTCTGTTGGAGCTTGATTCAAGCTTGAACTCCAATTCAACTTTCGTAAAATCCAAACTTATGAGACGTGCACTTGAACCCGTAATAATTTAAGCGAGCTTGAGTAGCTTGATTAGTTTGCACATAAAAATGCAATTAAAACCTGAAGTCGAAGAAGCATGTGAGAAAATGCTAGTAAAGCACCTGATTATTTCAATTTTGAGTGTCACATATTTCATTCGAGTTGAGTTTTTTTCTTCAAATTGGGATAAATCTTTTTTTTTAATCTAGTTTATAATATTTGGGTGATTAGATACTCAATAGAGCAAGCCATAACCACTTTGATGGATAGCTGGAGTTCACCACGACCGCTTCTTCGAAGGTCAAACCTATAATAAGTTCTTCACATTTTCCAACCATCACCAATCATTGCCACAGCGTTCGCGGCAGCCAAATCCTCCAACCCTTCTCCCATCTCTCGCTTTTCCACCTTTGTCTTCTACATATTACTCTCTTATTTTTCCTAGAATAAAACTAGTTTCTTTTGATACAGTATTAAAATCATCCTAGCATACCACACCAACATAGAGTTATTTAGGGACTTGATTGAGAATGCGGTAGAGTTGGAGGAGTTGATTCCCCAAAAAAATATAAAAATTAAAGGATCCAATTGCACAAGCAACATAAGTTAGGGAACTAATCGAACTTAATCCCACTAGCAAGGGAACATATGTTGGCTGAGGCATTCAAAACATTATCAACTAGTAGTAGAAGTCCTTAAATAATTGTTAATGTGAATAGGAAAATTTAATTGTAAAGTTCAAGTATTATGTAAACTTTGTCTACTAAAAGTAAATAAGTGCCAACTTTTCTTATGAATCTCGACCACTAAATTTTTTAATACAACTATTTTTTTTTTATTCTGAACATTTCAGTCTTTTCCTTTCTACATCAATTCTTTACTCCTTTCTCAGCTTTCTTTAAAAAAATTCTGGTCTTTTTCCAACGTTCGGATAAGATTATCAAGGCTAGGTTTAGTAAAGGTGGAAAAATTACTAATTTAATCCTAAATCTATGATAGATTCCAATGTAGTTCTATTATTTTCAATGGATCAAATACAATTCTAAACTTTTGCGTTGGATTCCAACGTAGTATTGCTTGCCAATTTTCGCTTGAAAATAGTGATGTGGCAATTCAATCATCATTGGCTGTCCTGTGGGCTCAGCTAATGATTTACATGGACAAATTTATTCAAAATGATTTTTGAGTAATTTTATTTGATTTTTAATTTATAAAGTATTGATGTGATTTCAGACTTTTGAAAGTTAAACTCCCAATATCTTCATAATAGAGCCCCCTTATTTGGAATAACTCATACTGTAGGTGATTGAAGCCTGCATCAGCCTCCATTATAAATTTCGACCATCATATTTCATAATAAAATTTTCTTTGGTAAGGGTCATTTTATATCAGACCCAATTACTTGCTACGAAGTAATGTTTTGCCGTAGAGACATATAATTAGAATGCCACAACAACATTAAAACTATAATGAAAAGGTTGAAAAGTTCTGAATTATATAGAAATGCGTATAATGGATATAAGACTGACTTAATAATTTTTCTATGGGTAATTGCACCAGGAGTCTTAAAATTTGGAGTGTAAATATGCATGACGTACTCAACGCAGAGAGCCATGCAGACTTTGCATCTACCAGCTCGCTCTCCTGCGGAGTCGTCCCTGAGACCGCATTGAATTGAATATCTGTGGGAGTTAAATCATCGGAATCCAGAGCCAGCCATCCCCACCGACCTGTCTTGATGAAAGCTTCCCCTTTTCAGTCTTCGCTTCCAGGATCCTCAACGTTTTCGACTTCCCACGGAGAACCTCTAGCCCCTTCTTTGAGTCCTTGGGTGCCACCACAATCCCATAGAACATTCGAGTTTCACCATCCGTTGCAAGGTCAGTGTCGATGTTCAGCTCAATCAATTGTATCAAGGTCAGTGTCGATGTTCAGCTCAATCAATTGTATCAAGTGAAACATTACAATACTGACTCAGCAATAGGAGACCCGCACCTGCACCACTACCGTTGTTTCAATTTCGAGGGATGCCCATGCTGAATGAGGTTTTTGAAGTTTCGAAAACTCGTGCTCCTTTTTATTTATCAGAGAATTATAATAGATTACGGAATGTGACCGCAGGCAGAACATTTATAGCCTAATTCGTAGCTCAGACTAGTTGACTCAACAATGAGCTTCAATCTGGAACTATACGGGTTAAGAAATGAGAAGCCACTTTCAGTTTATTACATTTGGATTCGGTGGGTCTACCATTTAAGGAAATTAGAATTCTCCCTTTGTAACCGACGTAATGAAATAAGTATATACCTCATCAATTTCAACGTTGGAGGCCACCACACCACAATATGCACTCACTTTTCACTGCTAATCTGTATGCTTCAAGAATATCACCACCGGAAGCCACCCCACAGGATTTGTATACTTTACAATGACACATGTAGGGTCGCTAAACTCAGATAAGTAATTCCAGGCAGCATCCGCATCCTGATAGTTATATGGCATTTCCTGCAGCGTCAATACATAATTCACAAAAAATGAGAGATGGATCTGCTATTGTTACCATGATCTTTATAAAAAAAACTGTTCTTGCAGTTGTTAAGAGACTTCTAAAGAGCATCTAATGCCATCTCAAAGACATATGGTTATGATACTAAAAAGGAAGCCAATCAGTCGCCTGTATTGCTAATCTCCTTCGCAAAATATTATTAGTGTTTCCTTAAACACTAAAATATACAGATAGTCGACCTAGAAAAGAAAAGAAACTAAAGGATACATCAGAACCAATCTCTAAAAAAGTCCCTTACTTGCATGTGTTTAGACTACATGCAATTTTTAATTGCCTTAGTGGCTATGACATCAATTGAGAACACAAACCAGATGAATACCTCCAGTTGTTTATCTTCAGAGCCGCTCTGACACTGCAGAATCATAGGAAGCAACACATTGAAAAGCCTTCCAAGAAAGTTTTCTACAGAACTGTTGATCATCTCTTTTACTCTTCAGGAACTCCAGCAGCGCAGGGTAGTCGTGTGAATCAACCACAATGAGGACATCTTGATGATTCTGTTAGATGACAAATGCCAACATCAATTCAGATTAAGGGCATATAATGGTACTTGACACAAAATTACAGAAAAATTTACCACATGCATATTGATACATAGAAGCACAAAGCCAGCAACAATTCTTCAAGAAAAGTGCAACATATTGGACATACCTATTTTAGTTTATAATTTAACAACCATCACAAGAAAAATTGTTGTTTTAACATAAAAGCATGAGAGAAATCATTATCCAAATAGTAAGAAGATAATCCAGAGCCACAATCTCAATGTAAAAGTTAACATGCTTTCAGTCAATTATATGCCTCGGTTATGAGTGCTGTTGTAGCAAAGTTTGCCTGATATCCACGAGCCCAGTGTGACTGAAGACACCAATACAATCATATTCCATCATACGTCCAAATTGAGATGCAATGAAGCAAAATTGAAACATAAGCAAGTCTATGCTCTAATAACAATTAACATGAACAAGTAATAGTAAAAAACCTTCGCAGCAGCTCTGATCATGGCTGGACCACCAATATCAACATTCTCAATTCCATCTTCAAATCAACCATATAGGTAGCTTTGTCATAGAAAGGATACAAATTAACCACCACTACATCAGAAGTACCTGCACAAGTTCCATCTTGCATTTGGTATAGTAAAATTATGTAGGACCATAGTAATGCGGAGAACATTATTTGTTTGTCCTCAGAATTTCTAAGCTGAAAAACAGTCAGAATGTTACTACAAGAAAACGCACCAATTCCATGCTTATCAAGAGCCTCCATGTGATGCTGTTGGTCTCTCCTAGCAAGGATTCCTCCATGAGTATGAGGATGCAAGGTCTTTACGCGACCATCCAGCTGTTAAATAGAGTAATGTAACATTCCCAAGTTAAAATCTAAATCATTTCGCCAAAAGAAGATTATTCTGTTTGGTGTGCGCCCGGTTGCAGAGAAAAGAGATGAAATTATCATATGTGAATGTTAAAGAGGGAAATCCTTTGGTCGAAGGTCTCAAATGACTGAGATATCATAACCGCTCACAAAGAGAGGCACCATGACTACTTGAAATGTACTAATTGAATATTGTGATCTTGAATTTAGTAGGGAAGTAATTCTCCTTAGTGAAGGGTGCTAGCAAGCACAGTGCAAATCGGCACCTGATTTCTCTAGAGAATCAAGATTGAAGTGCACTCACTTTAACTTTTAGTAAGATACGGAGTATTTGCAGAGAAGAAGAAAGGAGATGCGCTAGGTTTCAATGGTTCAACAAGTTTGTAAGGATGAATGGATCTCAAAAGGGAGAGAAGATAAATTTGGGGCAGCAGGTGCACTATGCCGCCTAAGGACAAATGGCACTCACATTCACGACAGAATCTCGAAAATATGGTCTCAGTAGAGGAACTCTCGAAAATCTTTGATAAACATTAACAACTAGAAATTGATTTGTTTGTCATGAGCCGGAAAGTCTTGAGCTGTCTGAAGTGGTTACGGTATCAGATTTATGCCACCTTTGTTAGGAATAGATGTAGCATGATAATGTTAGCAAAAGCTGTGAAGATCCCAGATAAACTACTTGAAGCCATGACGGATTTCAAGTTGTATTGCATCAGTGCAGTGCCAATCTTGACTGTCATCATCACTCGTTACAATCAGCCTCCTAAGACAAGGCAACTAAAGAAAGAAAAGAATAAACAATGCAAGTAAGGGACAAAGAAACAAACCATCTCAGGGAAGCAACTAAGCTGTTCCCCTTTGGTGACGGACACCCCGGCATTTTCCAGAGCAGATGTGGTTCCGCCAGTTGAGACAACAGTATACCTAAATGTTTTAATCAGTTAAGACAACATGAGCACTTGAATATGCTGACCTGACAAGTACTCATACCATCGGCACCCCTGTATAAAAATACTATCCACAAGCAGTGAAACGTGCCTACAATCCAATCCAATAAAACCAGTGTGGCTTCAGCACCTAAGCTACGCCGCACACGCGCACACACACGAACACGCACACAAGAGAAGTGTGCAAAGTAAAGTCCTCACCCCAATTCCTGGAGGCCCTTTCCAAGAAAAGCCAAATCAGTTTTATCAGACAAAGATATCTATGCCTGCTTGCCCCCCGAACATTGAAGAAAGGAAAAAAAAATCAGATTTTTTTGCATTTACAAAAGGGCACACGCCCAGGAAAAAAGAACGACGACGCTGAAGCAGCCCTCTACATAATATGGAATGATAAGATCAACGAAGAAGTTAAAGACACGAGAGAAAAGAGGGTTACGAGGAGAAGAAGTGCGCAGCTCCCTGTCGGGCGCGGACAGAATCTCAGCCTCGGCAGCCATGGCTTTGATCGGAGGAGCAGCGCGCGACGACGAACACGATTGAAGTCGAACACACCCCACAGGTACCTGCGACCCCCATGAGGCAAGACGGAAAGAAAGCAGAGAGAGTCGAGAGCTGAGACTGAAAGCCACACAAAAAGAGAAGGACCAAACGAAAAGAAAACTACAAATTTATGAGATGAACGAATTGCGCCGGAATTTCTACCGGCTGAGAGGTGGAAGGGCAAGCTCTGGTCCGGTGAATGGTGGAGAAGTGAAGCAAAGAGCTCCGGAAAGAAGGGGCGGCGGCGGCGGAGGAGGTGCAGGCGGCGGGAGAACCCAACATGCTTTGCTCTGCTCCGCGCGGCCCTGGAAGACGGCCGGGGACGTGGCAAAGGCACAAAGGAAAAATGCTAAATGCTTTTGAAGTTGCTTTTTTCTATCCTGCGAATAAATTTTGCCATGTTAGAGATATAGTTGCCACGCTTGGATTAATCGATTATTTCCTTATACATTTTCTGATTATGAAGAGAAGAAGAACGGAATACTCTTGCTCGAGTTTGATAATTGAACCTCATCGGAAATCTTCATGGTCGTGAGAATTTGAATAGCACTTTATCCCATAAGCGATAATAAGCAAACCTCCACGATCTCACAAACATTAATGGACCACAAAAAACCCAGAAGCCTATGACAAACCCAAGTGGTATGCCCATGTAAAACCACTTTTTCTCGCTATCATCATGGTCGCCATTGTCACCAACTTCTTTTGTCCCATTCATGGTAATTGAGCAACTTTTGTTGAGCAGAAGCCTATACAATCCAAGGTTTCCTTCAAAAGAACTATTGGCAAATGTGAGAAACTGTCCGCTTGTCGGGATGCTTCCTACAAGCTGATTGTTTGAGAGGTTTAGTAAGGAAAGGAAATCAAGATTTGCAAGCTGAGGTGGTATGGTTCCATTAAGGTAATTCACCGATAGATCCAACGACTTAATCTGATGCAAATTCCCAATATAGGAGGAATTGAACCCGAGATGGCATTGTGTGATAGGTTGAGGACATAAAGTGCTTTGAGATCTCCAAGTGTATTGGGTATTGGACCCTCCAATCTATTGCTCGAGAAGTCGATCAATGTGAAAATAGTCCAGATCTTAACAAGTTCCAGCTGTAGATCTTTGAAGGTTGCACTCATCGTATCCTCATAAGAAAGGTCATCATATTCATAATCAAAAAACGGATAATGTAGGTGATAGAAGTCCTTATTGGCCTTCATAGCCTCCAAAGATGCAAGAAGACTCATAGGCAGTGTGCCACCAAAGTCGTTTGAGGACAAGTCAATGATTTGAAGCATTTGCCAGGTGTCGTGATTATGCGGACATCCAATTTCCCCATGCAATTTGTTGGATCGTAGAATAAGGACACGGAGACGTGACATAGCCGTGAAATGGCACGGAAATGTCCCGTCTATTTGATTGTCCCCGATGTTCACAAACTCCAACGCCGTGCAACTTGCCAACGACAATGGAATATGCCCCTGCAACAAATTCTCACTGATATCTAATGTCTTCAGACTACATGTTCTTTGGATGTTTTGTGGAATGTTGCCATTCAACTGGTTATTCCTCAGATTCAATGCCCCGAGGGACTCAAATAAACAATTAGGAATAGTTCCATTCAGATGGTTATGCGATAAGTCAAGAACTTGAAGATTACCAGCTTTGCAAATAGACGACGGGACCAAACCATGGAAATTATTCTTCGAGAGGGTAAAGAACATCAAGTTTGGTAGGTTGTTGCCAATGTCATCCGGCATAACAGAGGTGAAGTTGTTACTCGAGAAATCCAAGTAGTAGGCATTTGACGACAAGGGTGGGAATTTCCCTCGAAGCATGTTTGAATGGAGGTCGGCAACATACACACGAGGAATAAAATTGCTTGGGTGTGTTTCCATATCTTCAAAAAAATTAGAGGAAAGATTGAGATGCATAAATGTCCATATATATCTTGGTATAGTTCCTTGAATATAGTTGTGGGAGAGGTCGAGGGAGGACAATTCGGATTGATTAGCCAAAAACTGAGGCAATGTCGTCAACTGGCAGGAAGCCAAATTTAAGGATGTAAGGTTAGGGAATGAAAAGGCCTGGGAAGCAGTCTTTGTGGCATCAATGGAGAAATGATTGTAGGAAAGATCCAAATCCGAAAGATTTCTTAGTTGCTGTACCCAATTAATATGGAATGAGCCACTAAAATTATTGGAAGAAAGCGAGAAGTAACAAAGCCCTTGGAGTTCCCATATAGATGTCGGTAGTTCTCCTCCTATATTGTTGTTACTCAAATTAAGTTTTTGCAGCATGTGCGATGGAGCATCAAAAAATCCCTTCAATTGACTAGAAAAGTTGTTGTCGGAAAGTAAAAGCTCCTGAATCGATGGATGTGTGAACAAAGATGAAGGAATATTTCCTTCAAGTAAATTGAATCCCAGGTCAAGAATAAGAAGACTCGAGAGGGATTCCCATTGTGTTGAATCAATCGGACCAATTAGACTATTGTGGGACAGAGTGACTTGTGTTAGATTCTTGGACTTGCTGAATGATGGAATTGGAACAGTAAAATTGTTGAATGAGAAGTCCAAATAAGACAATTGCAAAAGATTGGTGAAAGAGCTTGGGATATTTCCATGAAAGTTGCAATTCACTAGTTCTACTCTCGACAGATTCTTGAGATTACCAATTGAATCTGGGAGCCTCCCGGAAATATGCGTGTGACTAAGAACCAGTGTTTTAAGAGAACCATTCTCCAGAAATTTTGGCAAAGAACCCTGAAGGTGTTTGTTGAATGTTAATTCAAGAATCTGAAGTGTTTGTATCTGGAAGATTTCATAAGGAAATTCTCCTTGCAGACCGCAATCGATTAGGCTTAGAGTTTTCAAGCTAGAGAAATTAGCAAAGAATCGAGGAACTGTGGAGGACAAGTTGTTGCCACTGAGTTGAATGACCGACAAATTTGCAAGACTCATAAGAGAAGGGTCGATAGGACCAAACAGAAAACAAGAAGACATGCTCAACACCTCAAGTTTCGGCACTGAAGAAGACAAGGTGTTGCACCACTCACTTCCCTCAGTATATACAATGACCCCATCAAGGTATAGCTCTCTCAACTCCCGCAAATCCCCAATTAGCGACCTCAAATTGCGAATCTCATGGTTCAGCGAAGGCTCTTCTTCGTGAATACAACTAAGATCAAGAGTACGTAGGCGGCTGAGATTCGCGAGGCCCGATGAAATTGCCGTGTAGTTGAAGTCATTGAATGCCAAGTTCAAGCTCTGAAGGAACTCGAGCTTGAAAAGGCTTGACGAATCGTCGATTCCGCCAGAGATCGACTCTTCACTCAAATCGAGACCCACCACAAGGCCATCCTCGCACGTCACACCACTCCAAGAATCAGTGCTTTGGTCCCAACTTACTAGCTTGGAGGACATGAAGGTGTCGAAGATGAGGCTGTTTCTCAGCTCAAGCAGCAACGATCTCTGGTCCACACCTAGACATTGGGCTGACGTTGAAGCCGTAGCAGCGTCAGAGAAGATGGAGATCGTGAATATCGCAAGAAGAAGCCATGAGACGATCGAACCATTCATCACAGGAAGAGGTCGAGGAAGAGAGTGGGAAGAGGGAGTCAATCGAAACAGAGTCATCACTGAGGAGTGGAGGAGCATCGTCAAAGGAAAGCGCAAAGCCTTGTGTTGATATCCGGAATGTCTTTAGTCACCAAAGTTTGGCTTTTATTTCACTTTCGACGATACTAGCACAAATATTCTTTATTTAATACGATGTTTCAATGAAAACGAAAGGCCATAATTTTATTTACAAAGAGAAAAAAAGAAAATAAAAGAAATCTACCTAAAATGTTGAGATTAGAACTTAATATCCCTTAGAAATATTTTTGGCTTATCTTTTATATATATATATATATATATATATATATATATATATATATATATAAGATCATAAAACAAATGATATTACATGATCGGTTTCATTTTTGTACTCACTTTAACATGAAGAGATCCTTTAAAAGTAAATAATGGATATATATATATATATATATATATATATATATATATATATGTATAGATATAATAGCATTTGACCATAACACCAAACTACTTATATTATATAGGGTTAATACCCTAAAAATCCTAAACGGATACACGTGCAACAAGTTATCCCAAGCTAATTTTTTTATTATGAAAAATCCCAAATTGATACACTTATGATAAATGTACCCTAACTGACTATAAAAAAAAAAAAAAAATCCAAACTGGTATACTTATGACAAATTTACCCCAAACTAATTTATTTAATCGCCGAAAATCCTAAATTGGTACATTTGTAACAAATACACCCTTGTAAAATTGGATTAATACTACAAAAAATCACAAAAATTGTATAACTGTGACAAACAGAGAGCAAAATCACAAATTGACTGTGAATTTGCTCATTGATGATGCTCACAATTGTAAGAAGGTTCAACACGTCTATGGTTCGCAGGCATTGTAGATTGGAGTATTAATGGTATCGTAGAAAACTCTACTTTGTGTTGTCTTCATTTGGAATTGAAAAGGACCAAAAAAAACATAGAACATATATATATAAACTAAGACCAAAACCAACAGTAGTTTGATTTTGACGAAGTAGCAGAAACAATGACCACGATGGAGAAAGATGCATAACTTAAGTAAAGTAAGGGAAAAAAGAGGGTCCACTTTTGGTAGACTTCATCGACACATGCTAGAGAAAATAGTGAATTATATGTGCGTGGAATTGATCCATCGTGCATACTAGGAAAGTACCATGGGCCCACCTCCACTGGGTTATTATCATACTTTCTATTATTTTATATAGAAATGCATGTTGAAGAAGCAAACGCGTAAATCACATGGCAAGTCCTAAAAGTCATACCGAGTTTTCGCTTTGGATTAACAACATGAAAAACCCTAAATTGATATTAATCCTATGATAATTTTACTCTAAATTTATTTTTTGACCACGAAAAGCCCTTAATTAGTACACATGTCACAAATTTATCTTAAACTAACATTTTAACCACACAAAAAAACCCAAAATCTATATATTTGTAACAAATTTATCCTTTGTTAAATAGAATTGATACCACAAAAAATCATAAAATTGGTATATATTTAACAAACAAAAGGTAAAACCCCAAATTGGTACATCCATCAACTGACACACGTAATCCAATTTATCAATTTGATGGCAAAACTTAATTGAAACTAACAAAATGTAAATTTCTGACAAACGTACCATTTTGCGATTTTTGGTAGTAAAAAAAATCAATTCATAATAAATTTATCATAGGTGTACTAGTTTGGGCTCTTTTTTATTTTTTATTTTTATTTTTTTTTGTGATATCATCTCTTTCTCAGATGGTATTGCAAATGATATATTTAAAGGTTTGCTTCCTTCTTTAATTTTTTGTTTCGTTATGGGTTTTTATTTTGGATTAAGCAATCAAGCATCCAGTTAGCTTCAATTATGACTCAAAACCATAACCATAAGGAAAGGAGCAAACTCCCTTACCACCTAAGACAACACCTTATATTTAGATCTCAAATGGAATTAAATTGCCAAAATCTTACATCAATTAAAAGAATAAAAAGCAACACTCAAATGAGCACCATATTAGCCATGCTCTATCTTCTCCAAACAAAATATAAAAAAAATAAAAAATGAAGGCCACATTCTCTATTTACTTACACATTTTTCAAGGGCTTGTCCTACATGAAAATAGCCAGATAACTGCTAGACTCATCAAAATGGGACATAAACCCATTTCTTAACCCATATAATATGGACTAAGTTGTTATTTTGGTTAGTTATATTGAGTAAATGAGTTTAAATATAATACGGGTACAAAATGGTTTCACAGTTTACATAAACCTAACTCACTTTTGTGACTCTCTTTTCACCCTCTATAAGAAAATAATGAAATCCTTGAATTATTCTGAGTTCAAAGAAGTCTCAATGGGCCCACAAAATGGGCTCAGCTTTACCCTCATTAAAAATATCAAGACGACTTCTTTATTTCCATTATTTTTAGTTCTATTAATATTGTAAACTTCATTTGTTGATTATTAGAGTATATCTATCATTTATTGCATTTGACATTGTTATTTTTACGTAATATTATAATATTAGTTTTTCTCATTGCAACCCATTATCAACATAAATCATCTTCTTCAATATCTAATATGTTGACAGTGAATTATATTGCGTTAAGTAAGTGGATGGATTGGGACTTTCATATGTTGACAGTGAATTATATGCGCTTGGAATTGCTAATTTACGTTTTTTTTGTCCTTTTCAATTCCGATGAAGAAAAACACAAAGTAGAGTTTTCTACGGTGCCATTAGTCTTCCAATCTGCAACATCTGCATACCATAGACGTGTTGAAAGTTCTTGCAGTTGCAAGCATCATATGTTTTTCTTCATCTGGAATTGAAAAAGACAAAAAAATAAAAACATGAATTAGAAAGAAAAAGAAACTAAGACCAAAACTAACAGTAGTTTGATTTTGACGAAGTAGCATAATGAATGACTACAATGGAGGAAGATGCACAACTTAAGTGAAGCTAGGGAAAAAAGAGGGTCCACTTTTAGTAGATTTCATCAACACAAGCTAAGGAAAAAAGTGAATTATATACGTGTGGAATTGCTCCATCGTGCACGCTGGGAAAGTATCATGGCCCTACCTCCATTGGGCCATCACTATACTTTCTATTCTTTTATATAGGAATGCCTGTTGAAGGAGCAAACAACGTAAATCACATGGCAAATCCTAATACTCATCTCGGATTTTCTGTTTGGATTAATATCACAAAAAACTCTAAAGTGATACACGTATGATAAATTTACTCCAAACGTATTTTTTACCAAGAAAAGCCCTTAACTGGTACATATGTCACAAATTTATCTCAAATGCATTTTTTTACCACAATAAACTCCAAATTGGTTAATTTATAACAAGTTTACTCTCCATTATATTGGATTAATACAATAAAAACCATAAAATTGGTATTTTTGTGGCAAATAAAGGGTAAAACCTCAAACTGATACACTAGTTAACTGACAAGTGTTATCTAACTCAGCAATTTAATACCAAAATTTAATAAAAACTAACAAAAAATAAAATTTTAACGGATATACCAGATTAAAGTTTTTGGTGGTCAAAAAAATTAATTTGGAATAAAATTATCATGGGTTTACTAGTTTTGGGTTTTTTGTGAGATCAACTCTTTCTCATATGGTATTGCAAATTGATATATTTAAAGGTTTGCTTCCTTCTTTAATTTTTTGTTTCGTTATGGTTTTTTTTTTTTTTTTTTTTGGATTAAGCAATCAAGCACCAAGTTAGCTTCAATTATGACTTGAAACCATAACCATAAGGAAAGGAGCAAACTCCCTTACCATCTAAGACGACACCTTATATTTAGATCTCAAATGGAATTAAATTGTCAAAATTTTACATCAATTAAAAGAATAAAAGCAACACTCAAATGAGCACCACATTAGCTATGCTCTATCTTCTCCAAACCAAAAAAAAAAAAAAAAAAAAAAAAAAAAAAAAAAAAAAAACAGAAAAGAAAAGTGAATACCGCATTCTCTAATTTCTTGCACACTTCTCAAGGGCTTGTCCTACATGAAATGGGTCGGATAATTGCTAGACCTATCAGAATGGGACATATACCCAATTCTCAACCCATATTTGATGGACTAAGTTTTCATATGGGTTTGTTATATTGAGTCAATGAGTTTAAATATAATATTGATGTTAAATGGATTCACAGTTTGTCATATGGGTTTGTTATATTGAGTCAATGAGTTTAAAACAAATGTTATAATGTATTCAATTTTGTTTTTCTATGTCAAATTTACATGTAGGGATCCATTAAAAATATATAATGGATAATATTAGCATTTGATCAAAATACCAAAATACGAAAATACATATATTATATTCTTTTTCTTTTATAAAATAAGTAGATTCAAGCAAAGAAACCCAAAGATTTATTTATATCTGAATTTGATTGTAATCATTTTATAGTACTATCAAAAAGAGAAAAAAAGTATAAACTATAGAATTGGAAAATACAATGTGTTAATTATGAAATATGAAATAGAAAATACTATAATATGTTAAAAAAAACAGAATGAAAAACAAAATAAGCAAAAAGTAAGGATTAATTTCTCTTTTATTAAACCAAAAGGAAAAATAAGAAGAAAAAGAAGAAAAACAAGTAAAACGATTGAAAAATGGGCATTGTTTTTAGTGGTTTTAAAGGAAAATAAAAGGAGGGAAACATTCAAAAAGATTTTAAAATTAAAAGAAAGATAAGAAAAAGCGAGTTGTGTGCACGTGGAATTGATCCATTGTGCACGCTGGGAAAGTATGATGGGCCAACCCTCATAGTGCGAAACGGACAATTTCAAGAACAGAGAATTGCAAGGGAGGACGGGGAGGAAAAACAGGGGATGATGCTTCAGCTTGGAAAGTGGGAGCAGTCAAAGTAAACGCCTGCTAATGGGGACGATTCTGTCCAGTGTTCACGTTCGTTGCGGGATTGATGCTGTTGTGTTGCTTTCTCTGCGGAATCATGTGTAGGGAATAGGAGCGGAAACGCATTTGGGTCCGTTGTATTTTCTGTATTTGTTTGCGGATTTCTCGGCATCGATTTAAGTTGCCCTGGCTAGACCAAGAAAAATCAAACTTCAATAAATAGGATATAACCAGCTTAGGGAATTGATTTATAAGCTAAGGTTAGTGATGAAAACATATATGAAAACAGAATTTGGTTTATTAATACAATTGAGAAATTTGCACTTCTAAAAGCGTTAGATTTTATATTGAATCCACACTAGTCGTGGCCATTGAAGCTAATATTGAACTAGAGATGGATTTGATTTTTATGTGAATGGGCCAGTTTTTGGATCAGAGATAGTTGACGGACAAAAGGTTGCCGAAAATGTCACAAGTTCTCTATTAAAAGAAAGTATCTTTTGATCAGTCGTTAAAATTTGATAACCAATTGAAAACCAATTTTTTTTTAGATTGATGGTTTTTATTTTTATTTTTTTGGGTTAATTTGGGCTTGGGCCTACTTAAGGGTTCCCAATATTTTAGTAATCTTGACTAGTGTGCGAATGATTCTTATAAGCAATCTCAATTTAATTATATCGTAATAATATTATGGGTCCGCATTGGGAGCGGATTTGCTGGGGCTGACTTCCATAGTAGATGCTAGGTAATGTTCCATGTCCAAATTTTCTTTGCTTTTCCACCTTAAGTAATGTCATCTTGCACAAAATCACGACCATGTGCAGGATTCTCTTTGAACGGATGTCTAGCGGTGACCAAGACCGACTTTTAAGCAATATTGAGGATATTTTTCAGCGGGTACTTGGAAAGAAGAGGTCTAGTCAAATCTTGTCTATTATTTACATTTGACCTAGACATAACTCGAGAATTTAAAACTTGGATACTTGATTTAAACTCAATCGAAGCTCTTCTTATTCCATTTTATTTTATTTTTTGAATCGAGCTTGACTCGTGATTTATTTTTATATAAACTTGAAACGACTTAGTTTGATTCAACTCAATTATCATAGATGAGTTTCTATTGGAGCTTGATTCAAACTTGAGCTCAAATTCAACTTTCCTAAAATCCGAACTAATGAGACGTGGACTTGACTTAGTCTCTCGCTATAATTTGTACTAATTTAAGCTAGCTTGTGTGGCTTGATTCATTTGCACATAAAAAGCAATTACAAGCTGATGTAGAAGAATTATTTGAGAAAATGCTAGTAAAGCACCTGATCATTTCAATATTGAGTGTCGCGTATCTCGTTCAAGTTGAGTTTTTTCTTCAAATTGGGATAAATCTATTTTTAATCCTCTAATTCATCATATTTGTGCGATTGGATCCTCAATAGAGGAAGCCATTCCCACTGCCATGGACAGCTAGAGTCCATCGTGACCGCTTCTTAGAAGGTCTAACTTGTAATAAGTTCTTCACATTTTCCAATTATCACCAATCACCGCCACGGCGTTCGCGGCCACCAAATCCTCCAACCCTTGTCATGTCTCTCTCTTTTCCACCTTTCTCTTCTACATATTACTCTCTTATTTTATTTTATTTTCTAGAATAAAACTAGTTTCTTTTGACCGAGAATGGGTGTAGAGTTGGAGGAGTCGATTCCTCAAAAAAACTAAAATTGAAGGATCCAAATGCACAAACAATATAAGTCGGGGGACTAAAATCGAACTTAATCCTACTAGCAAGGGAACACCGGTTAACTGAGGTATTCAAAACATTATCAACTAATAAAAGAAGTCCATGAATCGGCACTTTGGTCCCACTGTACTAGCTTGGAAGACTCGGAGGCATTAAAGACGAGGGTGTTTCTCAGCTCGAGCAAGAGTGATCTCTGGTCGACGCCGAGACACTGGGCTGACGCTGAAGCCATAGTAGCAACGTCAGAGAAGATGGAGATTGTGGATATGGCAAAAAGAAGCCATGAGACAATCGAACCGTTCATTGGAGGAAGAGGTTGAGGAAGAGAGCGGGAAGAGGAGTCGTCAAAGGAAAGCGCAAAGCCTTGTGTTGATATTTGGATGTCATTCCTTAGTCACCGAAGTTTGGCTTTTATTTCACTTTCGACGATACTCGCACAAAAATTCTTTATTGAAAATGTTTTTTCAATCGAAACGAAAGGCCATAGTTTTATTTTCAAGGAGAAAAGAGGGGAAAAAATCCGCTTGAAATGTTGAGATTAGAACATGACATCCCTCGAAAATATCTTTGGTTCGTCTTTTTTTTTTTTTTTAAGATCATAAAACAAATGATATTATGTGATCGGTTTCGTTTTTGTACTCACATTAACATGTAGAGATCCATTAAAAGTAAATAATGGATAGATATAATAGCATTTGACCATAACACTAAAACACATATATTAAATTCTCTTTCTTTTATTAAATAAGTAGATTCGAGAAAAGAAATCAAATGATTTACTTATATTTGAATTTGATTGTAAATATTTTATAGTACTATCAAAAAGAGGAAAAAGTATAAACTATAAAATCACAAAATATAATGAATTAATTACGAAATATGAAACAGGAAAATACAATAATATGTTCAAAAAGTAGAATGAAAACTCGAATAAGCAAAAACTAAGAATGAATTTCTCTTTTATTAAACCGAAAGGAAAAATAAGAAGAACAAAGAAAACGATGAAAAAATGGATGTTATCTTTAGTGGTTTAAAGGAAAATAAAAAGGGGGAAAATTCAAAAAGATTTAAAATTAAAAGAAAGAAAAGAAAAGGCGAACTGTATGCACGTGGAATTGATCCACAGGGCACGCTGGGAAAGTACCATAGGCCCATCTCCATTGTGCAAAATGGGCAAGGGAGGAAGGAAAGGGACGATTTTGTCTAGTGTTAGCGTCCGTTGCGAGACTGATGATGCTACGTTGCTTTCTCTGCAAACTCATGCATAGGGAATGGGAGCAGACCCGCGTCAAAGTCCGCTTTTCTTTATTCGTTTGCGGATATCTTAGCGTCAATTTAGGTAGCGCTGGCCAGATCAAGAAAAATCAAACTTCAATTGATAGGACATGAACAGCTTAAGGAATTGGTTTATAAGTTATAATTAGTGATGAAAATAGAGATCGTCGAGTTGTGCCCAAATCAAAAAGATGTTTCGGTATTAGAACGATTGAGATATTTGCACTTCAAAAAGTGGTAAATTTTATATTTGATCCATACTCGTTACAACCACTAAAGTCATTGAATCAGAGATGGATTCGATTTTATTAAACTAAAAAGAAAAATAAGAAGAAAAAGGAAACAGGCTAAAAGAAAAACGATGAAACAACCGGCGTTATGTGGTTTAAAGGAAAATAAAAAGAGCGAAAAATCCAAAAAATTTTAAAATTAAAAGAAAGAAAAGAAAAAGCGAACTGTAAGCATATTCGGCTACTGCAGGAAAGAAGGAAAAACCCAAAAAAACTGATTTCAAGAACAGAGAATTGCAAGGGAGGAGGGGGAGGAAAAAACAGGGGATGCTTCAGCTTGGAAATTGGGAGCAGTCAAAGTAACCGCCTGCTGGTGGGGACGATTCTGTCTAGTCTAACGTTGATTGCGGGACTGATGATGTTGTGTTGCTTTCTCCATGGAGTCATGTGTAGGGTATAGGAGGAAAAACGCGTTTGAGTATGTCATCTTTTCCGTAATCATTTGTGGATATCTTGGCGTCAATTTAAGTTGCGTTGGCTAGATCAAGAAAAATCAAACTTCAATAAGTAAGACATGACGAGCTTAGGGAATTGGTTTATAATCTATGGTTAGTCATGAAAACGGATATGAAAACAGAATTTGGTTTATATATATTATAGCATTTGACCATAACACCAAAATACTTATATTATATAGGGTTAATACCCTAAAAATCTTAAACCGATACACGTGTGACAAATTACCCCAAACTATTTTTTTGATCACAAATTTATACACCTATGACAAATTTACCCCAACTGACCATTAAAAAAAAACCCAAACTAATATACTTGTAACAAATTTACCCCAAACTAATTTATTCAATCGCCGAAAACTCTAAATTGGTATATTTGTGACAAATAAATATACCCTCTGTTAAATTGGATTAAAAACATAAAAATCACAAAAATTGTATAATTGTGACAAATTGATATACTAATCAATTGTCATGTGTCATTCAACATAATAATTTGATAGTAAAATTTAACGGAAACGAGCATAGAGTAAATTTATCACACTGATTTGTGATAAATTTGTCAAAGGTGTACCAATTTGAATTTAAAATTAGTTTATGATAAATTTGTTATGGATGTATCAGTTTGGAGTTTTTTAGGATATTAACCCTCTTATATATTCTCTTTTCTTTTATTAGATAAGTATTTTCAAGAAAAGAAATCAATAGATATACTCACATTTGAATTTGATTATAAATATATTATAGAACTATCAAAAAGCCAAAAAAATATAAGTGTAGAATTAGAAAATACAATGGATTAATTAGGAAATATGAAATAGGAAAATAACATGATATGTTCAAGAAATAGAATGAAAAAGCAAATAAAGAAAAACTAAGAAAGTATTTCTCTTTCATTAAACTGGAAAGAAAATAAGAAGAAAAAGGCAAAAAGTCAGATGATGAAAAAATGGGCATTACCTTTAGTGGTTTAAGGGAAGATCAAAAGAGGGGAAAATTCAAAAAGATATAAAATTAAAAGAAAGAAAGGAAAAAGAAAAATTTATGAATGTGGAATTGGTCCATTGTGCATGCTAAGAAGGTACCATGGGCCTGCCTCCATCTGGCTATTACTCTATGTGTGTTGAAAGAGCAATCGACGTAAAAAGCATGACAAATCCATATAGTTGCCCTAGGTTTTCTCTTTTGGTATTGCACATTGATATATTTAAGGGTTAATATCCTAAAAAAATCCAAACTGATATATGTGTGACAAATTTACTCAATATTAATTTTTTGAATGCAAAAAAACCTCAAACTAATATATCTATAATAAATTTACCTCAAACGACTACAAAAAAAAAAAAAGAGCCTAAATGGTTATACTTGTGATAAATTTATCCTAAACTAATTTGTATGACCACCAAAAAACCCAAACTATTATATTTGTGAAGAATATACCCTCCATTAAATTGGATTAATACCTCAAAAAATCATAAATGTTATATAACTATAACAAATGGAAAGTAAAATCCCAAACCAATACATTAATCAACTATCAAGTGTTATCTAATTTAGTAATTTGATAGTAAAATTTAACTGAAACTAACAAATGACAAATTTATTATAAGTATACTAGTTTTGATGGTCAAAAAAATACTTTATGGTAAATTTGTCACACGTGTACTAATTTAGGATTTTTCAAGGCATTAACTCTATATTTAAAGGTTTTCTTTCCTTATTTTTGTTGAAAAATATTGCGGAAATGCTAACCAAATCTTGCAATAAAATCGATATGAAAATACAAAAAAAAAAAATGAAGAACAATAAATGACGCTAAAGATATATGTGATTCGGCATGAGTGTTAGTACCTGCATTCGCAGGAAGAGTCAACAATAACTAATATATTATTAAATTGGAGAATCAAGAGTTTCAATTACTCACAAGCTCGAGTATTTATCACACATAAATTATATCCAAATTCAAAATATTTATAAATAAATAACTCGATAGGATATAAACTCCCAACACGACACCGTATGTTCAGGCCTGACCAAAATGCTCTTGCACAGTAGAACACGAGAACATTATTTACTTCAGAGTGCTGCCACCATCCTAAAGAAACCCAACGTCTTTTATGTGTCCAGTCAACAAACCTAACCTTGACCAGTGAGCATGTGCCCCTTCATTTAATTTGCCCAAAAGAAGTTCCAGCAGATTGGTGTCTAAGATGTCAACTCAGTCAAACTTGGACTTTTATGTTATTTTCAACCAATAAAAAACAAATCCTCCAATCACGTCGAATCTCGTATACACACTTAAGCTTGAGACATAATTTAACATTTTTTCTTTTTAGTTTCTTGTGAGTTTTGCTATGCTAAGAGTGATTTGATAGAGATTTTTTTTGAATTGAGCAGTCGAGTGCTGAGTTACCTTCCAATACAACTCGAAACCAAGACTCATAAGGGAGGGAGCAAACTCCCTTACCATGTAAGACATCACTTTATTTTTAGATTTCGGATATAATTAAATTGTCAAAATCACATATCAACTAAAAAAATAAAAAGTAACACTCAATTAGCACCCCATTATCGATTTTCTATCTTCTCCAAACAAAATAAAAATGAAAGACCACGATCTTTATTTACTTACACACTTCTCAAGGATTTTTCCTGCATAAAATGGATCGAATCATTGTAAGCCCTATTATATGGGTTAGTTATATTCAGTAAAAGAGTTTAAACACAATATATGTATTAAATGAGTTCACAGTCTACCCAAACCTAATCTACGTTTATGATCCTCTCTTCATCTTTTATGTAAAAAAAAAAAAAAAACTTTCAAACTGTTATGAGTTTAGAGAAATTTAGATGGGCCCACAAAATGAGCCCAACTTCACCCTCTTAAAAAAAAAAAAAATCGACATGGCTTCTTTTTTCCCATTTATTTTTATTTTCATTAATATTGTAAGATTCATTGGTTAATTGTTAGAGTGCATCTGTTCTTGACTGTATCTCGCGTTGTTATTTTTATGCAATATTCTAATATTAGTTTTTCTCATTCCAATCCACTATTAGCATGACCCATCTTCTTCAATATTTAACATTTCATTTAATTTTGCTTTTCAATTCCTCCATGTTATTTGTTAATGTGATTTTGTAAATTCACTACCAAGTACTAACTTGCTTTTATTATTCATTGTGAATAAATATAAAAACTAAAAATTTTATGCAATATTAAAAGCCAATTCTTTAGCATCTTATAGTCTAAATAGCAATTTTATCTAACTAACATATGAAGAATTTAAAGTGGGTTAACTAGGAGGATATGGGTTGGGTTAGGCTAGGGTCACTAAATTTATATAGCATATAAATTCCACTTGAATTGTGGCAAGCTAAACTAAATCACCCCATGATGCTCAACATTGGCTAGTTGATGAATTAGTCCTTGACTTCGGCTCTCACAGCTGCCTAAACACATGGCTGTGAGTTTGCTCATTGATGATGCTCACAATTGCAAGAAGGTTCAAAACGTGTATGGTTCGCAGGCATTGCAGATTGGAGTATTAATGGTATCGTAGAAAACTCTACTTTGTGGTGTCTTCATTTGGAATTGAAAATGACAAAAAAAAAGCATAAAATAGAAAAAAATTAAGGCTAAAACCAACAGGAGTTTGATTTTAACGAAATAGCATAAACAATGACCACTATACAGAAATATGCATGACTTAAGTGAAGCAAGGGAAAAAAGAGGGTCAACTTTTGGTAAACTTCACCGATACAAGCTAGAGAAAATAGTGAACTACATGTGTGTGGAATTGATCCATCGTGCACGCTAGGAAAGTACCATAGGCCCACCTCCACTAGGTTATTATCATACATTATATTCTTTTATATAGAAATGAGTGTTGAAAGAGTAAACCTGTAAATCACATCACAAATCCTAAAAGTCATACCGAATTTTCTCTTTGGATTAATAATATGAAAAACCTTCAACACATCTATATTTCAGAGGCATTGTAGACTGGAGTATTAATGGCATCGTAGAAAATTCTACTTTGTACTGTCTTCATTTGGAATTGAAAAGGACAAAAAAAAACATAAAATAGAAAAAAATAAATCCTAAGACTGAAATGAACGATCGTTTGATTTTGATGAAGTAGCGAAAATAATGACCACGATGGAGAAAGATACACGACTTAAGTGAAGCAACGTAAAAAAGAGGGTCCACTTTTGGTAGACTTCACTGACATAAACTAAAGAAAATAGTAAACTATATGCGTGTGGAATTGATCCATCGTGCACGCTAAGAAAGTACCATGGGCCCACCTTCACTAGGTTATTATCATACATTCTTTTCTTTTATATAGAAATTCATGTTGAAGGAGTAAACCCGTAAATCACATCATAAATTCTAAAGTCATACCAAGTTTTCTCTTTAAAATGATAACATGAAAAACCTTCAACACGTCTATAGTTTAGAGGCATTACAGATTGGAGTATTAATGATATTATAGAAAACTCTACTTTGTATTATCTTCATTTAGAATTGAAAAGCAAATTAAAAAAATAAAATAGAAAAAAAAATCCTAAGACCAAAACCAACAGTTGTTTGATTTTGATGAAGTAGCGGAAATAATGACCACGATGAATGAAGATGCATGACTTAAGTGAAGCAAGGGAAAAAAAGATGATCTACTTTTGGTAGACTTCACCGACACAAGTTAGAGAAAATAGCGAATTATATGCACATGCAATTAATACATCGTGCACGCTAATAAAATACCATGTGACCACCTCCACTAGATTGTTATCATACTTTCTACTCTATTATATAGAAATGCGTGTTGAAAAAGTAAACCTATAAATCACATCACAAATCCCAAAAGTCATACCGAGTTTTCTTTTTGAATTAATAATATAAAAAACCTTCAACACGTCTATAGTTTAGAAGCAATGCAGATTTGAGTATTAATGGTATTATAGAAAACTCTACTTTGTATTGTCTTCATTTGGAATTGAAAATGACAAAAAAAATATAAAATAGAAAAAAAAATCCTAAGACCAAAACCAACAATCGTTTGATTTTGATGAAATTGCGAAAACAATAACCACGGTTGAAAAAGATTCATGACTCAAGTGAAGCAATGGAAAAAGAGAGTCAACTTTTGGTAGACTTCATTGACACAAGCTAGAGAAAATAGTGAACTATATGCGCGTGAAATTGATCCATCATGCATCCTAGAAAAGTACCATGGGCCCACCTCCATTAGGTTATTATCATATTTTCTATTCTTTTATATAGAAATGCGTGTTGAAGGTGTAAACCCATAAATCACATCACAAATTCTAAAAGTCATACCGAGTTTTCTCTTTGGATTAATAACATGAAAAACCTTCGACAGGTCTATAGTTCAGAGGCATTGCATATTGCAATGTTAATGGCATTATAAAAAACTCTATTTTGTATTGTCTTCATTTGGAATTGAAAATGACATAAGAAACATAAAATCGAAAAAAAGTCATAAGATCAAAACCAACAGTTGTTTAATTTTAACGAAGTAGCGGAAACAATAACCACGATGGAGAAAGATGCATGACTTAAGTGAAGTAAGGGAAAAAAAGAAGGTCCACTTTTGGTAGACTTTATCGACACAAGCTAGAGAAAATAACAAACTACATGCACCTGCAATTAATCTATCGTGCATACTAGGAAAGTACCATGGACCCACCTCCACTGGGTGATTATCATACTTTCTATTCTTTTATATAGAAATGCGTGTTGGAGGAGTAAACCCGTAAATTATATCACAAATCCTAAAAGTCATACCGAGTTTTCTCTTTGGATTAATAACATGAAAAACCTTCAACACATCTATAGTTTAGAGGCATTACATATTGCAATATTAATGGCATCGTAAAAAAATCTATTTTTTATTGTCCTCATTTGGAATTGAAAAGGACATAAGAAACATAAAATAGAAAAAAAGTCATAAGATCAAAACCAATAGTCGTTTGATTTTGACGAAATAACGGAAACAATAACCATGATGGCGAAAGATGCATGACTTAAGTGGAGCAAAGGAAAAAAAGAGGCTCCACTTTTGGTAGACTTTACCGACACAAGTGAGAGAAAATAATGAACTACATGCAAGTGGAATTGATCCATTGTGCATGCTAGGAAAGTGCCATGGGCTCACCTCTACTGGGTTATTATCATACTTTCTATTCTTTTATATAGAAATGTATGTTGAAGAAGTAAACCCGTAAATCACATCACAAATCCTAAAAATCATACCAAGTTTTGTCTTTGGATTAATAACATGAAAAACCTTCAACATGTCTATAGTTTAGAGGCATTATAGATTGGAGTATTAATGGCATCGTAGAAAACTCTACTTTGTGTTGTCTTCATTTGGAATTAAAAATGACATAAAAAAACATAAAATAGAAAAAAAAATCCTAGAACCAAAATCAACAGTCGTTTGATTTTGACGAAGTAGCGGAAACAATGACCACGATGGAGAAAGATGTATGATGTAAGTGAAGCAAGGGAAAAAAGATGGTCCACTTTTGGTAGACTTCATCGACACAAGTTAAATAAAATAATGAACTACATGCACATAGAATTGATCCATCGTGCACGCTAGGAAAATACCATGGGCCCACCTCCACTAGGTTATTATCATACTTTCTATTCTTTTATATAGAGATGCGTGTTGAATGAGTAAACCCGTAAATCACATCACAAATCCTAAAAGTCATACCGAGTTTTTTTGTTGAATTAATAACATGAAAACCTTTACTACGTCTATAGTTCAGAGACATTGCAGATTGGAGTATTAATGGCATTGTAGAAAACTCTACTTTATGTTGTCTTCATTTAGAATTTGAAAATGACAAAAAAAAACATAAAATAAAAAAAAAATCCTAAGACCAAAACCAACAGTCGTTTGATTTTGACGAAATAGCGGAAACAATGATCACGATGGAGAAAGATGCATGACTTAATTGAAGCAAGGGAAAAAAAAAAGGGTCAACTTTTGGTAGACTTCATCGATACAAGCTAGAGAAAATAGTGAACTATATGCGCGTGGAATTGATCCATCGTGCATGCTAGAAAAGTACCATGGGCCAACCTCCATTAGGTTATTATCATATTTTTTATTCTTTTCTATAAAAATGCGTGTTGAAGGTGTAAACCCGTAAATTACATCACAAATCCTAAAAGTCATATGGAGTTTTCCCTTTGGATTAATAACATGAAAAACTTTTAACACGTCTATAGTTCAGAGGCATTACAGATTGGAGTATTAATGGCACTGTAGAAAACTCTATTTTGTTTTGTCTTCATTTACAATTGAAAAAGACATAAAAAAACATAAAATAGAAAAAAAAAATCCTAAGACCAAAATCAACAGTTATTTGATTTTGACGAAGTAGTGGAAACAATGATCATGATCAAGAAAGATGCATGACGTAACTAAAGCAAGGGAAAGAAGAGGGTCCACTTTTGGTAGACTCCATTGACATAAGTTAGAGAAAATAACGAATTACATGTACATAGAATTAATCCATTGTGCACGCTAGGAAAGTACCATGGGCCCACCTCCACTAGGTTATTATCATACTTTCTATTTTTTTATATAGAAATGCGTGTTGAAGGAGTAAAATTGTAAATCACATCACAAATCCTAAAAATCATACTGAGTTTTGTCTTTGGATTAATAACATAAAAAACTTTCAACACGTCTATAGTTCATAGGCATTGCAAATTGGAGTATTAATGGCTTCGTAGAAAGCTCTACTTTGTGTTATCTTGATTTGGAATTGAAAATGACATAAAAAACATAAAATAGAAAAAAAATCCTAAGACCAAAACCAATAATCGTTTGATTTTGATGAAGTAGCGGAAATAATAACCAGGATGGAGAAAGATGCATGACTTAAGTGAAGCAAAGGAAAAAAAGAGGGTCTACTTTTGGTAGACTTTACCGATACAAGTTAGAGAAAATAGCGAACTACGTGCACGTGGAATTGATGCATTGTGCATGCTAGGAAAGTACTATGGATCCACCTCCACTCGGTTATTATCATAATTTCTACTTTTTTTTTTTTGTAGAAACGTGTATTGAAAGAGTAAACATGTAAATCACATCACAAATCCTAAAAGTCATACCGAGTTTTCTCTTTGGATTAATAACATGAAAAAGCCTAAACCGATATTAAACATATGATAAATTTATTCCAAATCTATTTTTTGACCACGGAAAGCCCTTAATTGGTGCATATGTCACAAATTTATCTTAAACTAACATTTTAACCACACAAAAAACCCAAAATCTTTATATTTGTAACAAATTTATCCTTTGTTAAATAGAATTGATATCACAAAAAATCATAAAATGGTATATATTTGACAAACAGAGAGTAAAACCCCAAATTGGTACATTCATCAACTGACAAGTGTCATCCAATTTATCAATTTGATGGCAAAACTTAATAGAAACTAACAAAAAGTAAATTTCTATGGAACGTATCGTTTTGGGATTTTCGGTAGTAAATAAAATCAATTCATGATAAATTTATCATAGGCGTACCAATCTGGTTTTTTTTTTTTTTTTTTGATATTAACTCTTTCTCATATGATATTGCAAATTAATATATTTGAAGGTTTTCTTCCTTTAATTTTTTGTTGCGTTATGAGTTTTTATTTTGGATTGAGGAAGCAAGGGTTGAGTTAGCTTTAAATAAGACTCAAAGCCATGACTATAAGGGAAGGAGCAAACCCCCTTACCATCTAAGACAACACCATATATTTAGATCTCAAATGTAATTAAATTGCCAAAATCTTACATCAATTAAAAGAATAAAAAGCAACACTCAAATGAGCACCGCATTAGCCATGCTCTATCTTCTCCAAACAAAATAAAAAAATAAAAAAATAAAAAAATGAAGGCCACATTTTCTATTTACTTACACACTTCTCAAGGGCTTGCCCTACATGAAAGGAGCTAGATAATTGCTAGACCCATCAAAATGAGACATAAACCCGTTTCTTAACCCATATAATATGGACTAAGTTGTTATTTGAGTTAGTTATATTGAGTAAATGAGTTTAAATATAATATGGGTATTAAATGGGCTCACAGTTTACATAAACCTAACTCATGTTTGTGACTCTCTTTTCACCCTCTATAAGAAAATAATGAACTCCTTGAATTATTCTGAGTTCAAAGAAGTCTCAATGGGCCCACAAAATGGGCTCAACTTTACCCTCATTAAAAATATCAAGACGACTTCTTTATTTCCATTAATTTTAGTTATATTAATATTGTACACTTCATTTGTTGATTATTAGAGTATATCTATCCTTTATTGCATTTGACATTGTTATTTTTACGTAATATTTTTAATATTAGTTTTTCTCGTTGCAACCCATTATCAGCATAAATCATCTTCTTCAGTATCTAATATGTTGACAATGAATTATATTGCGTTAAGAATATGGATAGGGACTTTCATATGTTGACAATGAATTAATTATATGCGCGTGGATTTGGTAATTTATGTTTTTTTTAATCCTTTTCAATTCCAAATGAAGAAAAACACAAAGTAGAGTTTTTTACGGTGCCATTAGTCTTTCAATCTGCAACATCTGCATACCATAGACGTGTTGAAAGTTCTTGCAGTTGCAAGCATCATCGACAAGACTAATGGCACCGTAGACATGTTGAAAGCGAATTCATGCTTGCAACTACAAGAACTTTCAACACGTCTATGGTATGTAGATGTACACGTATGATAAATTTACTCAAAACTTATTTTTTACCAAGAAAAGCCCTTAACTAGTACATATGTCACAAATTTATCTCAAACGAATTTTTTGACCACAAAAAACTCCAAATTAATCCATTTATAACAAGTTTACCCTCCGTTAAATTGGATTAATATAATAAAAACCATAAAATTGGTATTTTTGTGACAAATGAAGGGTAAAACCCCAAACTAATACACTAGTCAACTGACAAGTGTTGTCTAATTCAGCAATTTGATACCAAAATTTAATAAAAACTAACGAAAAATAAATTTGTCAAAGATATACCAAATTCAGATTTTTGGTAGTCAAAAAAATTAATTTGGAATAAAATTATCACATGTTTACTAGTTTTGAGTTTTTTTGTGAGATCAACTCTTTCTCATATGGTATTGCAAATTGATATATTTAAAGGTTTGCTTCATTCTTTAATTTTTTGTTTCGTTATGGGTTTTTATTTTGGATTAAGCAATCAAGCGTCAAGTTAGCTTCAATTATGACTCAAAACCATAACTATAAGGAAAGGAGCAAACTCCCTTACCATCTAAGACGACACCTTATATTTAGATCTCAAATGGAATTAAATTGTCAAAATTTTACATCAATTAAAAGAATAAAAAGCAACACTAAAATGAGCACCACATTAGCTATGCTCTATCTTCTCCAAACCAAAAAAAAAAAAAAAAGAAAAAAGGAAAAAGAAAAGTGAAGACCACATTCTCTAATTTCTTGCACACTTCTCAAGGGCTTATCCTGCAAGAAATGGGTCGGATAATTGCTAGACCTATTAGAATGGGACATGTACCCAATTCTCAACCCATATTTGATGGACTAAGTTTTCATATAGGTTCATTATGTTGAGTCAATGAGTTTAAAACAAATGTTATAATGTATTCAGTTTTGTTTTTCTACGTCAAATTTACATGTAGGGATCCATTAAAAATATATAATGGATATATATTAGCATTTGACCAAAATACCAAAATACATATACTATAGTCTTTTTCTTTTATAAAATAAGTACATTCAAGAAAAGAAACCCAAAGATTTATTTATATCTGAATTTGATTGTAATCATTTTATAGTACTATCAAAAAGAGAAAAAAGTATAAACTATAGAATTGGAAAATACAATGGATTAATTATGAAATATGAAATAATAGAGAAATACAATAATATGTTCAAAAAATAGAATGAAAAAAAAATAAGCAAAAAGTGAGGATAAGTTTCTCTTTTATAAACCGAAAGGAAAAATAAGAAGAAAAAGGAAAAAGACAAGTAAAACGATTGAAAAATGGGCATTGTTTTTAGTAGTTTTAAAGGAAAATAAAAGGAGGGAAAAATTCAAAAAGATTTTAAAATTAAAAGAAAGATAAGAAAAAGCGAGTTGTGTGCACATGGAATTGATCCATTGTGCACGCTAGGAAAATATCATGGGCCCATCTTCATCGTGCGAAATGGACGATTTCAAGAACAGAGAATTGCAAGGGAGGAGGGGGAGGAAAAACAGGGGATGATGCTTTGGCTTGGAAAGTGGGAGCAATCAAAATAAATGCTTGCTACTGGGGACGATTCTGTCTAGTGTTCACGTTTGTTGCGAGACTGATGCTGTTGTGTTGCTTTCTTTGCGGAATCATGTGTAGGGAATAGGAGCGGAAACACATTTGGGTCTGTTGTCTTTTCTATATTTGTTTGTGGATTTCTTGTGGCACCCCTCGAACAGCCCCCAATCCGTTTAGGTTGTCACAACTCGCTTATCTCTCTCTTACAAGACCTGAAGGTCTATAAATCCTGGGGGTTTATAAACTTTTAGATTGGTCCCTGCGCAATGTATAGCGGAAGCGAAAATCACATCTCCCTATCCCAAAAGTATTTTTAAATGATGCACACTCACTAGATAGTTTTATAAGATAAAGCCGAACACTTTTATTTACATAAGCTTGATAGACATCATAAGTCGGTACACCAAAATTTGCCGTGGTATCTATACCCGACTATGTACAAAAGATAACCCGACTTTTCCTTAGCTTTCCTTCTCATTTCAGCCCTATACATGAGTCTATCAGACAGTGCCGACAATCCAAAGTATCATCTGCTACCCGTCACACATGATCACACCCAACCCAGTCCATCGGTTGGCGGCGGCAGCAACATCCCCAGCATGATCCCATCACGTTGAACCTGCACTGACAGAAACTCCTGGACCACAGGGCCATCAGGTAAACCGACGTCATAATGACTAGAACCCGTACTCGGATGAAAACCAATCCTCGAACCCCGACATGAATGTGCTCTGAACACGAACACTCAACATCGACTGGGACACCGTAAAAAGTACCGCGAGTGACAAAAATGAAGCATCTTTTAATATGAAATGTTATTTCCTAAAAGGGATGAGTACAACCACTTAGTAATAAAAGATTCATCAAACAATATCAAGCATTACCATCAATATCCAAATCCATGCAAGATAGACAAAAGCAGGTAATCAAAGGATAAGCATGCATCAAGATCATGAAATTCTTCAATGCAATGGCAAATGCAGTTTCAATGGATCAAAATACGTTATGTCTAATTACATAGGTCTCGATCATAGGGTCAAATTGTAATGACATGTCCCATTCCATGCCATACAACTTAGTCTTATAACCAGACCAATACACATATAGTAGAATTATTCATTTGATCATTCAAAAGGTTTCATCCCCCCATAGGACCAATGTTTGCATCCCTACGGGCATTCGCATCCACCCTGGCATCACGAAAGCCTCCGGCATTCAACCACTTAGGGCCATCGGGCATCCAGAGTGTACCACACCTCTAGGCATCTCGTATCCCATCTGGCATCACGAGGAAAACCATCTGAGACTCACCATGACAATGATTATCCCAGCCTGTTGGAGAAATCTTCTTGAAGTGTTTTGAAGCTGACAAAATGTTTCCATCTGTTTAGTCTGAAGGTTTGCAGACTCTGCTATTTAAAGTCTGAAGACTTCCGGACAGCCAGACTCAAGACTCAAAATCTATCCTCATTGACAGTCTCTAATCCGTTAAAGAAAGGTTATCCAGAACTGGATGTTTCGTTAAGGGTTTGACCTTATCAACTGGAGAAGATCTCGTGGCTGGAAAAGACTCAACAAAATTCTTTGATTGATCGTGATTGACTCGAAGATTAAGGAATCGTTGATTGCCTAAATATTCTTGGAAGGTTCTACTTATGGAAACCGAGATCCTGATTATATGGGCGAATAGGATTGATGGGCTATCGATACGTTCCTTTAATAGCCCGAATGATCTTCCTAATTGATTCCGTCCAACGGGTAGATTGGAGGAATTCCTTTGGTAAGTGCCAACGGGTATGATGACATAAAGGAGTATATAAGGAAGACGTTCTAAGTTGTTGAGGTGTGCGCGATAGAAGAATTCCAAAGTCTAAAGCTCCTTGTTGTTTAGACAATTCCTTTGAGCGAATACTTGTATACAAAAGAGAGTCTATATTTGTGAGAAACCTTGAGGAGGTGTGATAGAACATCTACACTGTAGAATCAAGGAAAAGCAGTGCTGTAACTTCTCTTTTGTTCATAGTGAAATCCAGCCGGTGGGCTGTCAGTGCGGAAAAGTGGACGTAGGCTTGGATTAAGCCGAACCACTATAAACCCTGTGTTCAATCTTCTCTCCCTTACTCTCTTTACTTTGATCGTATTTCATTTTGTCAATCAATAGTGAACTACCTTTCTATCGTTTGCCAAGAATTGCTTCCGTATTTCGATAAATTGATTGTGCACCTATTCACCCCCTCTAGGTGCTTATACTAGCTATCTCAATTGATATCAGAGTCTGTGTACTCATTTTGTTTGAAGTGTTTTACTTCAAAGTAAAAGATCCATGGCTAGTATGTTGGCTCCAGGGCTGGTAGAAAGGCAAAGCAACACCAGACCACTTTACTTTGATGGAAATGACTACAACATATGGAAGAACAAGATGAAGGCGTTCTTAAGATCAAAGGATCCTCTGGAATGGGACGTTGTAGAAAAATGAATCGTTCCTAAAGCTGCATCTGTCTCAGAAAGAGGAAAGGACACTCGTTGAGTCCAAATAAATGAGTCGAAGAGATAATCAAGAGACAAGCTCTTGATGCAAAAGCAATTTACTCTTTATATTGTGCTTTATCACCTACTGAATATAACATAATATCTTCTTGTGATACGGCCAAAGAAGTCTCGGGATAGATTACACATCACTTATGAAGGAACCGATCGAGTGAAAGAGACTAGAATCAACATTCTTCTCGGTCAATACGAAGCCTTCGAATGAAACCAGAGAATCCATAACGACATGTTTAGTCATTTTACAGAAATCGTGAATGGTCTTGAAAATCAAGGTCAACCAATTTCGATCCCATGAAAGTGAACAAGCTATGCGTGGACTCTCCAAGGATTGGAATCATATAAATACCTCAATCCGAGAGACCCAAAGAATCATGCCACTGTCTGTCGATGAGTTGGTTGGGACTCTTCAGTCTTATGAAGTGGAACGAATCAATGAAGACAAAGATCCTAAAGGTAAGAAATATATTGCATTAAAATCTAATGATGACTTTGATGTAACAGATTCTGAAGACGACATGAATGATGAAGAACTTGCTCTCATGATAAGAAGATTCAAAAGCTGAATAGAAAAGGAAGAAGATTCAATTCAAGGAAACAAAGTTTTCAAAAGCAACAGACCAAGTCTGCTGAAGATGATGAATCAAACAAAGATGTAGTCTACTTTGAATGCAAGAAAAAGGGACACATCAGACCCAACTGTCCTCTTCTGAGGAAGAAGAAAGGAAAAACTGAAAGGTATTGAAAAGCTCTCAAAGCTGAAACCTGGAGTGATACGGAGTGTGAAGATAGTGATGATGATTATGCTAACATATGTCTAATGGCACAATCAGACTTAGAATCAAACTCCGAGACTGATTCAGATTCAGAAAGTGAATTCGAGGTAAGTAATTTCAAAATCCCTATTAAAGTTTCAAAATACATTGATGACTTATGTTTTAGTCTTAAGACTTCTCTTAAAAGAATTTCCAAACTCAAAAAGGAAAATTCTGCTTTAAAACAACAAGAGAATGTTTTGGAAGAAAAAGTGAAATGCTTAGACTAGAATGTTTCCTCTCTCAGAGAAAGTAAAGATAATCTTTTAAAAGAAAATGCATTTTTGAAAAATGATATTTCAAATATTTCCAAAAGATTTTCTCTAGGATCTGAAAAACTGGAGAAAATACTTTCTCGTTCAAAGACCTTATTTCAATAAATCTGGTTTGGGAATGACTCTGAAACTATTCCTTTAATCGATTTTCCTAAAGTAAAAGAAAGAATTAAGCAAAGACCCACAAGAAATGCTTACAAAAATCATTTTGAAAGAAACTTTGTAAAACTAGTAGGTTGCAATGCTTTTAGATGTTCAAAATGCAATAGTGCAGATCATTTTGAGAAAGAATGTCCTATGGTTTGGAGACCTGTCAATAAAGTTTGGGCAAAAACCGTATATCAGACTAACTCAAAAGGACCCAAGAAAATATGGGTACTAAAGAAAGCTTGAGTTTCTTTTTAAATACAGGTCACTATCAAGAACAAGGTGAAATGGTATATGGATAGTGGATGCTCGAGACACATGACAGGAGACTCAAATTGCTTCATAAATATTGTTCAAGTGAATGGTGGAAAAGTATCATTTGGAGGAAACAACAAAGGAAAAATAGTAGGATTTGGAACTGTAAAGATTGGGAACCTCACAATAAGTAATGTTTCTTTAGTTAAAGGGCTCAATTACAATCTGCTCAGTATCAGTCAACTGTGTGATGCTGATTTTAAAATCAACTTTCAAGAGGGTATTTGTTCAGGAACCAGTAAAGACTCTACTCAGTCATTCATGGGTCGAAGACATGGAAATATCTACCTCTTGGACGTAAAACCAAATGAATCGCAATGTCTAATCTCAATCCAAGACGAAGCAAACTTATGGCACAAAAAGCTTGGGCATGTCAATATGAAGCAGATAGCCAAGATCTCAGCAAAGAAGCTTGTTCGTGGTCTACCCAATTTATCATACCAAAAGTCTGATCTATGTACACCATGTATATTGTGAAAACAGGTAAGAAATTCCTTTAAGCCAATAAATCAAGTTTCCATTAATCGTGTACTGCAGCTCTTGCATATGGATCTCTTTGGACCAACAAGAACGCAGAGCATTAGAGGTAAGAAATATTGCCTAGTAATTGTAGATGACTACTCACGATTTACTTAGGTATATTTCTTGGCAAATAAGTCTGAAACTTTCTCTTACTTTGAAAAATTTGCTAAGAAGGTTCAAAATGAAAAAGGGTATGTTATTTCAAGCATAAAAACAGACCATGGAGGTGAATTTGAAAATCAGGATTTTGCCAAATTTTGTGAAGAATCTGGTTTTAAGCATTTGTTCTCTTCTCCATATGCTCCAGAGCAAAACGGAGTTGTGGAAATGAAAAATAGATCTCTTCAAGAAATGGCTAGAACTCTCTTAATTGAAAGTAATATTTCTTTACGGTTTTAGGCTGAAGCAGTTTCAACATCATGTTATATTATCAATAGAATTTTTCTAAGACCTATTCTAGAAAAAACCCCTATGAACTATTTAAAGAAAAGAAGCCTATTGTTTCATATTTTCATGTATTTGGATGCAAATGTTTCGTACTGAAAAATGCAAATGATCGAGTTGGTAAGTTTAAAGAAAAGTCAGATGAAGACATCTTCCTTAGATACTCAACCACAAGCAAGGCATACAGAGTCTACAATAAAAAGACTCAAACAGTGGAAGAATCAATGAATGTCAATTTCCAAGATTCTACACAAAATGAATCCATTCAGACTCATCTCGAAGAGACTGAACCTGCTCCAGACTCTACAAAGTCTAAATCTCAAGAAGTAGCTCAGACTTTGAAGGACCAGCAACAAGTGACTGTTGAAGATTCTAGTGAAGGAAGTGACCATTAATCTGATAAATTAACCAGCAACTGGAAACATAAGTCCAGTCATCCCAAAGATCTTATTATTGGCGACATCAATGAAGGAATCTGCACAAGATCCAAAAGGCGAGAAGAGTCTAGTGCTGTGGCTCTTATTTCTGAAATAGAACCGAGAAACATAGAAGAAGCTTTATCCAATGAAAGCTGGATTGAAGCTATGCAAGAAGAACTCAGACAATTCAGAGTTAATGATGTCTGGGAGCTGATTCCTAAACCAAAAGGTAAATCAATTGTTGGAGCCAAATGGGTTTTCAGGAACAAGATGGATGAGAAAGGAAAAGTCATAAGAAACAAGGCTAGACTCGTGGCCAAGGGATACACACAAGAAGAAGGGATCGACTATGACGAGACTTATGCACCGGTAGCAAGGTTAGAAGCAATTCGTTTATTACTTGCATTTGCTTGTCATAAAAATTTCAGGGTATTTCAAATGGACGTCAAAAGTACTTTCCTAAACGGTTTCATCCGTGATGAAGTCTATGTGGAATAACCACCAGGGTTTGAAGACCCAAAGAAACCATACTCAGTATTCAGACTCAAAAAGGCCTTGTATGGCTTAAAGCAAGCACCTCGAGCTTGGTACGACAGATTAAGTAAGTTTTTAATTCGAAATGGATTTGTTAAAGGTAAAGTAGACACTACTCTTTTTATTAAAAGAGAAAGCAAAAGTTTCTACTTGTTCAAATATATGTCGATGATATCATTTTTGGATCCTCTAATAAAAGTTTGTGCAAGAAATTCTCTAAGACTATGCAGAATGAATTTGAAATGAGCATGATGGGTGAGTTAACCTTCTTTCTTGGACTTCAAATAAAACAATTGGAGGAAGGAACTTTCATTCATCAAGAAAAGTATGCAAATGATCTTGTCAAAAAGTTTGGACTGGACAATTGTAAAAAGACTGACATACCAATGTTAAGTTCCTTGAAGATAGACAAAGATGAAGAAGGAAAGAAAGTAGATCAAAAGCTGTACAGGAGTATCATCCGATCACTTTTTTATTTTACTGCTTCTAGACCTGACATTCTGTTTAGTATTTGCATTTGTGCCAGATTTCAATTAGACCAAAACGAATTTCATCTGAATGCTGTGAAGCGTATCATTAAATATGTTTCATCAACTTCAAGCTTTGGTCTCTAGTATCTAAAAAGGGGAGACTTTACTCTTCTTGGATATTCGCGACGCAGACCTTGCTGGATGCGAGTTGATAGAAAGAGCACCTCGGGTACTTGTCAACTACTTGGAGGCGGGACAGTGTCTTGATTTTCCGTAAAAGCAAAGTACAAAGTAGCTCTCTCTACAGCAGAAGCAGAGTATATAGCTCTCGGAAGTTGTTGTTCGCAAATTCTGTGGATAAAATAGCAGCTAAGAGACTTTGAAATTGAAGACTCATGCACGGAGATTAATTGCGACAACACCAGCGCTATCAACCTCACCAAAAATCCAATTCTCCACTCAAGAGCAAAGCATGTAGAGATTCGACATCACTTTATTAGAGACCATGTTTAAAATGGAGATGTTTCAATCCAATATGTTGATTCAAAGAACCAACTGGCGGATATATTCACAAAGCCTTTGGAGAAAAATCAATTTGAAACCATCCGTTCCAGACTCAACATTTTAAAGTATGAGGAGATCAAAATCTAAAGACTTTCAGACTCAGACATACAAGACTTTAACTGTAAGTTAGTCTTGGTACGACCATCAGACTGTAAGTCTTTTTTTTTCTCTCTCTCTCTCTTGAATCTTATCTTGAGAGGTACGATTGTCAGACTGTGTTTAAATTGTTGCTATATTTAATCGACTTATTTATTGCATCGTTTCATTTTAAAAAAGGAAGTTATTTTTGAAATGACTATTTTCGCGGAAAAAGACAGTTATTTTGAAAAGGCATTTCTTTATTTCCTTTGTGACGGTTCGCTTATCTCTCTTTTAAAACCGATCATGCACTGTCGATTCCTCTTCACTTTACTCTCAGAAACCCTAGAAAGATCGATCCTCCATTCCCGTTTTCTTCCCTTGTTTAATCTTCAAAAAGTTGTCATCTTTCTTGGAAAATTCAAGTAATGAATCTTCCAAAAACTGAGAAAGATGTCATCTTCAAGAAAGTCTTCGAGAATCGCAAGCGGGGACTGCGGCGAATGAGTGAGGGGCCTACGCACTTCGATCTCACCGAAGAAGAAGTGTCTCCGAACAGCAACCGAGCCCACAACATTCTCGCAGCGTCATTCTCATCCATCTAGTCCTTAAGGCGTTGATCATCAACAAGAGGAACAAATCATTGAGGATGCAGATCCAGTAAGAGTTCAAAAGCTCGTTACTATTTATAAGCTGTATCGTGCCTTAAAAGCAACTCATACTCCCTTGAAATATGTCAATGATTTTCTTAAAGACAAAGGATATATGAACGAATATATCTTTCTGCGAAGAATGGAAAGTTTGGGAATTGCTCGTAAAGGGTTGGCTGAGGAAACTCTTGCGAATATTCCGAGTGATCTTCGTGATTGAGGACCGAATCCTGTAGATGGGAATGATGATGACAAATTGTACAGTCAATTTCAACCGAGAATGGGTATTGCGGTTGAAAGTCGAGGAAAAGGGGAGATTTGTTCGATCGAAGGAACAAAAGGATTTGTACTCGAAATTGCTGAAGCGTGGGGTAATAAACCCTAGAAGTGTGGATTTTGACTTCCTGGATACTGTGAATATGAACTTGAGGGAGAAGTTTAGTTATCTTCAACTTGAAAGGTTCTCCGCTCCGACACTACGGGGCGTATCTTGAACTAACTGCTTATTTCTATTCAAATCTTAGCTTTTTGGATGCGAATAGATTTTCTTTCAGTGTTAAAGATCAAGACTATGTTGTCGATATGGATATGCTAGCAGATGTGTTAGGAGTTGAAAGAGGAAAATATCAACCAATCAAAGCTTCCATTGCTCGAGTCACACTGGAACTGGTGAAGCACAGGAGAACAGAGGAAAAGATCACCTACTTGAGGATGAGAGCATTCAACATCTTGCTTCACAAGATTGTGATCAATTGCCTCCGACCGAAATCAACCTCCAAGACTGATGTTTCAAGCTCAGAGGCAAAGCTGATGTATGCTATCCTCACTGGGAAAAGGTTTTCTCTTCCTCACACTATCATGTTTCACATGTATAGAGCGATGATGAAGGACAGAGGTCAACTTCCTTACCCAAGCCTTGTGACGAAGTTATTCAGACATCTAAATATTCAGCCTCTGCAAATCTTTTGTGTTCGATCGTGCGATCATATGGTGGTAGGACTGAAGATGGTGACCAAAATGCGTCTGAAGGAACTGAATAAGGAGTTGGAGAAATTCAAGGAGAAGACTCCAGTCAAAGCTCATCAAATCTCTTCTTCAAAACGGAAAGGAAAGGAGCCCTTGGTTGCTTCAAAACCAAAAAGGAGAGCTCTTATTGTGGAAGATGAAGAAGATGATGACCTTACCATTTCAGCTATAGCTTTGAAGAAGCTAAGTCGCATTGTTCCAGAGTCAATGGAACATCGTGAGAAAGAAGGCCAAGAGGAAAGAGAAGGTCAAGAAGAAGAAGAGAAGGAAGAAGAAAGAGCAGTTGGTGAAGAAGAAACAGAGGAAGAAAGACGAGAAGAAGGAGAACCTGAGAAACACTCCTCTCCACCTGTAGGCATGGAAACAGGGGGAGATCAAGAGAAAGGAGGGAAGTCCTCATATCCTGATGCGAGTGAAGGAGTCAGTCGATCACCTGTAGACCTAGAGGATGTTTATACCTCTCAATTTCCAGAAGAAGGTCATGAAGTTTCATCGCCAAACCTGCAAGATTATTCTGATATGCCATCATCTGCAGAACATGCTGAAGCTAGTACACAGATCGACAACCCAGCCGATTTTCGCAGAATCATAGATATTCTAATGGAAATGCGAGGTCAAATTTATGCCTTGGGATGCGAGGTTCAAAATTTGCAAACTGCGGGTCAAGTTTCTTCATGTTCATTGAATGATCAAATCCAAGCCCTCTCTGTTCAGATTCGGGCTAATGTCAAGGGTGAGGAGATTGCACAATTGAAGGAAGACTTGAAAAGGTTGGAAGGCATCATTCAGTCTATGGGAGATTTCCAGCTTGTCCGCATTCCCAAGCAATCTTGACTTCATTCCATTTTCATCTCAACCTTTTTAAATGCTGACAAAAAGAGGGAGAGATGCAAGATTTGAACAACTTGATTTTTAGTCGTGTGGACTGTTTGTTGGATTATTTTGATGTTTGAACTCTGTTTGTTTGATTTTGTTTTTGTGTCTGGATAATTTTTCTTCGGATGACTGCACCAGGAGTCTTAAAATTTGGGGTGTAAGTGTACATGACGTGCTCAACGCAGAGCCATGCAGACTTTGCACCTACCAGCTGGCTCTCCTGCGGAGTCGTCCCTGAGACTGCACTGAATTGAATGTCTGTGGGAGTCAAATCATCCGAATCTTGAGCCAGCCATCCCCCACCGACCTGTCTCGATCAAAGCTTCCCTTTTTCAGTCTTCTTCGCTTCCAGGATCCTCAACGTTTTCGACTTCCCACGGAGAACCTCTAGCCCCTCCTTTGAGTCCTTGGGTGCCACCACAGTCCCATAGAACATCCGAGTTTCACCATCCGTTGCAAGGTTAGTGTCGATGTTCAGCTCAATCAATTGTATCAAGTGAAACATTACAATACTGACTCAGCAATAGGAGACCCGCACCTGCACCACTACCGTTGTTTCAATTTCGAGGGATGCCATGCTGAATAAGGTTTTTTGAGTTTCAAAAACTCGTGCTCCTTTTTATTTATCAGAGAATTATAATAGAATACGGAATGTGACCATAGGCATAACATTTATAGCCTAATTCGTAGCTCAGACTAGTTGACTCAACAATGAGCTTCAATCTGGAACTATACAGGTTAGGAAATGAGAAGCCACTTTCAGTTTATTACATTTGGACTCGGTGGGTCTACCATATAAGGAAATTAGAATTCTCCCTTTGTGACCGACATAATGAAATAAGTACATACCTCATCAATTTCAACGTTGGAGGCCACCACACCACAATATGCACTAACTTTTGACTGCCAATCTGTATGCTTCAAGAATATCACCACCGGAAGCCACCCCACAGGATTTGTATGCTTTACAACGACACATGTAGGGTCGCTAAACTTGGATAAGTAATTCCAGGCAGCATCCGCATCCAGATAGTTATGACATTTCCTGCAGCGTCAATACAAAAAATGAGAGAGATGTGCTATTGTTACCATGATCTGTTGATGAAGTAAAAGAACTTCATGGAAAAAACTGTTCATGCAGTTGCTAAGAGACTTCTAAAGAGCATCTGATCCCATCTCAAAGACATATTGATACTAAAAAGGAAGCCAATCAGTCCCTTGTATTGCTAATCTCCTTCGCAAAACATTATTAGTGTTTCCTTATGACTAAACATTATGCACACTAAAATATACAAATAGTCGACCTAGAAAAGAAAAGAAACTAGATGCTCTGTAAGAAAGATTTGTCAAATTATGTCAAACTGCCAACAAAACCAAAATTTGAAGCTACCTGTTAGATGGAGTAATTTGGTATATAAATGCTCTATATTTGCCATCACACACACGCTAGCATTTTACCAAATATTGAAGGGTGGAAGATCATTATGTTGAAGAAGCAAATAAAGTGCCTGAGAGATTCGAAATAAGTACCTCCTGTTCTAATACCATATTGATTTCTTGAGGCCTTTGTCAATTTATCAAGAAGCTTTAGCTATTAGATGAAAATAGCATCTATTATTTAAATTCAATAACAAGATTCAATTTAAGAAACTGCCTCCTCTATCTAATGAAGTTTTCAAAACTAGATAATTACTAGATCCGCTGCAATTTCAACTTCCTCAAAAGATTGACCTTGACGTAAAAATATGACATTCAAGGACTCACCTTTCCATGATGTTGGATTGCAGTTGCAATACCACCTCCATTAACCTCAGCAAGACTCTTGTACACATGGACCCTTCTGCTGGGGATTTTCACCATAACGAAGAGAACTTTTAAGAGATAGAGGCACTGTTAAGCTAGAATGGAATTTCTCTGTCAAAAGGAAGAGTCGTCAACCTCCACATAAATCTGTTAAAAACTAACAAGGTAACACAACCTACTGAAATTATTGATTTCCAAAGGAAACAAACTAAAGGATACATCAGAACCAAGTCTTTAAAAAAGCCCCTTACTTGCATGTGTTTAGTTCTACATGCGTTTTTAATTGCCTTAGTGGCTATGACATCAATTGAGAACACGAACCAGAATAATACCTCCAGTTGTTTGTCTCCAGAGCCACTCTAACACTGCAGAATCATAGGAAGCAACACGTTGAAAGGCTTTCCAGAAAAGTTTTCTACGGAACTGTCGATCATCTCCATTACTCTTCAGGAACTCCAGCAGCACAGGGCAGTCGTGTCAATCAACCACAACTAGGACATCTTGATGATTCTGTTAGAAGATGAATGCCAACATCAATTCAGATTATGGGCATATAATGGCAGTTGATGCAAAATTACAGAAAAATTTACCACGTGCATATTGATACATAAAGGCACAAAGCCAGCAACAATTCTTCAAAAAAAGTGCAACATATTGGACATACCTATTTTAGTTTATAATTTAACAAGCATCACAAGAGAAATTGTTGTTTTAGCATAAAAGCATGAGAGAAATCATTACCCAGATAGTAAGAAGATAATTTGGAGTTGCAATCTCAGTGTAAAAGTTAACATGCTTTCAGTCAATTACATGCCTCGGTTACAAGTGCCGTCGTAGCAAAGTTTACAGGATATCTGCAAGCCCAATGTGATTGAAGACACCAATACAATCACATTCTCTCATACGTCCAAAATGAGATGCAATGAAGCAAAACTGAAACATAAGCAAGTCTATGCTCTAATAACAATGAACATGAACATGTAATAGTACAAAACCTTTCCTGCAGCTCTGATCGTGGCAGGACCACCACTATCAACATTCTCAATTCCATCTTCAAATCAACCACAGAGGTAGCTTTGTCATAGAAAGGATACAAATTAACCACCACCACATCAGAAGTACCTGCACAAGTTCCATCTTGCATTTAGTATAGTAAAATTATGTAGGACCATAGTAATGCAGAGAACATTATTTGTTTGTCTTCAGAATTTCTAAGCTGAAAAACAGTGAGAATGTTACTACAAGAAAACACACCAATTCCATGCTTATCAAGAGCCTCCATGTGATGCTGTTGGTCTCTCCTAGCAAGGATTCCTCCATGAATATGAGGATGCAAGGTCTTTACGTGACCATCCAGCTGTTAAATAGAGTAATGTAACATTCCCAAGTTAAAATCTAAATCATTTCGCCAAAAGAATATTATTTTGTTTGGTGTGCGCCCGGTTGCAGAGAAAAGAGATAAAATTATCATGTGTGAATGTTAAAGAGCGAAATCCTTTGGTCGAAGGTCTCAAACGACTGAGATATCATAACCGCTCACAAAGAGAGGCACCATGACTACTTCAAATGTACTAATTGAATATTTTGATCTTGAATTTAGTAGGGAAGTAATTCTCTTTAGTGAAGGGTGCTAGCAAGCACAGTGCAAATTGGCACCGGATTTCTCTAGAGAATCAAGATTGAAGTGCACTCACTTTAACTTTTAGTAAGATACGGAGTATTTGCAGAGAAGAAGAAAAGAGATGCACTAGGTTTCAATGGTTCAACAAGTTTGCAAGGATGAATGGATCTCAAAAGGGAGAGAAGATAAATTTGGGGCATCAGGTCCTCTATGCCGCCTAAGGACAAATGGCACTCACATTCACGACAGAATCTCAAAAATATGGTCTCAGTAGAGGAACTCTTGAAAATCTTTGATAAGCATTAACAACTAGAAATTGATTTTTTTTGTCATGAGCCGGAAAGTCTTGAGCAATCTGAAGTGGTTAAGGTATCCGATTTATGCCACCTTTCTTAGGAATAGATAGATGTAGCATGATAATTTTAGCAAAAGCTGTGAAGATCCCAGATAAACTTCTTGAAGACATGACGGATTTCAAGTTGTATGGCATCAGTGCAGTGCCAATCTCGACGGTCGTCATCACTCGTTACAATCAGCCTCCTAAGACAAGGCAACTAAAGAAAGAAAAGAATAAACAATGCAAGTAAGGGACAAAGAAACAAACCATCTCAGGGAAGCAACTAAGCTGTTCCACTTTGGTGACGGACAACCCGGCATTTTCCAGAGCGGATGCGGTTCCTCCAGTTGAGACAACAGTATACCTAAATGTTTTACTCGGTTCAGACAACATGAACACTTGAATATGCTGACCTGACAGGTACTCATACCATGCGCACCCCAATTCCTGGAGGCCTTTTCCAAGAAAAGCCAAATCAGTTTTGTCAGACAAAGATATCAATGCCTGCTTGCCCCCTGAACATTGAAGAAAAAAAAATCAGATTTTTTTGCATTTACAAAAGGGCACATGCCCAGAAAAAAAAGAACGACGACGCTGAAGCAGCCATCTTCATAATCTGGAATGATAATATCAACGAAGAAGTTAAAGACACGAGAGAAAGAGGGGTACGAGGAGAAGAAGGGCGCAGCTCCTTGTCGGGCGCGGACAGAATCTCAGCCTCAGCAGCCATGGCTTTGATCAGAGGAGCAGCGCGCGACGACGAACACGATTGAAGTCGAACACACGCCACAGGTACCTGCAACCCCCATGAGGCAAGACGGAGAGAAAGCAGATAGAGTCGAGGGCTGAGACTGAAAGCCACACAAAAAGAGAAGGACCAAACGAAAAGAAAACAAAAAATATTTATGAGATGAACGAATTGCGCCGGAATTTCTACCCGCTGAGAGCTGGAAGGGCAAGTTCCGGAAAGAAGCGGCGGCGGAGGAGGTGGAGGCGGCGGGAGAACCCAACATGCTATGCTCTGCTCCGCGCACTGTTGTGCTCGGCGAGGCGCTGGAAGACGGCCGTGGACGTGGCAAAGGCACAAAGGAAAAATGCTAAATGCTTTTGAAGTTGCATTTTTCTATCCTGCGAATAAATTTTGCTGATTAATGTTGGAGATATAGTTGCCACGTTTGGATCAATCGATTATTTCCTTATACATTTTCTGATTATGAAGAGAAGAAGAACGAAATACTCTTACTCGAGTTTGATAATTGAACCACACCGGAAATCTTCATGGTCGTGAGAATTTGAATAGCACTTTATCCCAGAATCGATAATAAGCAAACCTCCATGATCTCACAAACATTAATGGACCACAAAAAACCCAGAAGCCAACAACGAACCCAAGAGGTATGCCCATGTAAAACCACTTTTTCTCGCTATCATCATTGTTGCCATCGGCATCAACTTCTTCCGTCCCGTTCGGGGTAATTGAGCAACTTTTGTTGAGCTGAAGCCCACACAATCCGAGGTTTCCTTCAAAAGAACTTTTGGAAAATGTGAGAAATTGTCCGCTTGTCGGGATGTTTCCTACAAGTTGATTGTTTGAGAGGTTCAGCAGCGAAAGGAAATTGAGATTTGCAAGTTGAGCTGGTATGGTTCCATTGAGGTAGTTCCCTGACAGGTCTAGCGACTCAAGCTTCCCTAGATTCTCGAAAACAAGAGGAATTGACCCCGAGATGGCATTGTGTGATAGATTGACAACATGAAGTGCTTTGAGATCTCCAAGTGTATACGGTATTGGGCCCTCCAATCTATTGCTCGAGAAGTCGATGGACGTGAAAATAGTCAGGATCTTAACGAGTTCTAGCTGTATATCTTTCAAGGTTACACTCATTGTTACTTCATAGTAAGGCAGAGGCAATTTGTAACCAATAGTGTGATACTGCAGGTGATCAAAGTCGACATTGGCCTTCATAGCCTCCCAAGATGCCATGAGACTTGCAGGCAGTGTGCCGCCAAAATCATTTGAAGACAAGTCAATGATTTGAAGCATCTTCCAGGAGTTGCGACTATATGGACATCCAATTTCCCCATGCAATTTGTTGGATCGTAAAACGAGGACACGGAGACTTGATATAGACTCGAGATGGCACGGAAATGTCCCATCTATTTGATTGTCTCCGATGTTTACGAAATCCAACGTCGTGCAATTTGCCAAAGACAATGGAATCTGTCCTTGCAACAAATTCTCACTAATATCCAATGTCTTCAGATTGCATGTTCTCGGGATGTTTTGTAGAATTTCACCATTCAACTGGTTGTTCCTTAGATTCAATATAGTGAGGAACTCCAACTCCATTAAACAATCAGGAATAGTTCCATTCATATGGTTATGTGATAAGTCGAGCACTTGAAGAAAAGCAACTTTGCAAATAGACTGCGGGATGGACGCATGGAAATTATTCTTCGAAAGGGAGATGAAAGCCAAGTATTTTGAGTTGTCGCCGATGTCATCCGGAATAACAGAATATATGTTGTTACTTGAGAAATCCAAGTAGGAAGCATCTGATGGCAAGGGTGGCATATTCCCTCGGAGCTTGTTTGAATGGAGGTCGACATAAATTAAACTAGAAGTAAGATTGCCTAGGGGTGTTTCGAAATCTTCAAATAAATTAGAGGAAAAATTGAGATCTCGAAGATTTTCTAGTGTCCATATCCATCTCGGTATATCCCCTTGAATATAATTTTCAGAGAGGTCAAGAAAGATCAATTCGGATTGATTAGCCAAAAATTGAGGCAATGTGGTCAACTGGCAAGAAGCCAAAAATAAGGATTCAAGGTCAGGGAATGAAGAGGCCTGGGAAGTAGTATTTGTGGCATCAATGGAGAAACGATTGTAGGAAAGATCCAAATCCGAAAGATATCTTAGCTGCTGAATCAAGTTAATATGAAATGAGCCACTAAAATTATTGGAAGAAAGTGAGAGAGAGCTGAGCTCTTGGAGTTCCCATATAAACGTCGGTAGTTCTCCTCCTATATTGTTGTTGCTCAAATCAAGTGTATCAAGCACGTGCGATGGAGCATCAATAGATTCCTTGAATTCACCAGAAAATCGGTTATTGGAAAGATATAGCTTCTGAATTGAAGGATGTGTGAACAGAGATGAAGGAATATTTCCTTCAAGCAAATTGTTTTGCAGGTCGAGAACAAGAAGACTCAAGAGGGATTCCCATTGTGTTGAATCAATTGGACCAATTAAATTATTGAGGGGCAAAATGATTTGTGTTAGATACTTGGACTTGCTAAGTGATGGAATTGGACCAGTAAAATTGTTGGATGAGAAGTGCAAATAAGAAAGTCGCGAGAGATTAGTGAAAGAGCTTGGGATATTTCCATAAAAGGCACAATTCACCAGTTCTATTCTTGACAGATTTCTGAGATTACCAATTGAATCAGGGAGCCTCCCAGAAATATTCGTGTCACTAAGAATTAGTGTTTGAAGAGAACCATTCTCTGGAAACTCTGGCAAAGAACCCTGAAGGAGTTTATTGGATGATAGGTCAAGGGTTTGAAGTGTTTGTACTTGGAAGATTTCACGAGGAAATTCTCCCCATAGGCCAACTTCCCCCAGGCTCAGAGTTTTCAAGCTAGAAAAATTTGCTAGGAAACTAGGAACTGTGGAGGACAAGTCATTGCCATCGAGTTGAACGATCGATAGATTAGAAAGACTCATAAGGGAAGGGTCGATAGGACCAGACAAAGAACAATATGACATGCTCAACACCTCAAGTTTTGGCACTGAAGAAGACAATGCATCACACCACTCACTTCCCTTAGCAGACACATTGACCCAATCCAGGTACAACACCCTTAACTCCCCCAAATCCCCAATTAGCGATCTCAAAGAGGGCTTCTCAAGTTTCAACAAACCCTTGTAAATGTTGTAAACAAGACTGAGATCAAGAGTACGTAACTTCGTTAGGCACGATAGCTCCACAGGAATCTGCCCAGCAAATCCGGCATTGGACAAGTTGAGATGTGCCAAGCGGCTGAGATTAGCAAAGCCCGATGGAATCGCCATGGAGTTGAAGTTGTTGAATGCCAAGTTCAGGCTTCGAAGGAACTCGAGCCTAAAGAGGCTCGAGGAACCATTGATTCCGCCAGAGATTGACTCTTCGCTCAAATCGAGACCAACCACGAGGCCGTCCTCGCATGTCACGCCACTCCACGAATTATCACTCTGGTCCCAGCGTACTAGCTTGGACGACGTGGAGGTGTCAAAGACAAGGCTGTATCTCAGCTCGAGCAATAGTAATCTCTGGTCAACGCCAAGACACTGGATTGACGCTGAAGCCATAGCAACGTTGGAGAAGATGGTGATCGTGGATACTGCAAGAAGAAGCCATGAAATGATGGAATTTCTCATCGGAATAGGCTGAGGAAGAGAGCGGGAAGAGCAGTCGTTCCAAGGAAAGTGCAAAGCCTTTTGTTGATATTCGGGATGTCATCATTAGTCACTAAAGTTAGGCTTTTATATCACTTTTCACAGTACTAGGACAAATATTCTTTATTTAATATGCTTTTTCAACATTCGGATTGGTATAAACCACAACTTTCATTTTCATTTTTTTTTTATCTCTTACCAATCATGAAAACTACAGACCAGACCTCATTCATAAATTGCATACAATGTATTATTCGTGCTTATGGGGACTATATCTCACATGAGAAATGTTTCAATGCCAGATCTTGATGTCAACATCGCTCACTAGAGAAAGAAATAAAAGAAGAAATGAAAAAAATCTAGAAAATTAAAAAGATTAAGCAAATCAACATTGTGTTCTCCAAAAACAGATTATAGTCAATCTGAAGTATTCTTCATGCCCAACCTTTTAAAGGGGTTGGACGTGAAGACAATAATTTTTCCACGCAAACCAGAGTTGTATTTTGGGCCAAGATTGACCGTACCAATTGGATTGCACCCTCAAAGTGGGCGTAATTTGATAAGTCAAAAGTCACAAATGAAGCGATTTATGCATAATTTTCCAATCCACCATTAACTAGAATTGGTGAATGTTCTCTCAAATTAGGACTTTTACAAGTCAATAGATTCTCTTTTGGAGCAATGTGTCGTGCCGTAGAGATGAACGTATCACTAGTGACGTTCAAAATTATGAAAATTTATGGTGGCCGACAAATTGCCATTTACTATAAGCGATAACTTGTGAAAAGGTTTCTATAGTAGGTGATTAAAGGTTGTACAACAAGATTGAAAAAAAAAAAAAAACATGATGATTGAAAGGACTACATTGCAACTTTTCAAAAAGATTCAAGATTTAGATTGCATTTCCTAAATGGTTTAAACAAAATCTAATGTAAATTTCTAATTAGTGTAGTAAGATCATTTGGAATGCTTAAACAAAAGGGAAAATAAAAGAAAATAAAAAATGAACAAGTGGAAGATAAGACAATCAATGTTAATTAATGTGTGAATTTACAATTGATAGAGAAATAATCAAAACAAATATCATATTATAAAAAAGAGTATCGAGACAAAACTTCAATGCGACGAATCGCAGATAATTTTGCCACTATGATTTCAACTTTGAAGGAAGATTATATATAGAATTTAGCAATATACATTTGCTCGGTTAATGATTAATCGTACCAAAAATGGTTGCACTATAGACCAAACCTCGTTCATAAATTGCATACAATGTATTATTCGTGCTTGCAGATACTATATCCCACACAAGAAATGTTCCAATGCTAGATCTGGTGTCACCATCGCTCGCCAGAAAAGGAAATAAAAGAAGAAAAAAAAATCTAGAAAATTAAAAAGATAAGCAAATCAATGTTGTGTTGTCCAAAAACAGAGTTTAGTTAATCTGAAGTCTTCTTCACACTCAACCTTTTTAAAAGGGTTGAACGTAAAGAGAATAATTTTTCCAAGCAAGCCATAATTGTATTTTGGGCCAAACTTGGCCTTACCCATTGGATTGTACCCTCGAATTGGCATAATTTGATAAGTCAAAAGTGATTTATGCCTAACTTTCCAACCCATCGATAACTAGGGTTGATGAATATTCCTCTCAAATTAAGACTTTTACAAGTCAATAAATTCTTATTTGGAGCAATGAGTCCTGCCATAGAGATAAATGTATCACTAGCGACATACAAAATTATGGAAATTTATGGTGGCCGACAAATTGCCACTAACTCTAAGCAATAACTTGTAAAAAGATTTCTATAGTATGTGATTAAAGGTTGTACAAAAAAAAATCGGGAAAAAAATGATGATCAAAAGGACTACATTGCAACTTTTCAAAAAGATTCAAGATTTAGACCTCATTTCCTAAATGGTTTAAAAATTCCAATGTAAATTTCTAATTAGTGCAATAACATCATTTGAAATGCCTCAACAAAAGGAAAAAAAAGAAAAAGAAAATAAAGAATTAATGAGTAGAAGATAAGACAATCCATGTTAATTAATGTGTGAACTTACAATCGATAGAGAAATAATCAAAGCAAATATCATATTATGAGGAAGATTATCGAGACAAAACTTTAACGTGACGAAGGGCAGATAATTTTGCCACTGATTTTAACATTGAAGACAGATTATATATAGAATGTAGTAATATGCATTCGCTTGGTTAACGATTAATTGTACTGAAAATAGTTGCATTATATCCTTTCCACCTTCGAAACCGGGGGACTCTTCTTACTGGGCATTTTATTTGAGAAAATTATTAAATTATATTAATATTTTTGTTGGAGAACCTCACATCAAAATTAAGGGAGAAATGCCACCTCCTGTACATGAATGTGCTCAAGTTTAAGTTCACGTTAATGTTGTCAGTGCTCCGATAATTGTCAACCATTCGACGGGGTAAAACTACAGATGTTTTGAAGACAATAAATCTTCTTGTGATAAGATTTATGAATTATTTTATGAATTATTTGGTGAGATCGAGAGTGCTTTTTCAATGGTTATTTGATGAAGATTATATCTATAATTACTTTGAGTTATCGCAGATCTGATTGTAAATTTCGAAAGTTTAGTGGTACAACGAAAAGTAGGACGAAAACTGGGGAATGCACTTAGCTTTTCACAAATTATAAGGATAGGCCATTTAGAGGGGACACAATAGGCCACCATGCACTCCATTTGGTTAGTTAGAAATAATGCGGAAAAGTAAATTGGAAAATTTTCTATATATGTTCAATGTACTATACAAAAACATATATGTGGGCTTTAAAGGAAGGCTATATATAGTAACATAACATTACAACATAAATTACAATCAATCAATATTATAATCAAAGAGATACACATAATTAGGTAATACATTTCTAACCACTTCCTCAAAATCAAGGTGACATAGAAGAAGTCAATTGGATTTTGGAGAAAAGATCTTAAAAATGCTCAAGTGTATAAGCCATAGTGCATATATCAACTATTTGATTAACTGATGTAGTATAAAAAAGACGAATGGTACCATGAAGCATGTAAGAGCATATGAAGAGACAATCTATTTCTACATGTTTGGTGTGCTCAAGGAAAACATCATTTTGTGTTATTTGAATAGCACTCTAATTGTCGTAATAAAGTATCGTTCCACCGTCATGATGGACACCCATGTCCTCTAATAACAAAATAGTTTCTTTTGATTTTGACATTTTTTTCAATAATAATTAAAAAAAATCATCCCTGCTTGCCACACCAACATGCTAAGACTTATTTAAGGACTTGACTGAGAATGTGGTAGAGTTGGGGGAGTTGATTCCCAAAATAAAAATAAAAGTTGAAGGATCCAATTGCACAAGCAACATAAGTATGGGGACTAAAGTCGAACTTTAACTTTTCTACTAGCAAAGGAACACCGGTTGGCTGGGGCCTTCAAAACATTATTAATTAATAGTGTAAGTCATTAGATCAATTGATAATGAGAAGATTAAAAATATATTTGTAAAGTCCCTGCATTATTTAAACTCTATCTACTAAAAAATAAATAAGGGCCAATTTTTTTTTATAAATCTCAACCACTATATTTTTTAACATAACTATTTTCTTTTAAATTTTGAACATTTCAGGATTTTTCTTTCTACATCTATCCTTTACTCCTTTCTCAACTTCCTTTTAAAAAAAATCATTTTTTCCAACTTTTTGATATTATTATTAAGGCTAGGTTTAGTTAAGTGTGGGAAAATTACTAATTTAATCATAAATCTTGTACAGATTCAAATGTAGTTTTAAAGTTTTCAGTAGGTCAAATGTAGTCTTAAACTTTTGCATTAAATTTTAATGTAGTTTTGCCCTTCAATTTTTGGTTGAAATACTGACAGCACAGTATAGTCATCACTGGCCATCCAATGGGCTTGACTGGTGATTTGCATGAACAAATTTATTCAAAACAATTTTTGAGTTTTTTTTTTTTACTTTTTAAAATGTTTTTCTTTCCTTTCCATTTCATTTTCATTCCCCATTTCCACTTTTTCCATTTCCTTTTTTCTTTTCTTTCCTATTAACACTAGCTCCGATACACAATCCTCAAATTCTCCATCAAACCACAATATTACAACCATGTCAGTAGATATTGCGTAACGTTTGGATTTGTATAAACCACAACTTTCTTTTACCACTCATGAAAACTACATATCAAACCTCGTTCATAAATTATGTACAATGTATTATTCGTGCTTGAGGGGACTATATCCCCCACAGGAAATGTTTCAATGCCAGATCTGGTGTCAACGTCGCTCGCTAGAAAAGGAAATAAAAGAAGAAATGAAAAAGATTAAGCAAATCAACGTTGTGTCGTCTGAAAATAGAGTCTAGTCAATCTGAAGTCTTCCTCACGCTCAACCTTTAAAAGGGGTTGGCCGTGAAGACAATAATTTTTCCAAGCAAGCTAGAATTGCATTTTGGGCCAAGATTGGCCGTACCGATTAGATTGCACCTTGAAAGTAGGCTTAATTTGATAAGTCAAAAGTCACCAATAAAGCGATTTATGCCTAACTTTCCAACCCACCAATAACTAGGATTGGTGAATGTTCTTTCAAATGAGGACTTTTACAAGTCAATAAATTCTTTTTTGGAGCAATGTGTTGTGCCATAGAGATGAATGTACCGCTAGCGACGTTCAAAATATGGAAATTTATGGTGGTCGAGAAATTGCCACTCGCTCTAAGCGATAGCCTGTAAAAAGTTTTCTATAGTAGGTGATTAAAGGTTGTACAAAAAATTTGGGAAAAAAATGATGGTTAAAAGGATTACATCGCAACTTTTTAAAAAGATTCAATATTTAGATTGCAATAACATCATTTGAAATGCAGTAACATCATTTGAAATGCCTAAACAAAAAGAAAAAAAGAAAAAAATAATGAACGAGTAGAAGAAAAGACAATCAATGTTAATTAATGCGTGAATTTACAATCGATAGAGAAATAATCAAAGCAAATAACACATTATAAGGAAGATTATCAAGACAAAACTTTAACGCAATGAAGGGCCGATAATTTTGCCACTATGATTTTAACGTTGAAGAAAGATTATATATAGAAGGTAGCAAGCAATATGCATTTGCTCGGATAATGATAAATTGTACTAAAAATAGTTGCACTACGGAAACCTCATTCATAAATTGCATACAATGTGTTATTCCTACCTATGGGGACTAGATCCCACACAAGAAATGTTTCGACGCCAAATTTGGCGTCGACATCGCTTGCTAGAAAAGGAAATAAAAGAAGAAAAGAAAAAGAATATAGAAAATTAAAAAGATTAGTCAAATCAGCGCTGTGTTGTCCGAAAGTAGAGTTTAGTCAATTTGAATTCTTCTTCACACTCAACCTTTTAATAGGGGTTGGACGTGAAGATAATAATTTTTCCAAGCAAGCGAGAATTGCATTTTGGGCCAAAATTAGTCGTACCTGTTGGATTGCACCCTCAAATTGGGCTTAATTTGATAAGTCAAAAGTCACCAATGAATCAATTTATGCCTAACTTTCCAACCTACCCATAATTAGGATTGGTGAATGTTCTCTCAAATTAAGACTTTTACAAGTCAATAAATTCTCTTTTGGAGCAATGTGTCGTGCCATAGAGATGAATGTACCACTAGCGATGTCCAAAATTATGGAAATTTATGGTGACTGACAAATTGCCACTCACTCTAAGTGATAACTTGTAAAAAGGTTTCTATAGTAGGTGATTGAAGGTTGTACAAAAGAATCCAGAAAAAAAAAATGATGATGCAACTTTTCAAAAAGATTCAAGATTTAGACCTCATTTCCTAAGTGGTTTAAAAATTCTAATGTAAATTTCTAATTAGTGCAGTAACATCATTTGAAATGCCTAAACAAAAGAAAAATAAAAAATAAAATAAAGAATGAACAAGTGGAAGACAAGACAACCAATGTTAATTAATGTATGAATTTACAATCGATAGAGAAATAATCAAAGTAAATATCATATTATAAGGAAGATTATCGAGACAAAACTCTAAGGCGACGAAGGACAGATAATTTTGCCACTATGATTTTAACGTTGAAGAAATATTATATATATAATGTAGTAGCAATATGCATTCACTTGGTTAATGATTAATTGTACTGAAAAGAGTTGCACTATATCATTTTCACCTTCAAACCGGGACTCTTCTTAGTGGGTATTTTATTTGAGAAAATTATTAAATTATATTAATTTTTTTTATTGGAGAACCTCACATCAAAATTAAGGGAGAAAAGCCACATCCTATATATGAATGTGCTTAAGTTTAAGTTCATGTTGATGGCGTCAATGCTTTGATAATTGTCAACCCATTTGACGGGGTAAAACTGCAAATATTTTGAAGACAATAAATCTTCTTGCGATAAGATTTATGAGTTATTTGGTGAGATCCAGAGTGCTTTTTCAATGGTTTTTTTTTTTTAAATTTTTATGAAGATTATATCTAAAATCACTTTGAGTTATCACAAATCTGATTGTAAATTTGGAAAGTTTAGCAGTGCAATGAAAAGTAGGACGAATATTGGGCAATGCACTTGACTTTTCACAAATTATAAGGATAGGCCATTTAGAGGGAACACAATGGACCACCATGCACTCCATTTGGTTAGTTAGAAATAATGCAGAAAAGTGAATTTGGAGAATTTTCTATATATATTCAATGTACTACACAAGAACTTATTTATGGGCTATAAAGGACAGCTATATATGGTAACATAACATTACAAAAAAAATTACAATCAATTAGGATTATAATGGAAGAGGTACACATAATCAGGTAATATATTTCTAACATCATTCTCAAAATCATGGTGACATAGAAGAAGTCAATTGGATTTTGGAGAAAAATTCTTAAAAATGCTCTGGTGGATAAGCCACAGTGCATATATTAGCGATTTGATTAACTAATGTAGTAGAGACAAGACGGACGATGTCATAAAGCATGTAAGAGCATATGAAATGACAATCTATTTCTATATGCTTGGTGCGCTCATGGTAAACATCATTATGTGTCATTTGGATAGCACTCTGATTGTCGTAAGAAGGTATCGTTCCACCATCATGATGGACACCCATGTCCTCTAATAACAATCACAACCATAATAATTATGTTGTTGGACTTGGATGAGCAAGAAAAGGATATTTTGCTTCGGTACTAGATCGAGCAACAACAATCCGTTTCTTATTATGCCTCAAGATAAGTGAGTTAATTAGAAAGAAGCAGCCAGTAGAGGAGCAATGATCAAGAGTGTCTCCAACCTCGTTAGCATCATAATAAGCCTTCAACTCCAAGGCAGATTGAGCAGAAAAGTGAAGGCCATGAAATAAGGTGCCTTTAACATAGTGAAGAATTTGATGACCGCCAGCAAAATGAGTGGTTCGCAATGCTATTATGCACTGACCGATAATGTGAACAATGTAGACTACATCAAGATGAGTGACAGCAAGGCATGCAAGACTGCCAACTAGCTTTCAATAAAGATTAGGATATGGAAGAAGAGTCCCATCTTTGTCATTAAATTGGACGTTAGTCTTAATGAGAGTTCTAACGGTCTTATTATTAGTAAGTCTGCTCGAGAAAGAAGATTAGTGGCATATTTACCTTGAGAAAGATAATAGCTCGAGGAACCCACCCGTGGAGTGTAGTTGATTGAGAACTCTCCTCTAGCGAAGGAGGTCAAGGGTTCGAAACCCTGCGTTGTTAGCGATTAAAGTGGGGGGCCACGGCGGTGGGTTGCTGGGCTAGTTTCCCCCGAGGTATAGTCGTTGTTGGGCCTCCATCGCGGAGGCTCGTGAGATCCCAAATCGGCGTAAGCCGACAAAGGCAGGCTCCGGCGGATCATCGGTCACTGAAAAAGAAGATGAAGATAATAGCTCGAAGAATTAGAAGTAAACTCCAAGCTTGAAATGTAACTTAGCTCTTTGAGAGTCTTCATTTCAAACTATTGACTGAGATGTTGTTGGAATTTTGTAATACCCATATATTTATTGCTAATGATGACCATATTGTCCACATATAAAAGAAAAAGAATATATCCACGAGATGTTTGATGAACAAAGAGAGCGTTGTCATAAGGGTTAGATTTAAATCCAAGGTGTTCCATGGGGGAGCTGAACTTAGAGTACCATACACAAGGGGCTTGCTTCAATCCATGTAATGCTCAACCTAATTGACACACTTTGTCAAAAGTAGTATATTCAAGAGAAGATTCCATATATACTTCCTCGACAAGATTGTCATTAAGAAAAACATTTTTAACATTCATATGGAGTAAAGAACTTCGCTTAAAGGAGCCAACAACAAGAAGATTTTGAATAGTCATAAGACATGCAACCAAAGCAAATGTCACATCATAGTCAATCTCATACTCTTGAGTTAAGCTTTTTGCTACTAGTTGGGCTTTATAGCATTATAGTGCACCATCTACCTTAATTTTGATATTATACACTCATTTACAACCTATAACAGACTTTCTAGGAGGCAAATCAATTAAATTCCAATTATAAGATTAGTCTTACGCTTGCAACTCACGCACCATTTTTCTTTTAACCAAAGAGGATTAGTACAAGCTTCTCTATATGTGTGAGGCTCGTGAAGTAACAATAGAATAACCATGAAAATCACGAAACTGAATAGAAGGTTGACTAACGACAAACAGGAGAAGAAGGTATCACTAAGGTGGAGAATTCATGGATGGCTAAGACATCTCAAGAGTTGTTCAAATGGGGTTGTCACATGCATCTACATCAAGATTAGAAGAAGACAACACTAAAGATGAAGAAGAAAGTCAATCATCTTCTGGAAATAATTCCACCAAAGGATTAGTGAAGAAGCATATGATTGGAGATGACTCAAAAGGACGGAGAGATGAAAACATCTTGTGTTCGCAAATAGTAACATGACGAGATGCATGTAGAATATTAGAGGCAAGATTTCAACATCTCTACCCTTTATGCTCAATGTCATACCAAAGGAAGCAGCATAAATAAGCCCGAGGTTCTAATTTCATGCGTCCATTAAGAAGTAGAAGCACAAAACAAGCATTGACAAAGACTTGAAGAATATCATAATTAGGAACATCACTATACAAGTGCTTGTAAGAAGATATTTTACCTAGAGTAGGTGACATAATACAATCAACAATGTAAACAACAATTTGACAAGCTTCTCCCCAAAATTGTTTTAGACAAGAGAGGCTAGGACAACAAGAGAGTCTAGGACAAGAAGAGGGCGTACAACATCAAAGATATGCCTATGTTTACACTCTCCTTGACCATTTTGTTGGGAAGCTCTCAGAAATGATAGTACCATTTTGAGAAATAATAAGAAGAAACTCTTTATCTTCATATTCCATGGCATTATCGATATGAAAAACCCTGATATCTTGAAAAAATTGTGCTTTGATTATGGAACAAAGTCGTGATAAATATGAGTGAGTTTAGAGCTATTTTTCATAAGATAATGTCAAGTATAATGAAAATGATCATCAATAAAAAATCATAAAATAACGAGATCCTCCCATAGTTGGAGTGGGAGATTGCCCTCAAATATTAGAGTGAATTAGATCAAGTGAAGCATAGAGATAGAGTCACTAAGATCAAATGATAATGCATGATATTTTCTTAACACACAAGATAAGCAATCAATATTTTTATTGTCAACAAGACCTAGATTACCATTGAAAGTCAAAGGACCTAATCTAGAGAAAGATTCATGGCCCAAACAAGAATGCCAAATTTCATATGAAACTATGGCAACACAACCAATGAAAAGAGTTTGGAAGCTATAAGGAAACAAGCGGAAACAAACGTCTCACTTTATAGCTTGTCCCAATTGTCTATCCTATTTGTGGATCTTGACACGACAACCATTTGAAGAGAAATGAATGTCAAAACCAAGGTCACATAATTGTCCAACAAATATCAAGTTTAATAAGAATTTATGAACTAAGAAAGTGTCGAGTAAGGACAATTTGGACATCAAAATTTTCCCTATAAGACTAACTATCATCGGTGAGTTATCAACTATATGAATAATAGGTACTTGTGAAGTGAATGACTTTGAATTAAATAAATTGTAAATGGAAATCATGTGATTATGGCAAGCAAAATCAAAGAACCATAGATTAGGAGTACCTAAAGTGACCAACAAAGCAAAATTGCTAGGAATAGAGGAGCGAGAAGTATCGGTTTCTCAAAGAATAGAACTAAGATACTCTAGTGATAGGGTGGCAGATGAGTTGTTAGGGGAATCCTTAGTGATAGCAGTGGATTGACGTGTAGGTTGAGGTGGACCTCTGTAGTCAGGGTCGATTGTTTGTCCTTCTAAGTTGCTTGGGATGTCATCAATAATGATTGATGCAAGATGACCTTGGAGTGACAATTCGTCCAATACTGTTTGCATGAGAAGGAAGAACCTGGAGTGGCAATCATTGTATCTATAGGCAAGGACAAAGAGCATCGCACTTTCAAGGTAGCAAGTTGAGTCTTCTCGGTCAATAACTCTGAAACAACTACCACAACACGAGGTAATGGATTTTGATGCAAAAGTGCAGCTTGCACAAGTTGAAATTCATTAGTAAGCATCATAAAAAATTGTATTAGGCACGTGCGATTGTGATATTCAATAAATTTGTGAGCATCAGAATTCGTGTCCCATTGCTATTCTAATAACACTACTTGATCCTAGAAAGCATGCTTGTAGGACAAAAAATCATTAATAGATTGATATTGTCATGCCCCGATCCTTGAGCAAGTGCCCATCCCTTAGTGGTCAATTAAATTTGCGACGTCCTAGGACGCGTCGCCAACCCATTCAATTTTTAATGCATATGCGGAAGCAAATTACTAATTCCTTGACCACAACAAACATGAGATAGAAAAGCAGAACAACAATTTTCAAATCAACACATTATTAATACCACAATCTAATTTACAAATAGAGGCCAAGCCTAGGGTCTAATTACAGGAGGTCTATCTCCAAAAGAAACTTTCGAGCTACCCATGCTCATGACCCTTCCGCCTCAAGCTCCAGGTTCTTCACCCTAGGAACTTGAAAATGTTATCCCACAACGAGGTGAGGCGACGTTTCAGCAATTTCACCCCCTAAACTTTTACTAGGAAGGAGATACGCCTCAAGGGCTACCTAAGTACAAGCATAAGTTAGATGACTTACCTTTGCCTCCGTTCCTTTTTGCAAGTGAGTACAATTCAACCATTCAACCAATCAATTCAACTCAAATCAAATCAAGTTATCAAATCAAATCGAGTCATCGATCAATCGATCCAGTTGATTCTATGCCATTAAAACCATCTCTCGGTCAACTCCTTTAATACTATATATCAACCAATACTATCTATCAAGTCGTTTCCTTGAAACGATCATTGCTCACTTAAGCTGATACGAAAGAATGCTCACCTAAGCTGACAATAATAGATTGTATAACTCATTGAAGTTGATTTATGCTCACCGAAACTGATTTTATAGATATTATGCTTATCCACTAACCATTTCACTGTTTTTATAGTACCTAGTAAAATAATCATGTGTGGATACACGATAGGCCTTAATAAAAAAATATAATATCTTTATTTTATAAAATCCCACTAATTATATAGTCGATAAAAAAAATTTTGGTCCTGTAAATCGACGCCTAGTAATTTTCTAATTAAATACCGAAATTAATAAATTTTGGGTATTTATCATCCGATAAATAAACCAACCACACCATTGCGATTAGTACAAAATTCCGGTTACCGACTATCTCGGTATAATTTCTGGAAAATAATAATTAATTAAATAATTACTAAAATTAATTAATAAATACTAATAAATGCAACTTAGGCTGGAAAAGCCTAAATAAATATTGAAACGGGTTCGGAAAGATTTCGAACCTAACTAGATAAATATTATGACCTATCTACTTGCTATGCACTACTCTAACCGCCTAACATGCAATATCGAACCACTAAATTGCTAATCCATTCTAACCAACCACCTAATCCAAGCTTAACCTAAACTAATAAACCCTTAAGTATAATCAACTCTCTAAGCGGAGATTAGTGAGTAAACTCACTGGATTTGTGAGCCGATGAGTCCACGGTGATAGCGGCGCGACGACGGCCGAAACTTGAACTGGCGGTGGCACCAATGGGGACTTGGACCGGGCCAAAAACGGCCCCGCAAGTCTCACAATTGCTGCGGTCTTGAAGGGGTTGCTGGTCGCGGCTTGGCTTGACTAAGTTGCGGCTGGATGGAAAGCCAAAGCGGGCTGGCCGTGAGTGACTTCGGTGGGGTGGCTGCACGTGAAGATGATGTTGGATGCATGGGCCATAGCGGAGTTACAGACGAAAGGGAATGGAGCTCGCAAACGTGTGGTAGCTTCAGTGGAGATGGGGGCGTCGATGAGGTCAACAATTCCATTGGAGGACTTGGCGGTTGACTTCGGTGGAGCTACAGTGTGGACGGGGCAGGAAGGTGGAGATGGCAGAGGTGGAGGACATGTAGTAGCGAGGATGGGGCAAAGAGGTTATTGGTCGAAGGAACAAATGAAAGAAAAGCAAGAGCAATGGCTCTTCGGTGGAGTGGGAGTCTATGCGAAGAAGATGAGGGAGGTAGCAAGCGTGCTCGAGAAGAGAGGGAGGAGAGAGAGAAAGGGACGTTGGCAGAGAGGGGGAAGGAAGGATAAGAGAGCAGGGATTGTCGGCTGGTGAGGGGGGGAGAAGCGTGCGAAAATAAAGGAAAAGGGAGAGACGTGCGCAAATAGGAGAGGGGAATGCAGCTGGCGTCCGAGAGTTGTGGATGGGGGGTTTAAGGTCAACAAAGGTATCTTGAATAAGAGTTTATTCATCCTTATCTTCAATTCACCTTCAAATAATATTATCAATTGGTCATCCAAGGCCAATTTCCACACCAACTTGTCCCAATTGAAGTTCAAATGAAGGCCAAAATGTGACAGCCCCTCAAGCCTATGAATTTCTTCTAATGGGGCTTCAATCAATCCAATTTGGTCCCAAAAAATCTCCATGCTAATATACTTGGTCCCCACTTACTTCGTTGCATGCAAACTTCCACAATAACAAGTCTTGGACCGCAAAAATGGCCACTCTCACTCCTATCCGAATTTATTTTCGTTTTTCCAATTCATCGGAAATTCGATTTCTTAACACATCTCTCCAATTTGGTGACCAAATTTTGTTGAGGAAGAAGCCCACAGAAAATCCATAATTTCTCATCACTAAGTAGCTTACCTTGGAGGCAAAAATCCCCTCAATTTTGCCCTTTTGGAATTTCCGTTCTTTTCCGAATTGTCCGAATTGATTTTTCGTAAAAATCCCAAACTTGCTGAAAATTTCTCGAAAAATGAGTCGACATTCCTAAAATAAATTGTGACATGATAGAACTTTCAATTTTTAAAATCTGGTTCAAATTTGCTGTTAATTTCAATCTAACGCGATTTTAGCGTAATCTAACGCGATTTTACCATGAATGGACCTAGACTTAGAACCAGGGAAGGAGAGTAAATTTCCTACGGGTATGCATCCCACAGTGGGTGAACAACTCTCGTTCAAACCCTTTAGGAACAGCCTTTTAGTAGAAAACCACTAAGCCATTTAGTTCAGAGCCTAGAGACACTCAAAGATTTCAGGATGGAAACGTTTCTAACCTACCCAAGCTGTCTTTCTTGGAGGATCCTACTAGGCTGGAGAAGAAGAGAAATTTAGAAAGCCATGGAGAGGTTTTTCACAAAGCACACACTTTACTTCAAGGGACTTTGCCCAATACATTACACCCTCCTCGCCTTTTATAGATGATAAGAGGTCGCAAAGACACACACAAGGACCAAGCTCATGGGTCCGGATACAAACAGAGGCATCAGAAACTTCCGGGAGGGAATTATTCGCACACTAGAAACAGTGATCGTACTGTGAACAGTACCTTCCCTAGCCTAGTGCTACAGTAAAAGTGAACAATGACTTGTTACAGTGAAATTGTAAGAACTCAGCGGTCTCGTCCGTCACGAGCATTATAGTCATAGTCAAAGTCATCCAAGCTATGTACTGTCGCTAAGCAGTGTTCATCATACTTTTGTTCAAGTGCTTCAAGATCTTCTGGTGATAGAATCTGGTTGAGCTGATGGGATGTGGATGCAGAGGCTTCATAAGCCCAATGGGATGCTTCTTCTTCTGCCTAGTTTGTGTTGTTATTTTCTTCAGTGTCAGCGGGAATGCTAGGCTGAGGCCAATTGGATGGCTGTGCATAAAAGGATGTGTCTATGCTTTGGGATAAGGATGAAGGTCTTTGTTCATAGGGATCCTGGGACAAAGGGCCTCTAAAGCGTGCATAGGGGTCCTGGGTGGATTGGACAATGTCATCTGCTCCTGTCATTTCATGATCTTGAGATGATATAGCTTGTTTGTATTGCCTGAGTGCTTCCTTAGCTTCTGGTGCTAGGTCATAATGATCCCACGTAGTGGGTACATTATTCCATATATCTTTGGGAATGGTCTTGTTTTCCTGGCACAAGATTCTTTGGAGTTCTCGATACTGGTGTTCACAAGATCTAACAGATCTGGGATAAGATTTGTGAATTCGAGTTTTTCGGCTGTCCAAGTGAGGTTTATAGGATGTGGTTCCTATTTCCTGTGGGGCATTAATGATGTGGCCATTATTTGTGAAAAAATGCCATGGACGTTGGAAAAAGAGGGTGGTATGGACTTAGGATTTGGGGTCATGGTTCTTAGTTCTTTTTCCAAGAGATGTTTCCAGTGAGTAGGATGGTGGAACCACTTGAGAAAGTCTAAGAGATTCTTATCACTTTCTTTCTCAACATTTCTTCCGAGTAAAAATATCCTGGTGAGGTTGGCAATGAATCTTCTGGTTGGAATTTCAATAGCTATTAAGTACTTATTGGTTAAGTACCATAATAACGTCTTGAGTTGATCTGGAAAATCATCTTCCTTCCAGATAAGAGGATGAATGAATGGATAATTCGAATTTAACCCAAAATGATAAAGAATCAAACCTCCATTAAATCTGAACAGATTTGTGTGGCATTGCCACATGAGATTCTCCAAGTTCTCAGCGAGGCTGTCATTCTGGATTTGCTGAATAATCTCCTGGGGATATTTCCAGCTTGGCAAATCTTTGATATTCTCAATCTTATATTTCACTCCACGATTGAGCATATGGAAAGCGGGCCTTTTAATGTATATGTTGATTTCGGCTGGTGCTTTTGGCCTTGACAAAAAGTCAGCAAGCACATTCTTCTTTCCAGGAATATGTTTGGTTTCAAAAGAGTAATTTGAAAACCATTCAGCCCATCGAAGCAGTTGGGAATTTGGAATCTGTTTCTGTTTAAACTTGGTCATCTGGGGGAAAGATGCCATGTCTAATTCTACCAGGAAGTGATGGCCGATGAGATGAAACTCAAACTTTTTAATTCCATTTTTTACTATTAAGATTTCTTTGAAAGTGGAATGGTAATGCATTTTAGCTAGAGAAAAATTTCCACTTTTATGAGCACAAAGGTGTCTCTTACTATCAATTTCTTCAAACAGGATATCTGCCCAGTATTCATCACTGGCGTCAGTTTGAATGATCATTTTTCCTGTCGATGGTATTTGCAACGGTGGGAGATTTTGCATAATCTCCTTAAGTTCAGCGACTGCTTTGGTCTGAGTTTTTCCCCAAGGTAGGGGATTCTTCTTTAGCATGGATTGCAAAGGAATCGAGAGCTTTGCAATGTTTGGGACAAAATTCCTGAGATAATTGATTATCCCAAGAAATTGCTGAACTTGTTTTGTAGTGAAGTTATCTTCAGGAAACTTCAATAATTCTTGAACAATATGTGGCCCTGGGTAGTACATCCCTTTGTTGAGGTGCATGCCAAGAAATTCAATCTCTGTTTGGGCAATATTCATTTTCCTTTGAGAAAGCTTAATGCCATGCTTTTTGACGATTTCTGCGAATTGCTCAAGGAGTTGACAGTGTGACTGCTCGTCAGGACTGTAGAGCAGAATGTCGTCAATGTATACGGCTGCACTTGCCAAGATTGGTTGGAAAATACGGCACATGGCCTTTTGAAAAAGGGATGGTGCTACCTTTAGGCCAAAAGGAAGGACTTTCCACTGGAAGTGCTGGTTTGGAATACAGAATCCTATCTTGGATTTGTCTTCAGGATGGATGCCGAATTGCCAAAATTCGGCTTTGAGGTTGAATTTGGAATAGATATGGGCCTTGGTTAAACTAGCAAAGAGAGAGTCTCTGGATGGTAAAGGGAATTTATCATCTTGGAGAAAAAGGTTGAGAGGTTGATAATTGATTACCAGTCTCATTTTTCCCCTGTTTTGTTCAGCACGCTTATTGACATAAAAGGCTTCGCAGGCCCATTGAGAATCAGAGATTTCAATAAGGTCTTGTTGCAATAATTCTGAGCATTCTCTTTGAGCTAAAGCCAGATGTTTTGGCTTCATTCCCATGTGACTCGCCTTGGTTGGATTTATATCTTCATTCTTCTTAAAAGGAAGGCGAACAAAGAACTCTGGATTTTTCCATAAAGGATGGGAACACTTCTGAGAAAATTCCGAATGTGATTCCGAACAAGATTCTAACAACTTTTGCATGATTGGATTTAATAGACTCATCTGAATGGAAAAGAGTCTTTGAATATTGACAAACTCAGAGAATTGGTCTTTATACCTAAGAACTTTTCCAGGAATGATACGGAGCTGAGAGATTTGAGTCATGATGTCCCACCCAATTATCAAGTCTTTATTGGGGAGATTTGATTCAAAAATCTTTGTGGTTATGGAACACTGAGGAAAAAACTGGACAATTACCAGAGTGGTCTTGACATTTGTGGAGAAAGTGTCTCCCGAAGTAGAATTGAAATATCGGACATAAGGAGTCCAATATTCTTCAGGAAGAACTTTGGTATCCAGTATTGAACAACTTACTCCAACATCAATGAGAGCAATAACAGTGATCGGTTTGGCAAACTTTGAAGTGAGGATTTTTACAGGGAAATGGGGACAGTGGGTTTGACTTGAAAATATGTCAAGGCTTGATTCTGGAGATGTGGAGGATATGTGAACGATGTTTTCAGATTCTGAGTCTGACTCAGTTTCACTGGAAGTTTGGTAAGAGGGAATGACACAAAGAGTTTGTTCAGATGGCTCTTCATCAGCAGAGAATAAGGATTCAATATCATCATTTTCAAGAAAAATATATGGCATCCTAGAATTCCTTGCCAGTCATTAGGGGTGCTCAAATTAATGTCTTGCATTAAGACTTTGGCCAAGCCTATGGTGAATAATTATTTGATGAAAATTTCTATTTTGGCCATGAAGGATTATGGATTTGGAATTTATTAAGATAGGTCACAAAGTTTTGTGATTTATAAAATTTAAATTAGGTGTTTATATAATTAAGGATTAGGTAAATTAAAAGGATGAGATATGGGCCAAAGTATTAGCTTAAAACCAGCCCATGACCTCACCTCATTTTCGGCCATTTGGGCTTAGCTGCGAAGCCCAAGAAGAGGAGGAATCGCCGGCCCATTGCTGGCCCAAGCCCAGCCGAGAGATGGAGGCCCATCTTGCATGAAGAAGGCCATGTGTCTCCTCTTAGCTACCAAGTGTAGGCCATGCAATTAGTAATCATTGCTAATGATGGAAGGGAAGAACATTAGGGGGATGGAGGCCGGTTTAAGCGAGAAAGAGAGGGAGAGGGAGGGCTTTGTCCAAGGTGAGAGGGAGAGAGAGAGAGTGAGGCACCGAGAGAGTGAGGAACCGAGAGAGAGGAAGAAAAGATCACGCAAGGAACAGCTGCCCGTCCCCTCGTCCGTCGACCGTCCGTCCGTGTGTCCGTCGCCGTCTGTGTGCCGTTGTTTACTCGGTTAGAAGGCAAGTTGGGATCTATATTCTGCTCTTGCATGTTGTATCTTGCTTGTGTGTTTGAATGGTGGTGAATCTCGGACGTTTAGGGTGTGAGAAACCGAACCTTGAGTGTGTGTTCTTGAAATGTATTCTGTTTTCGAGTGTACTACCTGAACCAGAATGTTGTAGAGGCTTGCATGCGGGTTATGAGTTGGATTTTTGCTTCGACTTCTTCACTAAAGTTGTAGACAACATCTCAAAGTATAACATACTAAAATTTGAGAAAAAATTGCTGAGTTTTAAGGGGTCAAACCCTTATTCTACGAAAACATTAGATCTGAAGCTGTTTTGTTGACCTCTTGGTGGTTTTGTGTGTTGCATGTCATTTTATACTGAGAATTTCACCTCGACTTCTTCACAAAAGTTGTAGGGAAAATCATGAATACTAACATACTCAAATTTGAAGTAAAACTAACAAGTTTAGCCTAGTGAAAATATTTTTCCTTTGAAGACAATAGATCTGGAAGTGTTGTGCTGGACTCCATCGACTTCGTGAACTATAAAGTGATTATCCTTTGAGAATATCACCTAGATCCCTTAATAAAAGTTGTAGTGGACCTCTTGAGGCAAAACATATCAAACTTTCAGAGGAAATGAAGGAAGATAAGTAGGTAAAACCTTGATTTTTCGGAGATAACTAAACTGGACTGTTTAGTACTAGGAACAGGTGCTTCGACCGTCCATATTTAATTATATAGGACGAATCTGGCCTGGATTTCTGCATGAAAAATCTACCTTAGGGTCTTGACTATCACCTGGTAAAATTTCATAATTTTTGAAGGTCATTAGAGTATTTAATCGGAATTATTCCAAAAACCGAGTAATCTGTCGCGTTCGGTTTAGTCAGTCTCAATGCATGGGTCATATCATTTTATGTGAAACTTTTTTGGCAAAGTGTTCTTCACGAAGTATCTTTCTTTATGTCTTCCCTATGAAATATTATAATTTCATAATTTTTGAAGCTCATATACCTATTTAACCAAAAATATTTCAAAATCTGTGCAAGCTGTGTTGATAGAATAGAAATGCTGTGATTGCGTGAGCTATATCAAATTGTGTGAGGGTCTTTCGATGCAGTGTCCTTCATGAAATATCTACCATTATGTCTTGACTATTACATGTTCGATTGTCATAAATTTTGAAGACCATTTGGGCATTTAATGGAAATATTTTCTAAAATTGTGCAAGCATGGATTATACAAATTTCAAATGCTGGAAATTGTGATTATTTTGCTTTGGATGAGCCCTATTAATCATATTGATTGAGGTGATTGAATATTGCTGAGCATGTGATGATAATTGGCATTGCATATAGAATCGAATGCTGAATTAGCCCTTGTTGCCATTATATCATGTGCCATGCTGATTGTGAGACATAAATGGGTGAACATGAATTATGATGAATGAGGGAAACTGTTAGAGGCGGCCGATAATGCCCTAGGAGTGTCAGGATGCTCGGGATGGGGGGTGCCGGATGCCCGGATTATATTGAGATACATGCCCGGATGTCCTCGGGAGTTTCGAGATGCCTGGAATGGTTGGATGTCGGAAGCCTCGGAGGTTTGTACCCGGGGGGATGCCTCGTGATGCCAGTTGGGATGCGAGATGCCCGGAATGTGGGGGTGCCGATGCCCGGTGGTGTGTGCCAGAGGTTTTTCTCACAAAGCCAGGTTGGGGTGCGAGTGATAAAGTGTGGGATGCAAATACCGATCCCGGGAAAAAGAGAGATGTTGTGATCAAATTGAAAGATAAAAGTGGAAATTGAATCATGCACATATGATGTGATGACATACGTATGGATGTGTGACATGATGATGATCACCTATGGCATGATGATATGTGTGTGACATGATGATGATCACCTATGGTATGATGATATGTGTGTGACATGATGATGATCACCTATGGCATGATGATATATGTGTGACATGATGATGTACACCTATGGCATGATAATACATGTATGACATGATAGTAATGAGTACATGAGGATGTATGTACATATGGTATGATGACATATGCATGGTTGCAAGGTAAGTTATGTTTGGATGCATGAATGGCATGTACCATGCTATGATTGTTATGATTGTATTGTGTGATGCATTGGGTGATTTATTAGATCTTTTACCTGTTGAATGGCTGTACTCACCCATTCAGGGACCAACATTTCAGATTAGAAAGATGCCGCTCTCTATCATCACGCGGGGCACCTTCTATGGCCTCTCATCGGATGTAGAGGTAAAGTGTACGGAGATCAACTGTGTTACCGTCCCTGGACCGACATTTGTGCGAGTGTGAATGCTGGTTATGTATGATGTGAGCCAGGCTGGGGGCCTTGTCATTCAGGAGTTTCTATCCGTTCATGTCCGTCGAGATGGAGTGTTTAGGGGGATGTTGCCGCCACCACCGCCTGACGCACCAAGATGGGTGTGATGGCCGCGTGGGGGGTAGAGAGCTGATGTTTCTTTTTGGGAGTAGCCGACACTGATAGATGGAGGATGACACGTGATCGCTATAGGGGTCGAAATATCATTTTGAGATGTGGCCAAGTGTAGCTAAAAACCTTGGCTTTCTTTTGTTGTATGACCCGAGAAAATCTACCATGAAAATATGTAAATAAAAGTGACTCGGCTTTATCTTTTCCTATGGTACTTAGTGGTGTGCATTGTATCATGATTGTTGGAAGGAGAGATGGAGATATTGAATTATGCTTCTGCTAATATGTTGCGCTGGGACCGTTTTCAAAATAATAATAATAATAATAATAATAATAATAATAATATTAATAATAATAATAATAATAATAATATGCCTATGTACTGTGATGCTTCTACTAAGGGATGCAATTAGTGTTTATTAGATGGAGAGATAGGTATCTGTGGCGACCTTAGGTAGTTCGGGGTGCCACAAAATACCTGTTTCATTCTCAATGTGATGAATTAGATGATTTTGACATTTTCTCGCTTGAGGACAGTTTTTGGGAAAATGTCCTTTCTGATTGCAGATGAAGTAACTGTTTGATTTCTTATGGCTTGTGAGATCCTTTCTTTTGCGTAGGTATCGCCATTTCTTCTTTTTTCCGGAAGTTCTTGGGGCCATGTTTGGACTTCTTCATCCAGAACTTCTTGAAGTGTTTCTTCTTTCAAGAAACCTTACCACAAGTACCATCACAATATTGTTTTGAACATTTGATTTTTAACTTCTGGCAAGAGCTGGCTGTCTCGAGACTTTTGTCATCTGTGATGTAAGTACAGACCATCTAGTGCTTTAAGCAGAGTTCTTCAAGGCATAGATGGATTTCTTGTTGTATAATTCTTTAGGGATGGAAGTCAAAAGAACATGTTTCAAATTTGGATCAGCTCCAATCTAATAGAAAAGCTGAAGCATTATTCGATAATGCTTATCAAGATGTTTCTTCTGGAGGGAGCAACATTTCCTTTCAAAAAATTCTCTTCTTTTCATTTTTATGAGGTTAGTGGGTTTTCCCACAAAGACATGATATAAGATGGTGATGGCATGGCTGAAATCAGGTGACATCAGAAAGTGAATTTGATCTTGGTCTGAAACTGATTTCCACCAAAGTTTGAGGCTTCCTGAGAACCTCGTAACAAAGTTGTAAAGAACATCATTCATATCATGGTTGGTAATGGACTGACTATTCAACCAAGTATGAAATTCTTCAAGTCTTTCTAGCCATTTGTGATAAGGAATATCATCAATGGTGAAAAACTGCTTTGATGCCATGGACACATGTCTTCCGGGATTGTCTGTCTGAACATTTTCTGGCTTAGAATAATTTGATTCCATCTCATAATCTGGAGGATCAGCCATGAATATTGATGAAGTGATTGGCTCAATAGGGAGGGAATCAATAATAGGAATTGAGAAGGATGAAGAGGATGAAAGGGATACTAATTCTGATTCAGTATTAAAGATGCTAGGAGAAGTTTGTTTAGCTGGGAACATAATCTGATTTTCTGGAATGGTAGGATTAGGCTGTTATATAACAGGGTCAGGTTCTTGAGTACCTAAATTCTTTAGAAAAAATTCTAATGGATTGGATAACATCATCTGATCTGGCTTTTCTCTTATAACAACCGAACTTGATTCTGTAGGCATCTTTTCTTTTCCTTTGTCTTTCTGCAACTTTTTGATACGATCTCGTAATTCTGCCATATTTGGTTCTTTTCTGAAAGAATCTTCTGGAATGGCATCAAAGATGGACGTCTGGGGTGGTGGAGGCAAATACCCAATTCTGACAGGAGTTGCAAAGGGATCAAAAGGTCTAAACCTTCCTTCTTCAAGGAGTTGAATTAGCCTCTTGAGTTTTTCTATCTCTGGCTTTGGGCTCTCTAGATGATGATACCCTAGATGTTGTCCTGATTCCAAGGCATTTAGCCTCTTTTGGAATTCAGAAATCATTTTCTTGGTGGTTTCATCATATTTTCGGAGATCTTGTTACACATTTCCAATTTTGGAATCAATTGCCTTGAAGGCATTGTTTTGTGCTAACAGAGTCTCTAATTGCCAATTTAGAACAGCTTCAACAGCAGGAGTTCTTTTCTGTCTTCCATGCTCATCCACATCAGTGGGGGCAGCTATCTTAGGAACATGGCGATATCTGCCTTGTGGATCAATGAATTCTTCTGAAGCGGGAAACAAGAGTTTAGAACTTTCTCTGACAAAAGGGGGAAAGTCAGTATCATGGAACATAGCAATGGAAGAAGTGGGTGGTGTTTCTACTGGGGTTTCGAGTGAGTAAGAATGCTTCTTAGCCCATTTTAAGATTGGCTTATAAAACGGGGAGAGAGCTTATTTTTTCTGAGGAGGAGATGGTGGGGGTGATCTTAGTGGATCTGATGAAACTTGGGATCTAGTACTGTACTATGGTGATGGAGGTGGTGCATAGGAAACCATGAACTGGTATTTATCACACTCACCAAGAGTATCAACTGATGAATCTTCGTTTAAGTACCTTTGGTACATCTTATCCTTTGGCATTTTCCTTCGGGGTGGAGGTTTTGCAAAAAGATCTACCTTGTCAGGGGAATTTGTACAATAGGAACATTGGCAAAAAGGATCCCAGAAACAATTACCATAGTTGTCTTTGTAGTAATAGAGAGGATGTCCATCACCGTTGAAGTGTCGAACAAGCTTTTTTGGATCTGGCTCGGAAATTGATTGAGGAACACATGGTTCGATCATGAAGAGGGTTTGGAAGATAGAATGACTTTCTTCCTTTTCCTTGCCAAATTTGATGGCAACAGTTCCATCTTTTTTTCCGAAAAAACTCAAAGTCCGTGGACTGGAAAGGCTTGTTATGCTGATGCAGCTTTTCATAGTTGGTAATCCAAGTCTCTGGAAGGAGCTTGGCCAACGTATCCTTTGGGATTTGTCTAAGAACATGGATAGATAAACAAAGCATCTTCATTACCATTATTGAAGTTGAGATCAAGGGCATGGTTCTGCACTCGATGGACCATCTGGTAATGTAGTGTTGCAGCTACGGAGTCAACAGTTTGAGGAGCTCTAGTGAGCTGGACTTGAACTTTTAGAAAAGAGAGCAGTTGGGGGTCTGAAAGAGCGATGTTGAAGTTTGGATACAGAGTCATAAAGACTATTCCAGCATTCAAAGTGGTTTGGACAGTATCGATGCAAGCATGCTGGTATTGTAAAAACCTGGTATCCAACAATGCTATTCTCGCCACAACTAGCAAACCTTTACGACCATGAAAGGTGAGAGCAAGAAGAACAGCGCCATAATGGACATGAGTATATATCCCTGTTGGGCCTATTGACTGGGGAACTCTGGAGGGATTTGAAGAGTAACAAAGTACTCTTTTTCAGTGGCAGAAATGGGATGTTGGTTGAATTTGGAGGACTGGACGTACTCCTTTACTTGCTTTGGGGTTTGGTGAATAAGTTGGCGGATGGAGCGGATAGGTGAAAATGATGAGTTGGGTTTGGCAAAAGCGGAGTAAGGGTTCATGAGAGGAATTTGGGTTTCAGAAATCTTGGTTTCATCACTAAGAGAGACTTCATAAAGATAATCTATCTTAGAAGCATTATAAACACGGAATTCTGGAGGAGTTGAAGATGAAGGAGAAGGAGCAAGAGAAACAGGTGCTTTGAGAATTTCGGTTGTTAAGTTTCAATTATAGGCATAGGGTACCCAAAACGACAGAAAATCGGTCTAGTGCCGATTGACGAGAATTTTGCAATCAGATGGAATCACCCACATTTTAATCACACATCTCAGTCGAATCGACCTATCCTTGATCTCTAATCGATTTTGATAATACCGTAATGACCCTTGCAAATTAGCACAGTCGAACAATCAATTTCTGGTTGAATTCTCAAGTATATTGCATTTGTATTCCTTAACAGCTTCACCTGATAGGCTAGTTATCTTGTGAGTGGCCATCCCAAAGAATAACACTATAGGCGTGTCGATGAAAAGTCCAACTTATTCAATCGAAAGAAGAACTTGAAAATCAGGATGTCACAAATATGCCTCCTAATGCATGCGATGCAGATTCCCTAATGGCTAATATTGATGGAGATATATTTGAGGTAGCATATTAGCTGACAAGTAGATCGCATGCTTCCTTTGTTGTATTAAGATAGCCAAACTGAAGTCTAATGGAAGGAATTGAAGTGCTTTGAAACCACGTAAGAATCTGATGATTCTTGCTGTTCCAGTCATCTGAGCATTCATTAAATTTCTCTTTGGTTTCACTAGTAATTTGAGTAGGTGCATAAATAGCACCAGTGACGTAATGCTAGAGTCAACATCCTCTAAGAAAACTGGATATTTCTTGAGCCTATAAATTATAATTGGATCCCTTCAAAATGGTCTGAATCAATATTGTGACTTCCAATTTTTCCATCATATGCAAAATACTAATATAAACTCGGTAGATTTTGTAATGACTTCAAAGAAGATCGATATGTGTAGAGCTCATATTGAGAAAATATGGCAAAAACTAGATTTAGGATATTGAAATACCTAAGAAAATGGTATGAAAACACCAAGAATTGGTTATTTTATTTTATTATTTAGGTTTATTTTATTTTATTTATTAAGTTTTTGTTTTCTTTATTTTATTTTATCTTTTTTGTGGTTTTTATAAAAAATATCCAACTAAACCAAATAAAACACATGTGGTAGCTTCCCACCTTTAGCACTTTAGAAAAATTTTAAAATTAGAAAAATTTATTTTATTTTATCAGAAAAAAATAAACAAAAAATGAAAAAAAAAAAAAAAAAAGTAGAAAAAACAAAACAGCCCCTCTCGGGCCCCCGCGGCCCAACCTGTGACCCAGCCCGTGTGCTTTCTTCCCTCGCCCGATTGGTGTGCGGCACGCGATGGAGCAGAGGGGAGGAGCGACGCACGTGGAGTAGGGGGAGCAAACGGCGATGGGACATGGAGCAGGGGGTAGCTGGCATCGGATGGGATGCCGGTTCGGCTAGTGAGGGCCGCGACAGCCGATGGTTGAGCTCCATCGACCAGCTGCCCCTTGGCCTATGAATAGGCCTCCTTTTCCGTCGTTGGAGGCACACAGATTGATAGAGAGAGAGGGAGATGGATCAAAGTCGCAGCCTTTGGACACTCCACTGAGAGACTTCAGGGGGGTTCGAGGACTCGCGGTCGCAGATCTGAGCCTCGTCGGAGGAGGAAGTAGAGAGAGAGAGAGAGAGAGAGAGAGAGAGAGAGAGAGAAATTGGAGGGAAGGGGGAGTCGCGCCATCGTCGCCGCTTTCGTCACGCCGTCGCCAAGAGGTCCGCTTTTGGTGCCACCGCCATCGCCATCACCCCTCCCGTAGTCCAATTGTCGTCGTCGCCTTCATCGTTGCCATCGTTGCCGTCGTCGCTGTCGCTGTCGTAGCGCCTTAGCCTTCCCCTCTCGGCACCATGAATTGAGAACCCTAGGGTTCTCGATTTTTCGGTCACGACCTCGAGTCATCGGGTCGGACCCGGATCGACCGGGTAGGGTTCCGCAAGGGGGATGGAGTCGGGTTGGGAATCGGGTCGGACTCGGGTAGGGTTCCACTAGGAACCCGAGTTGTCGGAGCTGGTTTTCGGGTGTCCCGTCCCCAAACGCTCGGCCACGGCGTCGTTTTGTTTTTTAAAAAAAAAAAGTCGGGACCACTACGGGCCCGATCGCATTTGTGGTCGTCGGCCGGTTGGACCCAACCCGCCGATTCGACCGGGTTTTTATTTTTTTTAAATAATATTTTATTTTTAAAAAAAAAAATTTTAATAAAAAATAAATAATTTATTTTCCAAAAAATAAAAAAAATTTATTTAAAAAATAATAAAAAATATTTAAAAATTTTCTTTTCCAAAAAAATAAAAAAAAAAAACTATTTCATAATTTCCAAAAAATGCCAAAAATTTATAAAAAAGCCAAAAAGACTTGTATTTTCCCAAAAAATACCAAAATACCCAAAAATCCCTTTTATGTCAAAAAAAATAGAAAAAGACCCAAAAAATGGCTTTTCTCCCCAAATTGCATGGAAAATCTCTCAAACATCCAAAAAACCTTAGGTTTAAACAAGATTACGATACCAAAAGGGCATTAGTGATTAATTAATATAATTAAGTGCCAAATTCTAATTTCTCTGGTTGCGCGGGAGTGAGTATTTCTCCCGACACTTCGCTTGGGTTTTTAATCAATCCACTCCAAATCGATTAGTGGCAACTCCCTTTTAAAAATTGACTTACAGGTTAAAAACTTAGACTATTAAAGTCGTGAATTGGTAGACTTGGGAGAGTCTGTGCATAACTAATTTCAGCCGAGCCATTAGCCTCTTTAGGCGCTCGTACCTGACTGCAGGCGCCATAAAAAAAGAGGTTGCGACAGCTTGGCGTCGCTTGGGAGTTTGAGGATTTATGCCATTTTTATCTTGTTTAAGCACTTTACTGACTTGTTTTCTTTTTTTCTTTTTTTATGCAGGTCAATAGCTTAGAAGTTTATTTTAAATTTTCTTAAAATAGATTATCTTGTGATTATAAATTGTTGTACATGTTTTACTGTTTTAAACACTTCACATGGCCCACACAATCCGGCCGCCGAACCTGGGCCGCCATAGGATTTCTAGGATGGTATTAAGAAAGATACGACCTCAAACGTGAGACTACGATGCAGAGGTTGCCTTTCTTTTCCTCGAATTTCTTAGCTGAGGTTAAGAGGGTATACTGCTGACGCAAGACTGCGATGGGCAGATATCCTTTTAATTTCAACAAGCCTTCTTAATTAGAAATCGAGCCACACATCTCATATGCATGTCTTTGTGTGCTCGCCATTTTCTTTAAAAGTAAAGTAATTTCTTTACTTTTACTCAATCTCTTTATTGGCCCATGGCAATTTAGGGTAAGCTTTTCAAGTCCCGGTTTATTTGCGATGGGAGAAGATGATATCCAGTTAATTCCCGCTCCCAAAGCAGAGCTCTTCAGATGGTGGGTCCAATTAGACCAGTTTGCCCAAGAGCGCATGAAAGCCAAAGTCAGTCATCTCCTATCATTGTTTCAAATCTCTATTCATCCTGAAGTCCTATAGGCCATGGCACATTTCTGGTGCCCGAGAACATCCACTTTTATGTTTGGTGGGTTCGAGCTAACCCCAACTTTGGAGGAATATAGCATCATCACTAGAAAGTCTCTTGAGAATCGATTTGTTAGGCCACCAACAGGCATTGACCCATTGCGTGGGTTAGCATGGTTTTTAAGAACTGAAGTCCATGTTGTAAGGCAAACTCTTGAAAACAACCATGACACTTGCCCACTAGCATTTTTAATTGCCTGTTTTGAGAATCAACCCATGACCCAAAAAAGTAAAATTTTCCTTCTAGCCTTTTTCGGGTTCATCATTTTTCCCCATCAAAGAAATGCCATAAGTCCCTCAATGGCATGGGTGGTTGATCAGGTTTCGAGAGGGCAAAATTGCCTCAATATGATTTTAGCTGAAACGTTTTTGTCTTTTAATTGTTTTAAAGAAAACACGGAAAAAACCATGCGAGCCTCCCGGAAATTTTGTAGGTTTGGTTCTTTTCTCACCTAAGCAAATTTCGATGCCTCATGCAATCATCCGAAAATGATTTCAACCATCCATTACAGAAGTTTGTGATCCTAGAACCGTATATTCCCAACCAAAGCTGTTTTAACTGGATAAATTTCTTAAGAGAACCCACTCCTGAGACATTCCAATGGTGTGCTGGTTGGTTTCATGAAAAGAGAGCTCGCTTTGCTTACAGACAAAGCCATCCAATTCCATTGCTTGGCCTCACCGGCGGCACTCCCTATTACCCATATAGGGTGGCTCAACAGTATGGAGCCCTTCAAGAAATCCCGCCGCTTTCTAGGAGGAAAATACATCCACTCCGTTTTACCCACCCAAGTCGTGACTACACATTCGAGATTGCCATTGTCGAAGAGACATGGAGCAAGTGCCATTGCAAAAGAATCGTAGTACCTAAAAGGCTTGAGGGAGAAGAAAAAGCCCACCATGCCTCTACATCCTACATCCACAACCATCATATTCCGACAAAACTGAAGCCATCGGTCCCTCACCCAATCAGTGAGATTAACCAACACGAGCAAACAGAACTTATGCAAAGGGATTTGGGATTAGACTGGATATATATCTCAGAGCCATTTCAAGGAAGCAGGCATCATTGCAAGAACAAGGTTCCCCGTCGTATATAAAATAGCAATCATGTGCCCCTTATTATTAATATCGTGAAAGTTTTGTCCCATTGTTTAGAGACTTTGGTTTAATATGTAGTACTTCCTTCTGTCATTTTAATTTCAAGTTTTAGATGTTAGAAGTCTGCGTTCTATAAAATCCTCTTTTGATAAATAAAAAAGTAGTTAGACCATTGCCATGGGTCAATCTTTGTTTACTTTCGTACTCATTCTTTGTTTTTGTGCAAATAGGTAATTATGAATCGTCGACTATCAGCCACCCGCGAACGGCCTCACATAATAGGTCCCGATCAGAATGATGTACAAATCGCCTCGCCAACATTGAAGACGGCGTAGAACAGATGTCCATTATCCTTCAGCAACTCTCGAGGCAAATGGAATCCACTCAAGCTGAGCCCAACTCCATAGCTGCTTTAAGCGCCGTCATGACACCCGCGAATTTGTCAAAAAATAGCCAGTACCATAGACAGTTTGAAAAGATCATGAAAAAGTTAAACCAGCCGCAGGGGCAGATCCCATGGACTTTTCCAATTACGCCGGCATTGAGATCCTTGAAGAGCTGAAAGCTCTTGAATGCGAAAGGTATGTTGATACCTCTCACCCAGAGACCTACTTGCAGGCCTACCCAGTCCGAAGGATGATTCAATCGTACCAATCGAGCTTGACTGGCCCTACCTTGCGATGGTACATTGTTAGGAAGGTTAGTCCCCTTAAAACTTGGAGGGAACTAATTCATGTTTTTCACCAAGAGTATAATATTGACATCACCCCTGACATCACCTTGCCCTATGAAGAGCCGATGATCGTAGAGCACGAGGAGCCGTTAGTCGCTGAGATAGGAGAGGAGCATGTCAGTGAAGCCTTGCATCATAAATGGGCGACTGAGCAGCATCTTATTACTGAAAAGTTTCCCACTAGGAAAGGCAATGAGCCTTTGTACGAGATCAAGGACACAAAGCCTGTTCAAGACCGGGGCACAACAGGGTAACTCCCCAAGCTTACTGCAAGAGTTAGGGTCTAAAGAATACCTACTCCTATCAACCTAGAAAGTGAAGCAGAGAGTGAAACTCTAATATCTCTCACTTCCTTTGATAGAATCGAGTTGGCAAAACAAAGGGCCTTACTTAAAAGGTCTGGACTAGGAGTCAAGAAAAGAAAGCCTAAGCAAATCAATTTAGCATTTGTCGATGAGCCACGGCACCAAAACTTCGAGCTTTCCCAAGAATACAGCTTTGAAGGCTACCATCCCCTAGAGTACAACCTTGAAGACTTCCCGTACCTAGAATACAATCCCAAGGACTTTTAGCGTTATTTCGATGAAACTGGTGATTCATTGTATAACTGTTTTCTACTCTCACCTAGGGATGAAGGCCCGTCAGAAGAGGAAACGCACGTCTTTATCCGCTACGATCCTAACGAACTACTAGGCTCGTCCTCTGACCATGAGGAGAGCTTCAATGCTTCATTCTCATTCGGAAATTTTGACCTAGAAGAAAGCAATAGGGTAATCTCGGTAGAGTCCAACTTCCCTGAAACAGAAAAATTCACCGCTATAACAAATATGTAGTGGGAAAACCAGTGGCCTAACCAAGACTTATCAAGCCTGTCTCGCTCTCGTAGGATCTTGACCCCTATAGAAATGTGGATACCTAGCCTCCACAAGTATAACGGCACAACTTGCCCTGTAGCTCACTTGTAGTATCTCTACGCTGAAATGAGTCAGTATTATGGTCTGATGTTATTTACAACTTAGGCGTTCCAAGAAACTCTTACGGGGTCTGCATTACAATGGTTCTTCACAACAAATATCTACCTCATAAAGGATTGGAATGAGCTGTCTTCCACATTCTTGCATTAGTACCGAAGCCAGATTAGAACTAAGCTACCTTGCGAGAGTTTGACCCACTTCAGAAGAAGACCAATGGAGGATTTCCGAGCGTACACAGGGAGGTGGAAGGCTTTCATGATGCAAATCCACCCTGAATTGGCTGAAGAGGAATTAATGAAGCAGTTCATAGAAGCTTTGTCTCACAAGCATCGCTATTGGCTACATGAGTTACACTTCCATAACTTCAATGAAGTAGTCATCGCATGCGAATACTTCGAATCTACTGAAGGCAAGGAATTCAAAGACGCTCAACTTCAAGACTAGTACTATCAAAGCACTCCTTTACACATGAGTTTTCATGGGTTTTACTTATTTTTATAATTTCATATTTCTTATCTTGTCTAGTGTGCTACTATTGTATTTTCCATTCTAGTACTCTATTGTACAGTTATAATTTGTTTTTAAGAGCATGAGGCAGTACTCCAAACCAGCCCAGTGATGCTATCCAACCATTAATAGAAAATATCATCCAAGGAGAATACCGAGGGCTGGGCTTCCTCATGCTTTTTCTCCCTCAAAGACATATTTTGAAAATAAAAAATATTTCATCATCAAAAGCTTTCATCAAAACAAAATGTTAATTTTAATTATGTTTGTCTTTTTGACTCACTTACTTCATGTTTCAGAATATCATCCCCTTTGATTTAGTATGACTAGCATATCGTGTGAATAGACCAAACTCGAGAAAGCGGGGACAAACAGAAAGGATCATCCCATTTCAAAAAAGGGTAAGTCTTATTCCCTTAATATAATATTGAAAATGACAACCCATCTCTTCTATTTATAGGATACAAAACGTGAGACGTAATAGGTACAGGCATACAGTTGAAATCGAAGCATCCATGACATGCCTCACTCTTGTCCAGTTCCATCCTAAGCCAAAGGACTATCTTGTCGCACAACGTGCTCAAACAACCAGATGTTATAGTTTCAACTTCGACGAGCCCAGAAGCATAAGGAAGAAGTTCCTTCTCTTCCTTTAAAGTGATTACTATCAACAGGGAGAAAATCTAGACAGTCAAGGCAATCTATAACCCCACACCCTAGAGAATGACTTTGGAATCTAATTTGACTTTGGAATCTTCCAGAAGTAATTGCCATCGGTTTTTTTATCTCAGATCCTATAGAAGCTTGAGATACATAACTTTTGCCCAATGATGCTATAGTTAAAAATAGAAGGAGAAATTCCATAGAAGGAAGGCGTTAAAGATGAATCAACGACCGGCAATCATGCATACATGGTCACAAATGAGGAAGGCTAATTGAAGGAAACATTGAATTATGCCAAGATAAAGAGGCCATTATTGACATTCAAATATCCTTAGGAGCTAGCACAGACAAATTTCGGGGAAGGGTAATTTGGTATCGTTTCCAATACTCCCACTATCTGAACCCGTTTTTGACATATTTTCCCTATTTGAAAGGGATAATCACAACTCAAGAACCAAACTCAATGGTTAGGTTTGACAAATCAATACTGGCCAAGCTAGTACACGGAAATGACCTACATCGAATTCACTTGACTTCATGTAAAAGGATACGTGCCATCCATAAGCCAATTAAAAATAATTGACTAATGACAAAGTGGAAGACATGAGACTTCATGTCCTCCTTATATTCCAAGTCCACTTAATCATTTGCAAACCAATGAAGAGTAATGTTGTTTCGCTTCCAGTTGTTTGACCTCTGAAAGAGTTTGTGATTAACACGCTCTCTTTTGTCTTTTACAGGATCACCTAACCATCAAAGATGGGGAAAACAAATCAATGAAAGGCATGTCAGACTTTAATAAGCTTTCTCAAACAAAATAGCGTCTCAAGTATCATCAAAGCAAATGACAGTGATCCTTCAGACCTCAAGTCACTTAGGATCTTGGCTCTACTGGTTGAGCTATTTCCATAGCTTCTCTTCTATAAGAGGCAAGAGCAAAAATTCCTGATCAGATCCCCAATCCCTGGCTGATCTTTCATATGTCATGTCCCTAACCAATAGGAGCAATCTATTGACACTCATTTGTGAATAACTCTTTGTAAATAACTCTTTTGATGTTCAAATTTCAACACATTTGTGAATACCGTTCCACCAAGTAAACACCCCTAAAGTTGTTTTTCTTGAATAAAAAACCATTCATTTATTTTTACAAACTCTATCACATCATTTGATGCATGCCTTTTCCCAGGTGAATTTTGCATGATGATTTTGTCTGTCTAAATCTTTGATTCTATTAATGATTATTAGAATAAACAGCTAAGTGAAGAATACAAGATTAATTGAGCATGCTGGATGAGGCGCATCAGAATGATAACAGGCAAGCCATATCCTACACACGGTCCCTCATCTATACATTTGTGAGATGAGTGCAGAAAATTCCATGACTACAGGGTAAAGAGTTCTCTCACGAATGGTATGACGACCAAAGCAGTGAGAGGCATTCCATCACTCACTTTGAGCCCCATACACTGACAAATTTATGCCATACTCCCGTCAAAGAACCACCCCACATTGGGGCAAGTCGAAAGCAAGTCAGCATCACAAGGTGAGAAAGGGGATAGAAATTTTCTTGTTTGCACTTGCATCAATCTTCGAGTGTCTTTATTGTATATGAATACGCGCGTTAATTTAAGTCCCCTAGAGTTATGAAGAGTAATTATTTCTTTACACACTTGTATCCATTGTACAACTCAATTGATTCTGTAAATTCACCCTCACATGGAGGCAAAACAGAAGCTACTGCCGTTTGAGCAGCATAATCAGAAGTGCCAACAAAAGATGAAGACTCAATAGTCTAAACAAAGGCATTTGCTAGAACTTACCAAGATCAATTCCTCAAGCAACGAGAACAAAATTGGGGCACAAAAAAGCAATGTACTTGGTAAAATCAAAGTTAGTGCCCATGAATGAAAAATTGAAAAGAGAAATAGGGACATTGAAAAACAGTGTGCCTGGTAAAAGTAAGGCCGATGCCTCAAACAAAAAATACAGCCATTTGTATTCCCAAGAGAAATTGTTGTTGTGGTCCATGGAACCTCCATTGGACCATGAGAAGAAAGACCGATGACAAATGCTAAGGCAATCACCAGCTCTCACCCTTTTACACATGAGTCAAGCCTACATTGCATCTTATTGTAAAAAGTCTCTTCAGATTATGGGCACTTCAATTAACGTAGGATTTCATATGTCTATAAGTATCACTCGAAAAAGTATGGGCAAGATTATTCTATTTCTTTTCGCAAGACTCTTGACTTGCAAACCCGGAGATTATCATGCAACATCTTTTCCACGAAGCCATGACCTTATTGGTCCCCTTCGATAAGCCATTGACCAAGCCGTCATCACAACTTCAACAAAGACCTCTCACATTAGTAAAGTCGTATCATTTGCGAGAATACTCGGACCCCTGCTGACATGATGACAGTGAGATAGCGTGGCCCTTATAAATCATGCATCAATGGTCAGGACAAAGTAGCCCTTCTCAAGAGAGTGAGTGAAAAGTCTTTTCAAACTAAAAGTCCCTTATCTAGCATGCTCAAGATATCTACATTCTAAACGAAAGCTGTCTTTCAAAATCTTCCCCAGTGGAATTCGAATGATGCAAAACTAACAAGATTGTCATGCATATATCACGTTTGAATTTACAGCATATTCAATCGTTGTGTACATATGTGCATATTGTGCAAATAGCAAGCATACTCTTAGAGATCAGAGGTATCGCCAGAAAAGCATATCCCCATCCCTACTCCTAAAGCTTTATGTTTGATAATCTTTGAGTACCCACCACTCGTCGAGTACTCCCTCTTATTAACACTCAGCTTGTTCAAGTTATCGCTAGAGTATTGATACTTGTGACTGACCAAGTATCCCTTTATCTTTGAGTACTTACCACTGTCTAAGTACTCCTCTTACTGATACTCAGCTTGTTCAAGTTGACCCCAAGTATTGATATCTACGATTATCCAAGCATCCTCCTGTTTTTAAGTGTTTGCCGTTACTCAAGTGCTCCCTCTGTTGACAATCGACCTATTCATGTTGTCTTTAAAGTTTAGATGCTTGTGACTATCTAAGTATCCTCTTGTCCTTAAGTATCGACCACCGTTCGAATACCCTATTTATGTGACACTCGACCTGTTAGAGTTGTCCTCAAAATTATGCCATTGAATGCTAGCAACCACTCGAGTATTCCACCACATTATGCGCCTGCGATTACCCAGATATACTTTTTTACACTTGGACCAGTTGAGTGGTCCCTAATTATATCATTAAATATTTGTGTTCATCCAAGTATTATACTACTTTGTACACTTAAGTACTCCGAGATAAGCCTCATACCACATTCAAGTTTATAATACCAAGAGGTGAAGACCTTGTGCACGCCCTCAAATTCCCCATTACCGGAGGTGGGAGACCTTCATGAATATGCGAGGCACGTCCTTGATATTCTTAATTTCTAGGGGGCAAGAGGCCTTCACGAATATGTGAGGTACATCCTTGATATTCCCAATTATCAGGAGGTGAGAGACCTTCACGAATATCTCAAGTATGTCCTCGATATTCCCAATTACTTGGAGGTAAGAGACATTCATGAATATGCGAGGCACGTCCTCGATATTCCCAACTGCCGGGAGGTGAGAGACCTTCACGAATATCTCAGGTATGTCATCGATATTCCCAATTACCAGGAGGTGAGAGACCTTCAGAATTATCCCAGGTACGCCTACAATATTCCCAACTACTAGGAGGTAAGAGACCTTCACGAATATCTCAGGTTTGTCCTCGATATTCCCAACTACCAGGAGATGAGGGACCTTCATGAATATCCTTGGTACGTCATCGATATTCCCAATTACCAGGAGGTGAGAGACCTTCATGAATATCTCAAGTACGTCCTCGATATTCCCACTACTAGGAGGTGAGAGGCCTTCACGAATATCCCAGGTACGCCCTCGATATTTCCTAATTGCTAGGAGGTGGGACACCTTTACAAATATCAAAGGTATGTCCTCGATATTTCCAATTATCAAGTATCCATTCGATACTTGTGAATGTCCAAGTATCTCCCAAGAATTCATACTCGTGATCATCCAAGTACCCCTTCATTGCCTATGATAAGCCAAATACCCATTTTGACGCTTGCAAAGGCCCAAATATCCTTCAGGTTAGTACTTGTGAATATCCAGGTACTCTTTGATATGCTTGTGAATGTTCAGGTATCTTCCAAAATCGATGTCCCGAGAAAGGTTGGCATATCTCCTGAGAAAGGTCGTGTACCAACTGGTGTTCTCGATACAAATCAGGCACCCACAAATGAGATGCCCTAAGAAAGGTTAGCGCATCTCTCCCAGAAAGGTCGGGTACCAAGCGGTGTCCTAGATACAAATCAGGCACACATAAATGAAATGCCCTGAGAAAGGTCGGTGCATCTCCCGTCAAGGCGACCGAAGAAAGGTTCGGATTCTAGACAAATCATTGATTGTTTTAACAGGCGACCGAAGAATGGTTCGGGTCCTGGAGAAGCAATTTCCTGTCATGGCGACCGAAGAATGGAGACAAAACACTAATTGCTCCAACAGGCGACCGAAGAATGGTTCGGGTCCTGGAGGAGCAATTTCCCGTCAAGGCGACCGAAGAAAGGTTCGCGTCCTAGACCAATTATTGATTGTTTTAACAAGCGACCAAAGAATGGTTCAGGTCTGAGACAAACCACCGATTGCTCCAACAGGCGATCGAAGAATGGTTTGGGTCCTAGAGGAGCAATTTCCCGTCAAGGCGACTGAAGAAAGGTTTGGGTCCTAGATCAATCATTGATTGTTTTAACAGGCGACCAAAGAATGGTTCAGGTCCTAGAGAAGCAATTTCCCGTCACGGTGACCGAAGAACGGTTTGGGTCCGAGACAAACCACTAATTGCTCCAACAGGCGACCGAAGAATAGTTCGGGTCCTAGAGGAGCAATTTCCCGTCAAGGCGACCGAAGAAAGGTTCGGGTCCTAGACAAATCATTGATTGTTTTAACAGGCGATCGAAGAATGGTTCGAGCCCTAGAAAAGCAACCTCCTTATATCACCAGGTAAGATAATGCCTTGATACTTGCCAAACTTGGGGTTCACACCCTATCTCACTCACTCCCAATAAGTAACTATAAGTATCTTCTTATCTGTCTTAGTATATGTAATGTTATATTGCTCTTTTTGCATAGGATAATAGGTCCTAAATAAAATATAATCTGCTACGCATGTATGGATAAAATTTAGGCATCAGTTTGTCTTTGAATGCAACCTCTGCGAGCTCACCTTCAAAGAAGGGTAGCTGTTGACGCCTAAATTTTCAATTTAATTAATTAGGTTTTACTTTATTTTATTATTTATTTTATTTTATTTTATCTTTTTTACGGATAAAAATAAACAAAAAATGAAAAAAAAATAGAAGAAAGGCAAAAAAAATAGAAAACATCCCCTCCTCTAGGCCTCCGCGGCCCAACCTACAACCCGGCCCGCGCGCTTTCTCCCTCGCCCGACTGAGTGTGCAGCACGCGCTAGAGGCGTGATGCCGGAGCAGAGGGAAGGAGCAGCAACGCACATGGAGCAAGGGGGTAGCTGGCATCGGATGGGACGCCGGTTCAACCGGCGAGGGCCATAGCAGCCCCTGGTCGAGCTCCGTCAACCGGCCACCCCTTGGCCTATAAATAGGCCTCCATTTCCGCCATCGGAGACACACAGAGGGAGGCACGGGTGGAGAGAGAGAGAAAGCCGGATTAGGGCTACACCCTTGGACACCCCACTGAGAGACTTCAAGGGGGTCCGAGGACTCGCGGCTATGAATCCGAGCTTCGCCGGAGGAGGAAGTAGAGAGAGAGAGAGAGAGAGAGAGAGAGAGAGAGAGAAGCTGGAGGAGGTCTGAGTGGGTACCACCGCCGTCGCCGCCCTCGTTGCGCCATCAATAGGTAGCGGGCTATCGCCGTTGTCGTCGTCGTCATCTTTTCCTTCTCTGTAGCCCAGCCATTGCTGCCGTCGCCACCGTCATTGCCGCTGCACCTCGGTCCTCTCCCTCCTCGGCGCCACGATTCAAAAACCCTAGGGTTCCCGATTTTCCGAGTCACGACCCCGAGTTGTCGGGTCGACCCGGAATTAGGAGCTAGGTAGGGATTCCACAAATTCCGGGGCCGCAGAGGTCGGGTCGCGAATCGAGCCGAGTCGGGTAGGGTTCGCGGGGAGTCGGGTCGCGGAGCCGATTTTTGGGTCGGGCCGAGTGTCCCCAAACGTCTGGCCACGGCGTCGTTTCGTAAAATAAAAAAAGAAGAAGAAAAATCTGAGTCGGGCTCGTCCGCGTTCGGGTTGCCAGCCCGGGTCAAACCCAACACGCGATCCGACCCGGGTCGGTTTTTTAAGTTTTATTTTAAATAAATAAATAATTTATTTTTAAAAAAATTAAAAATGATTTATTTCCAAAAATATTTAAAAAAATGTTTAAAATGTTTTATTTTCCAAAAAAGAGAAAAATCAAAAATAATTTATTTTCCAAAAAAATATTAAAATTTTTTATTTTCCAAAAAAATATCAAAAATATTTATATTTTCCAAAAAATGCCAAAAATCCAAAAAAGGCCAAAATTCATTAAAAAAGGCAAAAAAAAAAAGAAAAAGCCAAAAAGATTTGTGTTTTTCCAAAATACCCAAAAATCCAAAAAAAATCCCTTTTATGTCCAAAAAAAAAATAGAAAAAGACTCAAAAATGTTTTTCCTCCCAAAAATGCATGGGAAAATCCCTCGAACATCCAAAAAATCTCAAGGTTTAAACAAGATTAGGTACCGAAAGGGCATTAGTGATTAACTAGTATAATCAAGTTCCCGATCCTAATTTCTTTGGTTACGCAGGAGTGATTATTTCTCCCGATACTTCGCTTGGGTTTCTAATCAACCCACCCCAAATCGATTAGTGGCGACTCCATTTTAAAAATTGATTTACAAGTTAAAAAACTTAGACTATTAAAGTCGTGAATTGGTGGATTTGGGAGAGTCCGGGCATAACTAATTTCAGCCGAGTCATTAGCCTCCTTAGGCGCTCGTACCCGATTGCGGGCGCTAGAAAAAAGAGGTCGCAACAAATGTATTTATTTTTTAATATTGTTTATTTTTCTATAAACATTATGGAATTAGTTTTAGATTTTTCCAATTGAAAAGCATTCCATCTTAATTAAAACAATCCTCACTAAATAATTTTCTTCATTGCAATTTTTTCATCATAAAACCATCTTTTCAATGGCAACGAAGAAATATAAAGAGAAGGAAGAATAATATACATTTTCTCGAGTTTAATTACTGAACCTCAAGGGGAAATCTTCATGGACATGATTATCTAAACAACACTTTATCCCATAATTGATAATAAGCAAATCTCCCTGATCTTATAAATACTAATGGACCACAAAATATCCAAAAGCCAATACGAACCCAAGCGGTATGCCCATATAAATCTATCTTTTCTCGTTATTATCATTGTCTCCATTGTCTCTAGCTTCTTCTATCCCATTTGTGGTAATTGAGCAATTTTTGTTGAGCAAAAGCCTGCACAATGTGAAGACTGTTGGGATGATTCCTAGAAGTTGATTGTTTGAGAGGTTCAAGAAAGAAAAGAAATCAAGATTCGCAAGCTGGCCCGGTATGGTTTCACTGAGGTGGTTTCTTGACAGATCCAATGTTCAAGCTTATCCAAATTCCCCAAATCGGGAGAACTGATGACATTGTGCGATAGGTTGAGGAAATAAATTGCTTTGAGATATCTTCTAATCTATTGCCCAAGAAGTCTATTGATGTGAAAAATTTCAGAATCTTGACGAGTTCTAGCTTTAGACTTTGGAAGGTTAAACTTATTATATCTGGATAATAGAGCCCCTTATTCGGAATAACTCATATTGCAGGTGACTGAAGCTTACGTCAGCCTACATTATAAATTTAAACCATCATATTTTATAACAGAATTTTTTTTTTTTTTGGGTAAGGTTAAGGGTCATTTTATATCAGACCAATTACTTGATATGAAATAATAGAGACATATAATTAGAATGCCACAACAATATTAGAACTACATTTACAAAGTCGAAAAATTCTGGACTATATTGAAATGCGTATAATGGATATAGGACTGAATTAATAATTTTTCTTCAGGTAACTGCACCAGGAGTATTTAAAACATGGAGTACAAGTGTACATGACATACTCAACGCAGAGCCATGCAAACTTTACATCTTCGAGCTCGCTATCTTGCGGAGTTGTCCCTGAGACCGCATTGAATTGGATGTCTGCGGGCGTTAAAATCATCAGAATCCTGAGCCAGCCATCCCCCTCTGACCTGTCTCAATGAAAGCTTCCCTTTTTCGTTCTTCTTCGCTTCCAGGATCCTCAACGTTTTCGACTTCCAACGGACAACCTCTAGCCCCTTCTCTGAGTAAGTGGGTGCCACCACAATCTCACAGAACATCCGAGTTTCACCAGCCGTTGGGCTTCTGAACTCCTGGATTTCCCTCGCCAAATTCTATACGCACAGTAGGACATTGCAAGGTTAGTGTTGATGTTTACCTCAATCAATTTTGTCAAATGAAACATTACAATACTGACTCGGTAATAGGAGACCCATAGCTACACCACTATTGTTGTTTCAATTTTGAGGGATGCCCATGCGGAATGAGGTCGTTTATGTTGCCAAAACTCGCACTCCTTTTTATTTATCAGAGAATTATAACATATAATGGCATGTGACCATAGGCATAACATTTAGCCTAATTTGTAGCTCAAACTAGCTTGACTCAAGAACGAGCTTCAATTGGAACTCTATGGATTAAAAAATGAGAAGCCTCTTTCAGTTTATTATATTTGGATTCCGCAGGTCTACTATATAAGGAAATTAGAATTTCCCTTTGTAACTTACTTAATGAAACAAGTATATACCTCATCAATTTCTACATTGAAGGCCACTATACTTCCAAATGCACTGACTAGGTCTGCTTTGACTGCTCTCTGTATGCTTCAAGAATATCGCTGCGGGAAGCCACCCCACAAGGATTTTTATGCTTGACAACGATGCATGTAGGGTGGCCAAATTCAGATACACAATTCCAGGCAGCACCAGCATCCTGATAGTTATTATATGACATTTCCTGCAGCATCAATACATAATTCACAACAAATGAGGGACAGATCTGCTATTGTTACCATGATCTGTTGATGAAGTAAAATAACTTTATGGAACAAACTACACTTGCAGTTGCTTAGAGACTTCTAAAGAGCATCCAACCTCATCTCAAAAACACATAGTTAACACGGAAGCCAATTAGTCCCCTGTATCGCTAATCTCCTTCACAAAACATTATCAGCGTTTCATCAAAGCTAAACATTCTGCACACTGAATATACAGATGGTTGACCCGGAAAGGAAAAGAAACTAGATGCTCCTTAAGAATGATTTGTAGAATTATGTCAAGCTGCCAACAAAACCAAAAGTTTAAGCTGCCCTGTTAGATGGATTAATTTAGTATTTAAATGCTCTATATTTGCTATCACACATAGGCTAGCATTTTACCACAAATTGAAGGGTGGAAGATCATTATGTTGAAGAAGCAAATGAAGTACCAGAGAGATTTGAAATGTGTACCTCCTGCTCCATGCCATATTAATTTCTTGAGGCCTTTGTCAATTCATCAAAAAGCTTCAGCTATTAGATGAAGATACTATCTATTATTTAGATTCTCTAACAGGATTCAATTTTAGAAAACTACCTTCTCTATCTAATGAAGTTTTCAAAGCTAGATGATTACTAGATCCACTGCAATTTCAACTTCCTCAGAAGATTGACATTGATGTAAACATATGACAATCAAGGACTCCATTAACCTCGGCAAGACTCTTGTCACATAAAATGCAGCCTTCTAGGGGTATTTTCCCCATAACAAAGAGAACTCTCAAGAGATAGAGGCACTATTAAGCTGGGAGGAAATTTCTATATCAAAAAGAAGAGTCATCAACCCGACATAAATCAGTTCAAAAACAAAGAGGAAACACAACCTACTGAAATTACTGATTTCCAAAGGAAGCAAACTAAAGAATACATCTCAACCAAGTCTCCATAAAAGCCCCTCATTTGCATGTTTAGTGTGTCTAGACCTACATGCAATTTTAATTTCCCTAGTGGCTATGACATCAATTGACAACATGAACCAGATGAATACCTCCAGTTGTTTGTCTCCAAAGCCTCTCTGACCCTGCAGAATCATAGGAAGCAACGTGCTGAAAGGCCTTCCAAGGAAGTTTTCTATGGAACTGTTGATCATCTCCATTACTCTTCAAGAACTCCAGCAGTGGAGGATAGTCGTGTGAATCAACCACAACGAGGACATCCTTATGATTCTGTTAGGAGACAAATGTCAGCATCAATTCAGATTATAAACATATAACCATCCTCTGTGTAAAAACTACAGAAAAATCGACCACATGGGTATTGATATTTATAGGGGCAAAGCCAGCAACACCTCTTCAAAAAAAGTGCAACACATTAGACATACCTATTATAGTTTATGATTTAACAAGCATCATAAGAAAAATTGTTGTTTTAGCAAGAAAAGCACAAGAACAACCATTCCCCAAATAGTAAGAAAGAATCTGGAGCCACAAAATGTGAAGGCAACGTGCTCTCAATAAATTACATGCCTCGGTTACTAGTGCCTTTGTAGCAAACTATGCATGATATATGTGAGCTCAGTGGAACTGAAGACACCAAATACAATCATATTCCCGCATACTTCCAAATTAAGTGCAATGAAGCAAAAAGAAACATAAATAAGTCTATGCCCTGACGATAATGAAAATGAATATATATAATGGTAAAGAACCTTTGCAGCAGCTCTATCATGGCAGGACCACCAATATCAACATTCTCAATTCCATCTTCAAATTCAATATCAGCTACAGAGGTAACTTTGTCATGGAATGGATAGAAATTAATCTGCACAAGTTCCATCTTTCATCCTCAGAATTTCTAAGCTGACAAACTGTCAGAATGTTTCTACAAACATTAGGATGTCCAAGTATATGAATTTGTTCGTGGACAACTAAAATGCAGATTGCATAAACCTACAAGACAACTCACCAATTCCATGCTTATCAAGAGCCTCCATGTGTTGTTGTTGATCTCTCCTAGCAAAGAATCCTCCATGAATATTAAGATACAAGGTCTTTAGGCGACCATCCAGCTATTAAATAGAGTAATGTAAAAATTTCCCGTTAAAATCTAAGTCAAGTTGCCAAAAGACGATTGTTCCATGTGTGATGTGCACCCATGTGCAGAGAAAAGAGATGAAATTATCATATGCAAACGTTAAAGAGGTAAATCCTCCGTCAAATGTCCCGAACAACAGAGATATCACAACCAGTCAAAAAGAGAGGCACCCTAAAAAATATTTAGAATGTACAAATTGAATGACGTAATATTGAATTTAGTATGGAAGCAATTCTCCTTGGTTAAGTATACTAGCAGTCTAGCACGCATGGTGCAAATATGCATCTGATCTCTCTTGAGAATCAAGATTGAAGTGCAGTCACTTCAACTTTTAGTAATACAGGAGCATTACAGAGAATAAGAAAAGAGATGCTGTAGGTTTTAATGGTTCAACAAGTTTGTAAGGAGAGAGGCAGTAGAAAGGTTTGGGGCATCAGGTGCTCTATGCCAGAGTCCAGGCAAGTTACATCCGTGGTAACGAACTAAGGACAAATGGCACTCAAATTCACAACAGAGTCCCAATAATATGGTTTCAGTGGAGAAACTCTTTGAAAATCTTTGATGAGCATTAGTGACTACAAATTGATTCATTTGTTATGAGCAGGAAAGTCTTGAGAATCAAGATTGAAGTGCACTCCCTTCAACTTTTAGTAATACAGGAGCATTTACAGAGAATAAGAAAAGAGATGCTGTAGGTTTTAATGGTTCAACAAGTTTGTAAGGAGAGGGGCAGTAGAAAGGTTTGGGGCATTAGGTGCTCTATGTTGGAGTCCAGGCAAGTTTGTAAGGAGAGGGGCCGTTGGAAGGTTTGGGGCATCAGGTGCATCTTTCGTAATGAACTAAGGACAAATGGCACTCAAATTCACAAGAGTCCCAATAATATGGTTTCAGCGGAGGAACTCTTTGAAAATCTTTCATGAGCGGGAAAGTCTTGAATGGTCTGAAGGGATTAACGTATCCAATCATTGCCATCAAGGAATGGATGTAGCATGATAATGTCAGTAAAAGCTGTGAAGATCTGAGATAAACCACTTGAAGCCGAAACAGAATAAATTTGACTTTTTGACCCAAAATATAGAGATAAATTTGACTAATTAATGTTGGAGATAAAATTGGTCTGTCTTGGATTATTTGATTATTTCCTTATCCATATATTGATTATTTCTACAGTTGAGAGCAAAATTCTTACCATAAAAAGTGGCTATTAATAATTAGAATTAAGCTATTTTGAGAACAAGGCTATTGTATGAATAGGAAAATATTTTCTTTATTCATTAAGTATTCCATATAATTGTATTATAAATAGAGCCTATGTACGTACAAGGTTTCTGTGACAAAGTAATTTACAATGTGCCAATCTTCTAGCTTTCCATCCTTTTCTATGTCATGTCATGGTATCAGAGCTTACATTTCTTGGCCAAGCTTTCATAATCTTGTTCTAATTGCTTCCCCTTTTTTCTTCTCTAACTTTGCTGCTATAGAATCACATAAGGTGGCCAGTGATATCTGAAACGCTACAACAGCACTGGAACTACATTGGCAAAGCCACAAACTTTTGGATTATATTGAAATGCATATAATAATTACATGACTGAATTAACAATTTCTCTTCGGGTAATTGCACCAGGAGTCTTAAAATTTGGAGCACAACTGTACTTGGATCCTAAAATTTGTACAATCAAATAACAAAAATGTCAAAAGTACAACTAGATCCAAAAACTAATGCAAAATTTTTGATTTGAGTACTGTCCATAAGCCCTGACTGTTTTAATGTGGTATTATTATTATTATTTTTATTTGGAGAACATGTAGAAATGATGTTGAGAGAGAGAGAGAGAGAGAGAGAGAGAGAGAGAGAGAGAGAGAGAGTTCTTTTTTTTTTTTTTTTCACATTTTTTTCTAATGCGCCGTCCACTTAAATCCACATCAATGCCAAGTATCACTAAGTATATTAAAGAAATCAAGTCAATTTTGTCACAGATGTAATTAATGGAAATGCTGTATTGTAATGAACAATTAGCAATTAGCCAGAGACTGGCCTATCTAAAAATTCTAAGATTTATAGTTTCCTATGAGTTTGAAGACTTTAGATGCATTTATTTGTTAATTATTCATTATTTTAATAACATTATGGCATTAGGTTTAGACTTTTCCAATTCAAAAGCATTCCATCCATCTTAGTTAAAACAATCCTCACTAAAGGATTTTCTTCATTGCAATTTTTTCATTCCAAAACTTGGATAAAATAGTTATATAGTTCTGTCATATTCATATTTCTATGCTTTTTCCAATTTTTTGGAAAGAATAAGATTTTTTTTTTTTCAGATTCTTTTAATTTTTTTCAAAAATATTCTCCATTAATTTTAAAAAATAATTTTTTAATACGAAATTAGGGACTTGGGCCGGGCCCAAGGGCCCAGTCCGAACATGGTCTATGGTCTGGTCCTTTTTGGGCTTAGGCCATTCACACGAACCTGGCTTTTAACAAGCCCATATTCGGAATGATCTAAGCCTACCTTCCGAAAATAATCATACTAATCCCAAGCACAACTAAATGTCAAAATCGGCCTCTATTTGCCTAGCTTCAGCTTAAGCCCAGACTGAACGCCCCCTTGGTCCTGGCTATTGCAGAGCAAAGAGAAGCCGAAGGCTGAACGCAAATTCCTGGGCAGCAAGGCGTAATAACACCTCCAACCTCCAACACGATCGTAACCGAGATACCACCGCGAGTTACATCAGTCCAACACCATCCGGCCATCACCGACCATCGCCACATTAGCCACCACTGCCAGTCACATTAACGGCAGTTGCCGCAGGCCACCATTCCGAACCCCGATCGTCAAACATTCATGGACACAAAAACAGCCAACCGTTCCCAGCCAATCATCAAACAAGCTTAAACTTTCATAGGTCACATCCAGCAACATAGCAACCAGGAAACATATACCGAAAACCAATGTGCCGATTTGAGTTCAATAAGAAGGATTTGAACTGAAATCGTAATCCTTTAACCAATGGATGGCTCCTCCCATGAAAACAAACGTGCCAAAAAATGCTCAAAATAGATCAGAACCGGGTCGAACCATAAGCTGGGCATTCTAACGAACACTTTGGAAGCAAAGATACTCACACCCGAATTCGAAGAGAACCGATAAACAAGGCTCCAAATGAACAGATAATGGGTCATTCAAACCCAACACGAATATGGACTAGAAATAGAAAGCCTTGGTCTCACAGTTCGGCCAAAACGGGGCGAGTCAACAGTGGTTCACGAGAATGAGTTCTTGTGACCGCGAAAATCCCTACCCGGCTCGCGAGGTCTCCGAGATGAGATCCTCGGGAAAAGCGAAAAATAAGACAACCGGGTCTTACCGTGTGCTCAACGCGAGGAAGAGGTACACGTTCACGACGAAGACCGCCAGCCCAGGACTCCCGTGCGGCCGCTACTGGAAGGCACCCACGCACTCTCGTGACTCTTCTCTCTCTTCGTTTCTCTCTCTCTCTCTCTCTCTCTCTCTCAGCCTCTGTCGTCTCTCCCTCGGTCTCTCCCCTCAATCTCTGTTTTTCCCCTCTCTTTTTCAAGAAATCTCACCGGTGAGTCCCTGCCACCGCCTCTCTCCTCGGGACCAAGTTTGGACCATTTTCAGCTGAGGGCCGCCTCTGGAATCGTGGCTAGGATGCCCCCTCTACCGCCGTTGCTCTGCCTTCTCTGTCCCTCCGCCGTTCTCTGCAGAACGCGTCCGTGAGGGAGAGAAGAGAGAGAGAGAGAGAGACATGTCGGGCGCTGGGCTGAGAAGAACAGAGAAAAAAGAAACGGCCGGGCCCAAGAGGCCCCAAAAAAAAAAAAAAATCTATTACTATTTGCTAGTCTAGCAATTTGTCCATTTTTGTTGTTATCATTTTTGATGACTTACCCAGCTGACAAAATCAGGCATCGACAAGATCTACTTTTATTTTCCCTATTAATAAGCAAGAATCAATTAATCAATAAAAAGAACTATCTTTATGAATAAAGAGAAGAAAGAATGAAATACTATTTCTCAATTATAGTAACTAAACCCTAGGAAAAGTATTCATGATTGTAAGAGTCTGAACTGCACTTTATCCCAAAATCGATAATAAGCAAACCTCCATGATCTCATAAACACCAATGGACCACAAAATATCCAGAAGCCAATGACGAACCCAAGTGGTGTGCCCATGTAAAACCACTTTTTCTCACTATCATCATTGCCGCCATCATTACCAGCTTCTTCTGTCCCGTTTGTGATGATTGAGCAACTTTTGTTGAGCAAAAGTCCACACAATCCGAGGTTTCCTTCAAAAGAACTTTTTGAGAATGTGAGAAATTGTCCGCTTATCGGGATGTTTCCTACAAGTTGATTGTTTGAGACATTCAATACCGAAAGAAAATTAAGATTTGCAGGCTGAGCTGGTATGGTTCCATTGAGATAGTTCCCTAATAGGTCCAGCGATTCAAGCTGACCTAGATTCCCCAAAATAGGAGGAATTGAACCCGAGAGGACATTGTGTGATAGGTTGAGGACATGAAGTAATTTGAGATGTCCTAGTGTATCTGGTATTGGACCCTCCAATCTGTTGCTCAAGAAGTCGATCAACTTGAACATAGTTGGGATCTTAACGAATTCTAGCCTTACACCTTTCAAGGTTTTTTTTTTTTTTTTTGGACAAATACACCTTTCAAGGTTACCCTCATTGTTTCTTCATAGTAAATCCTAATTGTATGAAGTGTGCTATCATAAAACATATATTGTGGGTGATCATGGTCGACATTGGCCTTCATAGCCACCCAAGATGCAAGGAGACTCGTAGGCAAAGTGCCATTGAAATCGTTTGAAGACAAGTCAATTATTTGAAGCATCTCCCAGGTGCTATCACTATGTGAACATCCAATTTCCCCATGCAATTTGTTGGATCGTAAAACAAGGACATTGAGAGACCACATATACTCAAGATGGCATGGAAATGTCCCATCTATTTGATTGTCCCCAATGTTCACGAATTCCAACATCCCACAATTTGCCAATGACAACGGAATCTGCCCCTGTAATAAATTCTCACTGATATCTAATATCTCCAAACTACATGTTATCAAGATGTTTTACGGAATCTTGCCATTTGACTGGTTATTCCTCATATTCAATAGTACAAGGGGCTCCTTCATTAAACAATCAGGAATACTTCCATTCATATGGTTATGCGATAAATCAAGCATTTCAAGATTACCAATTTTGCAAATAGACTGCGGAATGCACCCATGGAGATTATTCTTCGAGAGGGAGAAGAATGCCAATTTTGATAAGTCCTCGCTAATGTCATCTGGAATAATAGAATTTATGTTGTTATTTGAGAAATCCAAGTAGGAAGCAGATGATTGGAAGGGTAGCCTATTCCCTCGAAGCTTGTTTGAATGGAGGTTGACTATATCCAGAGTAGAAGTAAGATTGCCTAGGGGTGTTTTAGAATCCTCAAATAAATTAGAGGAAAGATTGAGATGATTAAGACTTTCTAGTGTCTATATCCATCTCGGTATATTTCCTCGAATATAATTGTGGGAGAGGTCGAGGAAGCTCAACTTAGATTGGTTAGCCAAAAACTGACGCAATATTGTCAATTGGCAAGAAGCCAAATATAAGGATGTAAGGTCGGGGAATGAAGAGGCCTGGGAAGTAGAATGTGTGGCATTAATGGAAAAACAATTGTAGGAAAGATCCAAATATGAAAGATTTCTCAACTACTGAACCCAATTAATATGAAACGGGCCACTTAAATTATTGGAAGAAAGTGAGAGTTGGTTGAGTCCTTGGAGTTCCCATATATACATTGGTAGTTCTCCTCCTATATCGTTGTTGCTCAAATCAAGTGTTCTCACCACGTGTGATGGAGCATGAAAAGATCCCTTCAATTGACTAGAAAATCAATTGTCGGAAAGTAGGAGATCCTTAATTGATGGATGCATGAATAGGGATGAAGGAATATTTCCTTCAAGTAAATTGGATCACAAGTCGAGAATAAGAAGACTCAAGAGGGATTCCCATTGTATCGAATCAATCGATCCAGTTAGACTATTGGAGGACAAAGTGATTTGTACCAGATTCTTGGACTTGCTGAGTGATGGAACTAGACCAATAAAATTGTTGGATGAGAAGATCAAATAAGAAAGTCACGAGAGATTAGTGAAAGAGTTTGGGATATTTCCATCAAAGTGGACCCCTCCAATTCTATTGTTGATAGATTCCTGAGATTACCAATCGAATCCGGGAGCCTCCCAGACATGTCATGTCATTAAGAACTATGTTTGGAGAGAATTATTCTTCGGAACTTCTGGCAAAGAACCATGGAGGGAGTTGGATGATAGATCAAGGGTTTGAAGTGTTTGAATCTGGAAGATTTCATGAGGAAATTCTCCATGCAAGGCAGCTCCCCATAGGCTCAAAGTTTTCAATTTGGAGAAATTCGATAAGAATCTGGGAACTGTGGCGGAAAAGTTATTGCCACCGAGTTGAATGACTAACAAATAAGCAAGACTCATAAGGGAAGCATTGATAGGACCACATAGAGAACATGAAGACATGCTCAACACCTCAAGTTTTGGCACTGAAGAAGACAACGCGTCGCACCACTCATTTCCATAAGCAAGCATATTGACCCCATCAAGGTACAGATCCCTTAACTCCCTCAAATCCCCAGTCAGCGACCTCAAATCGGGCTTCTCAAGTTTCAGCCCAGCCCAACTGAGATCAAGAGTATGTAGCTTCGTCAGGCACGATAGCTTCACAGGAATTTGCCCAGTGAATCTAGCATTGGACAAGTTGAAATGCGCCAAGCGGCTGAGATTCGCAAGGCTCGACGGAATTGCAACAGTGTAGAAGGCGTTGAACGCCAAGTTCAGGCTCCGAAGGAACTCGAGCCTGAAGAGGTTCGACGAATCGTCGATTCCGCCGGAGATCGACTCTTCACTCAAATCAAGACCGGCCACAAGACCATCCTCACATGTCACGCCGCTCCATGAATTGGCACTTTGGTCCCATTGTACTAGCTTGGAAGACTCGGAGGCGTTGAAGACGAGGCTGTTTCTCAGCTCGAGCAACAGCAATCTTTGGTCAACGCGAAGACACTGGTCTGATGCTGAAGCCGTAGCAACGTCGGAGAAGATCGAGATCGTGGACATGGCAAGAAGAAGCCATGAGACCATCGAGCCGTTCATCGGAAGAAGTTGAGGAAGAAAGTTAGTCCAGCACTGAGGGTCAACCGAAACAGAATCAACACTGGGGAGTGGAGGAGCTGTCCGAGGAAAGCGCAATGCCTTCTGTTGAAATTCGGGATGTCATTCCCTAGTCACCGAAGTTTGGCTTTTATTTCACTTTTGACAATACTAGCATAAATATTCTTTATTTAACATGCTTTTTCAATCGAAACGAAATGCGATAATTTTATTTTCAAGGAGAAAGGGGGAAAATTAAGGAAATCCGCCTAAAATGTTGAGATTAGAACTTGACATCCCTCAGAAATATTTTTGGCTTGTCTTTTTTTTTTAAATAAAAAAAAACAAATGATTTGTGTAGAGATCCATTAAAAGTAGATAATGGATATATATACAAAACACATACATTATAGTCACTTTCTTTTATTAAATTAGTAGATTCGAGAAAAGAAATCAAAAGATTTACTTATATTTGAATTTGATTGTAAATATTTTACAGTACTATCAAAAAGCGAAAAAAGTATAAACTAAAGAATTGGAAAATACAGTGGATTAATTATGAAGTATGAAATAGGAAAATACAATAATATGTTGGAAAGATAGAATGAAAAACCAAATAAGCAAAAACTAAGAATAAATTTCTCTTTTATTAAACTTAAAAGAAAAATAAGAAGAAAAGGGAAACATGCTAAAAGAAAAACGATGAAACAATGGGCGTTATGTGATTTAAAGGAAAATAAAAAGAGCGAAAAATCCAAGAAGATTTAAAATTAAAAGAAAGAAACGAAAAAGCGTACTGTAAGCATGTTCAAAAGAAAGAAAAGAAAAGGCGAACTATAAGCATGTTTGGCTACTGCAGGAAAGAAGGAAAAACCCAAAAAAACAAAAACCTTGCCATTTATTTTATTTCAAGAACAGAGAATTGCAGGGGAGGAGGGGGAGGAAAAACAGGGGATGCTTCAGCTTGGAAATTGGGAGCAGTCAAAGTAAACGCCTGCTGGTGGGGACGATTCTGTCTAGTCTTGACGTTCATTGCGAGACTGATGATATTGTGTTGCTTTATCCGTGGAATCATGTGTAATAGGAGCAAAAACGCGTTTGGGTATGTCGTCCTTTACGTAATCGTTTGCGGATTTCTTGGCATCAATTTAAGTTGCGCTGGCCAGATCAAGAAAAATCAAACTTCAATAAGTAGGACATGATGAGCTTAGGGAATTGGTTTATAATCTATTGTTAGTCATGAAAACAGATATGAAAACAGAATTTGGTTGATTAAAATGATCGAGAAATTTGCGCTTCAAAAAGCGTTAGATTTTATATTGAATTCATAGTCGTCACGACCGCTGAAACTAGATATTGAATCAAAGATGGATTCAAGTTTCATTTGAATGGGCCAGTTTTTGGATTAGAGATAGTCAACGGACAAAAGATTGCTGAAAATGTCACAAGTTCTCAATTAAAAGAAAGCACCTTTTGATCACTCGTTAAAATTTGATAACTAATTGAAAATGAATTTTTTTTTTATGGATTAATGGTTTTTTTTTGGTTGATTTGGGCTTGGGCCTACTTAAGGGTTCCTAATATTTTAGTAATCTTGATTAGTGTGCAAATGATTCTTATAAGCAAACTCAATTTAATTATATCGTAATTGTATTATGGGTTTGCACTGGGAACGTATTTGTTGGGGCTGACTTCCATGGCAGATGCTAGGTAATATTCCATGTCCAAATTTTCTTTGCTTTTCCACCTTAAGTAATGTCATCTTGCGCAAAGCCACAACCATATGCAAGATTCCCTTTGAACGAATGTCTAGTGATGACCGACACCGACTTTTTAGTGTTGTTGAGGATATTTTTCAGCGGGTACTTAGAAGAGGTCTAGTCAAATCTTGTCTATTATTTACATTTGAACTAGAGTTAAGTTGAGAATTTAAAACTCGGATACTTGATTTAAACTCAATCAAGGCTATTTTTTTTTTTTGATCAAGCTTGACTCGTGATTTATTTTTCTAAACTTGAAACGACTTAGTTTGATTCGACTTGATTATCATAAATGAGTTTCTTTTGGAGCTTGATTCAAGCTTGAGCTAAAATTCGACTTTTGTAAAATCTGAACTAATGAGATGTGGACTTGACTTAGTCTTGCACTTGAACTCGTAATAATTTAAGCTAGCTTATGTGGCTTGATTGGTTTGCACATAAAAAAAGCAATTACAACCTAATGTCGAAGAAGCATGCGAGAAAATTCTAGTAAAGAACCTGATCGTTTCAATATTGAGTGTTGCGTATCTCATTCAAGTTGAGTTTTTTCTTCAAATTGGGATAAATCTATTTTTAATCATCTAATTCCTCATATTTGTGCGATTGGATCCTCAATAGAGGAAGCCATTCCCACTTCGATGGACAGCTGGAGTCCACCGTGACCGCTTCACATTTTCCAACTATCACCAATCACCGCCACGGCGTTCGCGGCCACCAAATCCTCCAACCCTTCTCGTGTCTCTCGCTTTTCCACCTTTGTCTTCTACATATTACTCTCTTATTTTTTCCTAGAACAAAACTAGTTTCTTTTGATGTTAACATTACTGACTTTTACCTTTTTCAATAATAATAATAATAATAATAATAATAATAATAATAATAATAATAATAATAATAAATCATCCCAACATGCCACACCAACATACTAGAAGTTATTTAAGGACTTGACCGAGAATGGGGGTAGAGTTGGAGGAGTTGATTCCCCAAAAAAACTAAAATTGAAGGATCCATACGCACAAACAACATAAGTTAGGGGACTAAAATCGAACTTAATCCTACTAGCAAGGAAACACTGGTTAGCTAAGGTATTCAAAACATTATCAACTAATAGAAGAAGTCCTTAAATAATTGTTAATGTGAATAGGAAAATATATTTATAAAGTTCAAGAATTATGTAAACTCTATCTACTAAAAATAGATAAGTGCCAACTTTTCTTATAAATCTCGACCACTAACATAACTATTTTATTATTATTATTTTGAACATTTCAGTCTTTTCCTTTCTACATAAATCCTTTACTCCTTTCTCAACTTTCCTTAAAAAATATATGTTTTTCTTTCCAACTTTTGGATATTATTATTATTAAGGCTAGGTTTAGTTAAGGGTGTGAAAATGACTAATTTAATCCTAAATCTATCATATAGATTCCAATGCAATTCTGAACTTTTGCATTAAATTCCAATATAGTCTTGCTTGTCAACTTTTTTCTTGAAAATAGTAATGTTGTGTGGCACTACAGCCATCATTGGCCGTCCTTTGGGCTCTGCCGGCAATTAACATGGACAAATTTATTCAAAATGATTTTCGAGTAATGTTATTTGTTTTTTTTTTTTTAATACTGACGTAGCTTCACACTTTCGAAGGTTAAACTCACTGTATCTTTAAAATAGAGCCCCATATTCGAAATATAACTCATACTATAGGTGATTGAAGCCTACATCAACCTTCATCACAATTTCGACATTCAAATTCTGTAATAGAATTTTTTTTTTTAAATAAGGGTCATTTACATCTGACCAATTACTTGATACGATATACTGTTTTGTCTTAGAGACAAAATTAGGATGCCACAACATTAGAACTACATTGGCACAGCCACAAAGTTCAAAAAATTCTGGATTATATTGAAATACGTATAATGGATATAAGACCGAATTAATAATTTTTCTTTGGGTAATTGCACCAGGAATCTTAAAACTTGAAGCGTAAGTGTACTCAATGTGCTCAACGCATAGCCATGCAAACTTCGCATCTTCAAGCTTGCTATCTTATGGAGCCGTCCCTGAGACCGCATTGAATTGAATGTCTGCGGGAGTAAAATTATCAGAATCCTGAGCCAGCCATCTCTCACCGACCTGTCTCAATGAAAGCTTCCCGTTTTCGTTCTTCTTTCCTTCCAGGATCCTCAACGTTTTCGACTTCCCACAGAGAACCTCTAGCCCCTTCTTTGAGTACTTTGGTGCCACCAGTCTCATAGAACATTCGAGTTTCGCCATCAGTTGGGCTTCTATATGCACAGTAGGACAATGCAAGGTTAGTGTTGATGTTCAGCTCAATCAATTTTATCAAGTGAAACATTACAATACTGACTCAGCAATAGGAGACCCACACCTACACCAGCATTGTTGTTCAATTTCGAGGGATGCCCCTGCTGAATGAGGTTTTAATTTTCAAAAACTCGCGATCCTTTGTATTTATCAGAGAATTATTATATATTATGCAATGTGACATTAGGCATAACATTTGTAGCCTAATTCGTAGCTCAAACTAGTTGACTCAAGAATGAGCTTTAATCTGGAACTCTATGGATTTAAAAAATGACAAGCCTCTTTTGGTTTATTATATTTGGATTTGGTGGGTCTACTATATAAGGAAATTAGAGTTTTCTCTGCGTAACTTACATAATGAAATTAGCATATACCTCATCAATTTCTACGTTGAAAGGCCACTATACCACCAAACACACTAACCTTTGACTGCTAATCTGCATGCTTCAAGAATGTCACCACCGGAAGCCACCCCACAAGGATTTGTATGCTTTACAGCGACACATGTAGGGTCGCTAAATTGGGATACGTAATTCGAGGCAGCATCCGCATCCAGATAGTTATATGACATTTCTGGCAGCATCAATACATAATTCACAACAAATGAGAGAGAGATCTGCTATTGTTACCATGATCTGTTGATGAAGTAAAAGAACTCTATGGAAAAAAACTATTCTTGCAATTGCTCAGAGACTTCTAAAGAGCATCTAATCTCATCTCAAAGACATGGTTATGAACTTATGATACTAAAAAGGAAGCCAATTAGTCCCCTGTATCGCTAATCTCCTTCGCAAAACATTATTAGTGTTTCCTTGTAACTAACATTCTGCACACTAACACATACAGATTGTTGACCTGGAAAAGAAAAGAAACTAGATGCTCCTTAAGAATGATTTGTAGAATTATGTCAACCTGCCAACAAAACCAGAAGTTGAAGCTACCCAGTCAGATGGAGTAATTTGGTATATAAATGCTCTAAATTTTCCATCACACATAGGCTAGCATTTTACCACAAATTGAAGGGTGGAAGATCATTATGTTGAAGAAGCAAATAACGTGCCTGAGAGATTGGAAACGAGTACCTCCTGTTCTAATCCCATATTGATTTCTTAAGGCCTTTGTCAATTTATCAAAAAGCTTTAGCTATTAGATGAAAATAGTGTCTATTATTTAGATTCAATAACAAGATTCAATTTTAGAAATAGCCTCCTCTATCTAATGAAGTTTTCAAAGCTAGATAATTACTAGATCCGCTGCAACTTCAGCTTCCTCAAAAGATTGACCTTGATGTAAAAATATGACATTCAAGGACTCACCTTTCCATGATGTTGGATTGCAGTTGCAATACCACCTCCATTAACCTCAGCAAGACTCTTGTCCAGACGCAGCCTTCTGCTGGGGATTTTCACCGTAACAAAGAGAACTTTTAAGAGATAGAGGCACTGTTAAGCTAGAAGGGAATTTCTCTATCAAAAGGAAAGAGTCGTCAACCTCCACATAAATCAGTTAAAAACTAACAAGGTAACACAACCTACTGAAATTATTGATATCCAAAGGAAACAAACTAAAGGATACACTAGAACCAAGTCTCTAAAAAAGCCCCTTACTTGCATGTGTTTAGACCTAGATGCATTTTTAATTGCCTTAGTGGCTATGACATCAATTGAGAACACGAACCAGATGAATACCTCCAGTTGTTTGTCTCCAGAGCCACTCTAACACTGCAGAATCATAGGAAGCAACACGTTGAAAGGCCTTCCAAGAAAGTTTTCTACGGAACTATTGATCATCTCCATTACTCTTCAGGAACTCCAGTAGCACATGGTAGTCAGGTGAATCAACCACAACGAGGACATCCTGATGATTCTGTCAGAAGATAAATGCCAACATCAATTCACATTAAGGGAATATAATGGCACTAGATGCAAAATTACAGAAAAATTTACCACGTGCATATTGATACATAAAGGCACAAAGCCAGCAACAATTCTTAAAAAAAAACTGCAACATATTGGACATATCTATTTTATTTATAATTTAACGAGCATCACAAAAGAAATTGTTGTTTTCGCATAATAGCATGAGAGAAATCATTACCTAAATAGTAAGAAGATAATCTGGAGTCACAATCTCAATGGAAAAGTTAACATGCTTTTAGTCAATCACATGCCTCAGTTACAAGTGCCATCGTAGCAAAGTCTGCTGGATATCCGCAAGCCCAGTGTGACTGAAGACACCAATACAATCATATTCTCTTATACGTCCAAATTGAGACGCAATGAAGCAAAACTGAACCATAAGCAAGTCTATGCTCTAATAACAATGAACATGAACATGTAATAGTAAAAAACCTTTGCGGCAGCTCTGCTCGTGGCAGGACCACCAATATCAACATTCTCAATTCCATCTTCAAATCAACCACAGAGGTAGCTTTGTTGTAGAAAGGATACAAATTAACCACCACTACATTAGAAGTACCTGCACAAGTTCCATCTTGCATTTAGTATAGTAAAATTATGTAGGACCATAGTAACGCCGAGAACATTATTTATTTATCCTCAGAATTTCTAAGCTGAAAAATGGTCAGAATGTTACCACAGGACAACTCACCAATCAAGAGCCTGCAAGTGATGCTGTTGATCTCTCCTAGCAAAAATTCCTCCACGAATATGAGGATGGAAGGTCTTTATGCGACCATCCAGCTGTTAAATAGGCTAATGTAACATTCCCAAGTTAAAAATCTAAATCATTTTGCCAAAAGAAGATTATTCTGTTTGGCATGCGCCCAGTTGCAGAGAAAAGAGATGAAATTATCATATGTGAATGTTAAAAGAGGGAAATCCTTTGGTCAGAGGTCTCAAACGACTAAGATATCATAACCGCCCACAAAGAGAGGCACCATGACTACTTGTAATGTACTAATTGAATATTGTGATCTTGAATTTAGTAGGGAAGTAATTCTCCTTAGTGAAGGGTTCTAGCAAGCACAGTGCAAATCCGCATCTGATTTCTCTAGAGAATCAAGACTGAAGTGCACTCACTTTAACTTTTAGTAAGACAAGGAGTATTTGCAGAGAAGGAGAGAAGAGATGCGCTAGGTTTCAATGGTTCAACAAGTTTGTAAGGATGAATGGATCTCAAAAGGGAGAAAAGAAAAGTTTGGGGAATCAGGTACTCTATGCCGCCTAAGGACAAATGGCACTCACATTCACAACAGAATCTCGAAAATACAGTCTCAGCAGAGGAACTCTTGAAATTCTTTGATAGGCATTAACGACTAGAAATTGATTTTTTTTTTTTTTTTGTCATGAGCTGGTGAGTCTTGAGCTGTCTGAAGTGGTTAAGTTATCTGATTCATGCCACCATTGTTAGGAACAGACATAGCATGATAACGTTAGCAAAAGCTGTGAAGATCCCAGAAAAACCACTCGAAGCTGAGAGGGATTTTAAGTTGTATGGCATCAGTGCAGTGCCAATCTCGACTATCGTCATCACTCATTACAATCAGCCTCCTAAGACAAGGCAACTAAAGAACGAAAAGAATAAACAATGCAAGTAAGGGACAAAGAAACAAACCATCTCCGGGAAGCAAGTAAGGTGTTCCACTTTGGTGACGGACAACCCGGCATTTTCCAGAGCAGATGCGGTTCCTCCAGTTGAGACAACAGCATACCTAAGTGTTTTAATCGGTTAAGACAACATGAACACTTGAATATGCTGACCTGACAAGTACTCATACCATGCGCACCCCTGTATAAAAATACTATCCACAAGCAGTGAAACGTGCCTAAAATCTAATCCAACAAAAACAGCGTGGCTTCAGCATCTAAGCTACACCACACGCACACGCATACGAACACGCACGCAAGAGAAGTGTGCAAAGATATCAATGCCTGCTTGCCCCCCGAACATTGAAGAAAGGAAAAAAAATCAGATTTTTTTGCATTTACAAAAGGGCACACGCCCAGGAAAAAAGAACGACGAGGCTGAAGCAGCCCTCTTCATAATCTGGAATGATAAGATCAACGAAGAAGTTAAAGACACGAGAGAAAAGAGGGGTACGAGGAGAAGAAGGGCGCAGCTCCTTGTCGGACGCGGACGGAATCTCAGCCTCGGCAGCCATGGCTTTGATCGGAGGAGCAGCGCACGACGACGAACACGATTGAAGTCGAACACACGCCACAGGTACCCTGCAACCCCCATGAGGCAAGACGGAGAGAAAGCAGATAGAGTCGAGAGCTGAGACTGAAAGAGTCGAGAGCTGAGACTGAAAGCCACACAAAAAGAGAAGGACCAAACGAAAAGAAAACAAAAAATATTTATGAGATGAACGAATCACGCCGGAATTTCTACCGGCTGAGAGGTGGAAGGGCAAGTTCTGGTCCGGTGAATGGTGGAGAAGTGAAGCAAAGAGCTCCGGAAAGAAGCGGCGGCGGCGGTGGCGGCGGCGGGAGAACCCAACATGCTTTGCTCTGCTCCGCGCACTGTTGTGCTCAGCTTTGCGTGATGAGTGTTCGAGTGTTCAAACAAAATCTCTTACCTTCTTCGCGCGGCGCTGGAAGACGGCCGTGGACGTGGCGAAGGCACAAAGGAAAAATGCTAAATGCTTTTGAAGTTGCATTTTTCTATCCTGCGAATAAGTTTTGCTGATTAATGTTGGAGATATAGTTGCCACGCTTTGATCAATCGATTATTTCCTTATACATTTTCTAATTATGTAGAGAAGAAGAACGGAATAATCTTGCTTGAGTTTGATAATTAAACCTCACCGGAAATCTTCACAGTCGTGAGAATTTGAATAGCACTTCATCCCAGAATCGATAATAAGCAAACCTCCATGATCTCACAAACATTAATGGACCACAAAAAACCCAGAAGCCAACGACAAACCCAAGCGGTATGCCCATGTAAAACCACTTTTTCTCGCTATCATCATCATTGCCATTGTCACCAACTTCTTCCGCCCCATTCGTGGTAATTGAGCAACTTTTGTTGAGCGGAAGCCCGCACAATTCGAGATTTCCTTCAAAAGAACTCTTGGCAAATGTGAGAAACTGTCCGCTTGTCGGGATGTTTCCTCCAAGTTGATTGTTTGAGAGGTTTAGTAAGGAAAGATAATCAAGATTTGCAAGCTGAGGTGGTATGGTTCCATTAAGGTAACTTACCGATAGATCCAGCGACTTAAGCTCATGCAAATTCCCCAATATAGGAGGAATTGAACCCAAGATGGCATTGTGTGATAGGTTGAGGACATAAAGTGCTTTGAGATCTCCAATTGTATTGGGTATTGGACCCTCCAATCTATTGCTCGAGAAGTCGATCAATGTGAAAATAGTCCAAATCTTAACGAGTTCTAGCCGTAAATCTTTCAAGGTTGCACTCATCGTATCCTCATAATAATAAATCCTATCACTTAGGTAATCAAAATACTGATACTGTAGGTGATTGAATTCCTTATTGACCTTCATAGCCTCCAAAGATGCAAGAAGACTCATAGGCAGTGTGCCACCAAAGTTGTTTGAAGACAAGTCAATGATTTGAAGCATTTGCCAGGTGTTGTGACTATGCGGACATCCAATTTGCCCATGCAATTTGTTGGATAGTAAAACAAGGACATTGAGATTTGACATAGCCGTGAAATGGCACGGAAATGTCCCGTCTATTTGATTGTCCCTGATGTTCACAAACTCCAATGCCGTGCAACTTGCCAACGATAATGGAATCTACCCCTGCAACAAATTCTCACTGATATCTAATGTCTTCAAACTACATGCTTCCGAGATGTTTTGTGGAATGTCACCATTCAACTGGTTATTCCTTAGATGCAATACCTCGAGGGACTCCATTAAACAATCAGGAATAGTTCCATTTAGATTGTTATGCGATAAGTCAAGAACTTCAAGACGACTAGCTTTGCAAATTGACGGCGGGATGAAACCATGGAAATTATTCTTCGAGAGGGTAAAGAACATCAAGTTTGGTAGGATGTTGCCGATGTCACCTGGAATAACAGAGGTGAAGTTGTTACTCGAGAAATCCAAGTAGTAGGCACCTGACAACGACAAGAGTGGGAATTTCCCTCGAAGCATGTTTGAATGGAGGTCGACAGTATACACAGAAAGAGTAGAATTGCCTGGGGGTGTTTCCATATCTTCAAAAAAATTAGAGGAAAGATTGAGATGCATAAATATCCATACCCATCTTGGTATAGTTCCTTGAATATAGTTGTTGGAGAGGTCGAGAAAGGACAATTCGGATTGATTAGTCAAAAAATGAGGCAATGTTGTCAACTGGCAGGAAGCCAAATTTAAGGATGTAAGTTTAGGGAATGAAAAGGCCTGGGAAGTGGTATTTGTGGCATCAATGGAGAAACGATTGTAGGAAAGATCCAAAACCCAAAGATTTCTCAGTTGTTGTACCCAATCAATATGGAATGAGCCACTAAAATTATTGGAAGAAAGCGAGAGGTGACCGAGCCCTCCGAGTTCCCATATAGACATCGGTAGTTCTCCTATATTATTGGTGCTCAAATCAAGTTTTTGCAGCATGTGCGATGGAGCATCAAAAAATCCCTTCAATTGACTAGAAAAGCAATTGTCGGAAAGTAGAAGCTCCCGAATTGATGGATGTGTGAACAAAGGTGAAGGAATATTTCCTTCAAGTAAATTGAATCCCAGGTCAAGAATAAGAAGACTTGAGAGGGATTCTCATTGTGTTGAATTGATCGGACCAATTAGACTATTGTGGTATAGATTGACATGTTAGATTCTTGGACTTGTTGAGCGATGGAATTGGACCAGTAAAATTGTTGTATAAGAAGTCCAAATAAGACAGTCGTGAGAGATTGGTGAAAGAGCTTGGGATATTTCCATGAAAGTTGCAATCCACTAGTTCTATTCTTGACAGATTCTTGAAATTACCAATTGAATCTGGGAGCCTCCCGGAAATATTTGTGTTACTAAGAACCAGTGTTTCAAGAGAACTATTCTCCGGAAATTCTGGCAAAGAATGATGTAAGTTGGATGATAATTCAAGACTCTGAAGTGTTTGTACCTGGAAGATTTCATGAGGAATTTCTCCTTGCAAATCGCAATTAACTAGGCTTAGAGTTTTCAAGCTAGAGAAATTAGCAAAGAACCGAGGAACTGTGGAGGACAAGTTGTTGCCACTGAGTTGAATGACCAACAGATTTACAAGACTCATAAGAGAAGGGTCGATAGGACCAGACAGAGAAGAAGAAGACATGCTCAACACCTCAAGTTTCGGCACTGAAGAAGACAAGGCATCACACCACTCGCTTCCCTCGGTAAATACAATGACCCCATCAAGGTATAACTCTCTCAACTCCCGCAAGTCCCCAATTAGCGACCTCAAATTGCGAATCTCAAGGTTCAGATTAGGACCACAATTGTAGAAATCACAACTAAGATCAAGAGTACGTAGCTTTGTCAGGCGCGATAGCTCCGCGGGAATATGCCCGGCAAATCTAGCATTGGACAAGTTGAGATGTGCCAAGTGGCTAAGATTCGCGAGGGCCGATGGAATTGCCGGGTGGTTGAAGTAATTGAATGCCAAGTTCAGGCTCTGAAGGAACTCAAGCCTGAAAAGGCTCGACGAATCGTCGATTCGGCCAAAGATCGACTCTTCACTCAAATCGAGACCCACCACGAGGCCATCCTCGCACGTCACACCACTCCACTCCAAGAATCAGTACTTTGGTCCCAACGTACTAGCTTGGAGGACATGAAAGTGTCGAAGATGAGGCTGTTTCTCAGCTCAAGCAACAGCGATCTCTGGTCCACACCAAGACATTGGGCTGACGTTGAAGCCGTAGCAACGTCAAAGAAGATGGAGATCGTGAATATCGCAAGAAGAAGCCATGAGACGATCAAACCATTCATCGGAGGAAGAGGTTGAGGAAGAGAGTGGGAAGAGGGAGTCGATCGAAACGGAGTCATCACTGAGGAGTGGAAGAGCCTCGTCAAAGGAAAGCGCACAACCGTGTGTTGATATCCGGAATGTCTTTAGTCACCAAAGTTTGGCTTTTATTTCGCTTTCGACGATACTAGCGCAAATATTCTTTATTTAATATGTTGTTTCAATGGAAATGAAAGGCCATAATTTTATTTTTAAAGAGAAAAAATAAAATAAAAAAATCCTTCTAAAATGTTGAGATTAGAACTTAATATCCCTCAGAAATATTTTTGGCTCATTTTTTTATATATAAGATCATAAAACAAATGATATTACTGATCGGTTTCATTTTTGTACTCACGTTAGCTTGAAGAGATCCATTAAAAGTAAATAATGGATATATATTATAGCATTTGACCATAACACCAAAATACTTATATTATATAGGGTTAATACCCTAAAAACCCCAAACTGATACACTTGTGATAAATTTACCACAACTAACCATAAAAAGCCTCAAACTGGTATATTTGTGACAAATTTACCTAAAACTAATTTATTTAATTGCCGAAAACCCTAAATGGTCCATTTGTAAATTGGATTAATATAAAAAAAATCACAAAAATTGTATAACTGTGACAAACAGAGAGTAAAATCGTAAATTGATACACTAGTCAACTATCACATGTCATTCAACTTAGTAATTTGATAGTAAAATTTAATGGAAAAAGACATAGAGTAAATTTATCACAAGTGTACTGATTTGTGATAAATTTGTCAAAAGTGTACCAATTTGGGGTTAAAATTAGTTTGTGATAAATTTGTTACGAATGTATCAGTTTAGGGTTTTCAGGATATTAACCCTATTATATATTCTCTTTCTTTTATTAGATAAGTAGATTCAATAAAAGAAATCGAAAGATATGCTCATATTTGAATTTGATTGTAACTATATTATAGAACTATCAAAAAGCCAAAACAATATAAACTATAGAATCAGAAAATACAATGGATTAATTAGGAAATATGAAATAGGAAAATACCATGATATGTTCAAGAAATAGAATGAAAAAGCAAATAAGGAAAAAGTAAGAAAATATTTCTCTTTCATTAAACTGAAAAGAAAAATAAGAAGAAAAAGGAAAAAGGCAAAAGTCAAATGATGAAATAATGGGCGTTACCTTTAGTGGTTTAAGGGAAGATCAAAAGAGGGGAAAATTAAAAAAAGATAACAAATTAAAAGAAAGAAAGGAAAAAGCAAACTGTATGAATGTGGAATTCCTCCATTGTGCATGCTTAGGAAGGTACCATGGGCCCACCTCCATCAAGCTATTAGTATGTGTGCGTTGAAAGAGCAATCCACATAAAAAGCATGACAAATCCAGATAGTTGCCCGAGGTTTTCTTTTTTGGTATTGCACTTTGATATATTTAAGGGTTAATATCCTTAAAAAAAAAAAAAACCTCAAACTAGTACGCGTATAACAAATTTATTCCATATTAATTTTTTGACTACGAAAAAACTCCAAACCGATATATCTCGTAATAAATTTACCCTAAACGACAGCAAAAAAACCATAAACAGTTATACTTGTGATAAATTTATCCTAAACTTATTTGTTTGGTCGCCAAAAACCCCAAATTAGTATATTTGTAACGAATATACCCTCCGTTAAATTGGATTAATACATCAAAACCATAAAAATTGTATTACTGAGACAAACATAAAGTAAAATCCCAAACCAATACACTAGTAAACTATCAAGTATTATCTAACTTAGTAATTTGATAGTAAAATTTAACTGAAACTAACAAATGATAAATTTATTATGAGTACACTAGTTTGGGGTAAATTTATTAAAAGTATACTTGTTTAGGGATTTTGGTGGTCAAAAAATTAATTTAGGCTAAATTTATCACACGTGTACTAGTTTAGGGTTTTTCAGAGCATTAACCCTATATTTAAAGGTTTTCTTTCCTTATTTTTGTTGAAATATATTGCGGAAATGCTAACCAAATCTTGCAATTAAATCTATATGAAAATACCAAAAAAATAAATGAAGAACAATAAATGACACTAAAGATAAATGTGGTTCAGCATAAGTGTTAGTACATGCATTCATAGAGAGTCAACAAAAAAAAATCCATTATTAAACTAGATAATCATATAGTTTCAATTAACAAGCTCGAGTATTTATCACACCTAAATCATCCTAGCTTGCCACACCAACATACTAAGACTTATTTAAGGACTTGACTGAGAATGCGGTATGGGGACTGAAATCGAACAGAATTGAGAAAGGAGTAAAGGATAGATGTAGAAAGAAAAAGCCTTATTATTAAGACTTATTTTAGGGGAGTTGATTCCCAAAAAGAAAAAAAAAAATTGAAGGATCTATTTGCAAGTATGAGGACTGAAATCGAACTTAAACTTCTCTACTAGCAAGGGAACACCAATTGGCTGGGGCATTCAAAACATTATCATTTAATACTAGAAGTCATTAGATCAATTGATAATGAGAATAGTAAAATATATTTGTAAAGTCCCCACATTATGTAAACTCTATCTACTGAAAATAAATAAGGGCCAATTTTTATTATAAATCTTGACCACTATATTTTTTAACATAACTATTTACTTTTAAATTTTGAACATTTCAGGCTTTTTCTTTCTACATCTATCCTTCACTACTTTCTCAACTTTCTTTTAAAAAAAATTCTGTTTTTTCTTTTTTCCAACTTTTGGATATTATTATTAAGGCTAGTTTTAGTCAAGTGTGGGAAAATTACTAATTTAATCCTAAATCTATTGTATAGATTCCAATGTAGTTTTAAAATTTTCAATTGGTCAAATGTATTCCTAAACTTTTGCATTAAATTTTAATGTAGTTTTGCCCTTCAATTTTTGTCTGAAAATGTTGACTGGACAGTATAGTCATCACTAGCCATCCTATGAGCTTGACCAATGATCCGCATGGACAAACTTATTCAAAACTTTTTTGAGCAATTTTATTTTGTTTTTACTTTTTAAAATGTTTCTTCTTTCCTTTCTTTTCATTTTCATTCCCTATTTTCCCTTTTCCCGTTTCCTTTTTTCTTTTCTTTCCTATTAACACCAGATCGGATACACAATCCTCAACCTCTACATCAAACCACAATATTACAACCACATTAGTAGACATTGCGTAACGTTTGGATTTGTATAAACCACAACTTTCTTTTTTTAATCTCTTACCAATCATGAAAACTACAGACCAAACCCCGTTCATAAATTGCATACAGTGTATTATTCATGCTTATCGGGACTATAACCCACACAAGAAATGTTTCAATGCCAAATCTAATGTCGCATCGTTCGCTAGAAAAGGAAATAAAAGAAGAAACAAAAAAATTTAGAAAATTAAAAAGATTAAGCAAATCAGCGTTTGAGCTGTCCAAAAATAGAGTTTAGTCAATTTGAAGTCTTCTTCACACTCAACCTTTTTAAAGCGGTTGGATGTGAAGACAATAATTTTTCCAAGCAAGCCAAACTTGCATTTTGGGCCAAGATTGGCCGTACTGGTTGGATTGCACCCTCAAAGTGGGTGTAATTTGATAAGTCAAAAGTCACCGATGAAGCGATTTATGCCTAACTTTCCAACCCACCGATAACTAGGATTGGTGAATGTTCTCTTGAATTAGGATTTTTACAAGTCAATACTTTATCATTTAGAAAATTAAAAAGATTAAGCAAATCAGCGTTGAGCTGTCCAAAAACAGAGTTTAGTCAATTTGAAGTGTTCTTCACGCTCAACCTTTTTAATTGGTTGGATGTGAAGACAATAATTTTTCCAAGCAAGCCAGACTTGCATTTTGGGCCAAGATTGGCCATATTGGTTGGATTGCACCCCTCAAAGTGGGTGTAATTTGATAAGTCAAAAGTCACCGATGAAGCGATTTATGTCTAACTTTCCAACCCACCGATAACTAGGATTGGTGAATGTTCTCTTGAATTAAGATTTTTACAAGTCAATAAATTCTCTTTTGGAGCAATATGTCATGCCATAGAGACGAATATGCCACTAGCGATGTCCAAAATTATTGAAATTTATGACAGCCAACAAATTGCCACCATCTAAGTGATAACTTGTAAAAATGTTTCTATAAGAGGTGATTAAAGGTTGTACAAAAAAAAATATAGGGAAAAGAAAAAAATGCATTGCAACTTTTCAAAAAGATTTAAGGTTTAGACCACATTTCCTAAATGGTTTAAAAATTCTAATGTAAATTTCTAATTAGTGTAGTAACATCATTTGAAATGCCTAAATAAAAGGATTATAAAGAAAATAAAAATGAAAGAATCGAAGATAAGACAATCAATGTTAACTAATGTGTGAATTTACAATTGATTGAGAAATAATCAAAGCAAATATCATATTATAAAGAAGATTATTGAGACAAAACTTTAACGCAATGAAGGGTAAATAATTTTGCCACTATGATTTTAATGTCAAAGAAAGATTATATATAGAATGTAGCAATATGCATTTGCTCGGTTAATGATTCATTGTACTGAAAATAGTTGCACTACAGACCAAACTTCGTTCATAAATTGCATACAATGTATTATTCGTGCTTAAGGGGACTATATCTCACACAAGAAATGTTTCAACACTAGATCTGGTATCGACATCACTCACTAGAAAAGGAAACAAAAGAAGAAAAGAAAAAAAATTTAGAAAATTAAAAAGATTAAGGAAATCAATGTTGTATTGTCTAAAAATAGAGTTTAGTCAATCTAAAGTCTTCTTCATGCTCAACATTTTTAAGGGGGTAGGACATGAAGACAATAATGTTTCCAAGCAAGCCAGAATTGCATTTTAGGCCAAAATTGGTCATACCCATTGGATTGCACCCTCCAAGTGGGAGTAAATTGATAAGTCAAAAGTCACCTATAAAGTGATTTATGCCTAACTTTCCAACCCACCGATAACTAGGATTGTTGAATGTTCTCTTGAATGAGGACTTTTACAAGTCAATAAATTCTACTTTGGAGCAATGTGTTTTCCCATAGAGATGAATGTGCCACTAACGACGTCCAAAATTATGAAAATTTATGGTGGCCAACAAATTGCCACTCATTCTAAGCAATAACTTGTAAAAAGGTTTTTATAGTACGTAATTAAAGGTTGTACAAAAAAATTGAGAAAAAAATAATGATCAAAAGGACTACATTGCAACTTTTCAGAATGATTCAAGATTTAGACCTCATTTCCTAAATGGTTTAAAAATTCTAGTGTAAATTTCTAATTAGTGTAGTAGTATTTGAACTACCTAAACAAAAGAAAAAAAAAGAAATAAAGAATGAATGAGTAGAAGATAATCAATGTTAATTAATGTGTGAATCTACAATTGATAGAGAAATAATCAAAGTAAGTATCATATTATAAGGAAGATTATTGAGTCAAAACTTTAATGTGATGAAGGACAGATAATTTTGCCACTATGATTTTAACGTTAAAGAAAGATTATACATAGAATGTAGCAATTTGCATTGGTTCGATTAATGATTTATTGTATTGAAAATAGTTGTACTACAGACCAAACCCCGTTCATAAATTGCACAAAATGTATTATTCATGCTTAAAGGGACTATATCCCACACAAGAAATGTTTCCACACCAGATTTGATTTGGTTTTCTATAGTAAATGATTAAAGGTTGTACAAAAAAATTGGGAAAAAAAAGGATGATCAAAAGGACTACATTGCAACTTTTCAAAAAGATTCAAGATTTAGACCGCCTTTCCTAAATAATCTAAAAATTTTAATGTAAATTTCTAATTAATGTAGTAACATCATTTGAAATGCCTAAACAAAAGGAAAAAAGAAAAAGAAAATAAGGAATGAACTAGTTGAAGATAAGACAATCGATGTTATTTAATGTGTGAATTTACAATCAATAGAGAAATAATCAAAGCAAATATCATATTACAAGGAAGATTATTAAGACAAAACTTTAATGTGATAAAAGGTAGATAATTTTGCCACTATGATTTTATTGTTGAAAAAAGATGATATATAGAATGTAGCAATATGCATTCGCTTGGTTAATGATTAATTGTACTAAAAATAGTTGTGCTACGTCCTTTTCACCTTGGAGACCGGGGATCCTTCTTAGTGGGTATTTTATTTGAGATAATTATTAAATTATATTAATATTTTTGTTGGAGAATCTCACATCAAAATTAAGGGAGAAAAGCCACATATTGTACATGAATGTGCTCAAGTTTATTTTCATGTTAATGGTGTTAGTGCTCCAATAATTGTCAACACATTCGATGGGATAAAACTACAAATGTTTTGAAGATAATAAATCTTCTTATGATAAGATTTATGAATTATTTTGTGAGATCGAGAGTGCTTTTTCAATGGTTATTTGATGAAAAATATATCTAAAATCACTTCAAGTTATCACAAATCTAATTATAAATTTCGAAAGTTTAGCGGTGCAACGAAAAGTAGTACAAAAATTGGGCAACGCACTTAACTTTTCACAAATTATTAGGATAGGTCATTTAGAGGGGACATAAGGGACCACCATGCACTCCATTTAATTAGTTAGAAATAATGCGGAAAAGTGAATTGGAGAATTTTCTATATATATTCAATGTACTATACAAAAACCTATTTATGGGCTTTAAGGGATAGCTATATATAGTAGTAATATAACATTACAATAGAAATTTCAATCAATTAAGATTACAATCGAAGAGATACATAGAATCAGGTAATATCTTTCTAACGTCCTCCTCAAAATTAAGATAATATAGAATAAGTCAATTGGATTTTGGAGAAAATATCTTTAAAATGCTCAAGTGGATAAGCAATAGTGCATATATCAGCGATTTGATTGACTGATGTAGTGGAGAGAAGACGAATGGTGCCATGAAGCATGTTAGAGCATATGAAATGACAATCTATTTCTATATACTCAGTGCGCTCATGGAAAACATCATTATGTGTTATTTGGATAGCACTATGATTGTCATAATAAACTATCATTCCACCGTCATGATGGACAACCATGTCCTCTAATAACAATCGCATGATAATTATATTGTCGGATGAGCAAGAAAATGATATTCTGCTTCGGTACTAGATTAAGCAATAACAATCTGTTTCTTGCTATACTATGAGATAAGTGACTTAATTAGAAAGAAGTAGTAGCCAATAGTGGAGCAACGATCAAGAGTGTACCTAGCCTAGTCAGCATCAGAATAAGCCTTCAACTCTAAGGTAGATTGAGTAAAAAAGTGAACGCCATTAAATAAGGTGCCCTTAACATAACGAATAATTCGACAAATGCCAAAAAAATGAGAGGGTTGCAATGCGATTATGATCTGACTTATAATATGAACAACGTAGACTATGTTAAGACGAGTGATAGTGAGGTATGCAAGACTACCAACTAACTTTTGATAAAGAATAAGATTCGAAAGAAGAGTCCCATCTTTGTTATTAAAGTGGGCATTAGTCTTAATGAGAGTTGTAACAGCCTTATTATTAGTAAGTCCACTCGAGAAAGAAGATTAGTGGCATATTTACCTTGAGAAAGATAATAACTCAAGGAATCATGAGTAACCTCCAAGCTTAAAAAATAACTCAGCTCTTTAAGAGTTTTCATTTTAAACTATTGACTGAGATAGTGTTGGAATTTTATAATATCGGTATGATCATCACCAATGATAGCCATATTTTTTACATATAAAAGAAACAGAATATATCCATGAGATGTTTGATGAACAAAGAGAGTGTTGTCATAAGGGTGGGATTTAAATCCAAGGCATTCCTTGGGGGAGTTGAACTAAGAGTATCATACACAAGGACCTTGCTTCAACCCATGCAATGCTCGGCCTAATTGGCACACTTGATCAAAAGTAGTATATTCAAGAGAAGATTCCATATATACTTCCTCAACAAGATTGTCATTAAGAAAAACATTTTTTAACATCCATCTAGAACAGTGGCCTTCGCTTAATAGAGGCAACAATAAGAAGACTTCGAATGGTTGTAAGACATGCAACTAGAGCAAATGTCTCATCATGGTCAATCTCATGCTCTTGAGTTAAACTTTTTGCTACTAGTTGAGCTTTTAGTGTTACACTGCACCATCTAACTTAATTTTGATCTCATACACCCATTTACAACCTTGTCACGACCTCTCTTTTTTGTTCCGGGAAAAGAAATAAGGTTTAAAGGTATTTGCCTAAAGAGGCGGATCAATAGCCCTAAATTAGGCGCGAGCTCTCCCAAGCCCATACCTCGTGTGACATTGGATTTTGAATTTTAATTCTTAACAACTTGTGTATTTTTAGGAGTCACCACTAGACTATTGGGGTCGGCTAGAAACCAATCAAGATGCGGAAGTGTTGTCTCGATTTCTACGCAACTAGAGATTTCTAGGACCAGGGACTTGTTTACGCCAATGTTTCTATTAGCACCCTTGCGGTACCACTAACTTGGAAGGTTGTTTATCTAAATGGCCACACAATCTTTATTACCAATTATAATCCTCATAAAACCGCTAAGCATCCATGCAAATGTTTTTGTAGGTTTGTTTTCCTTAATGTCTAGACTAATCCTAACATAATTTAGAAGAGAAATTTACACTCAAATTAATGAAAAGTGGTGCATAAGTAAACATCCAAGAAATTGAAATGACTTGAAAATAAATGCGGAAAAGGAAAACCCGATACAAGTCGGGCAAATAATATTACATGGCCTTGTTATCACGCCCCGGGACAGGACGCCCATGAGCGAAATGAGAATTCAAATATGCATGAAATTACTTTAAATAGTTTTAATCTACGCAAAATGGATTATTTACAAAATTGGTTATAAAATACCAAAATAGCATTAAATTAGGAAAATGACCTTTTAAAATTAGGAAAATTTCATATATGTCATTTCTATCCTAATTTGATGTTATCTAACATTTTTTGATTTTTTGAAATTTTCAGATTTTTCTCTTTTTTTTCATTTTTTTAAATATTAATAATAATTCCTTAAATCGATCTATGCTAACATGGAGTAACATAACACATGAATATCACAATAATCAAGCTCAAATCGGCCATTTCAAGATCAAAATTTAGTTCCAACATTTTGTCAAATACTTGGCTTGCATCAAATTACCTCAAAATGGCTTCCTCAGGCTATGTTCGTGGCCTTCAATCTCGACCCATAAGCAATCTTATGTAAAAAAAAAGTATCAAGGATATACTATTACATGTAAAGAATGGGTTTAGCGAGAAATCACACCCTAGAACACGCAAGAACCAAACTGAAAACGGCCTCCAATATGCTGGTTGGAGCCGTTTTACAAATCTGGTGTTGAACCCAAGTCAAACAGCCATGTCAATTGCCCAGATTGAAGCCCCAACAACCATCACATGCAACATATATATGAAATATTACTCCATCCAGATGAAAATAGGTAACATTTACTTTCAAATGCAACAAATATCACCAAAAACGATTAACCGGACGCATCAAAACAAACTCTCCAAGAAACATACATGCATAATCTATGTTGGCCAACCATGTCTCAATGTGGAGTGGCTTGGTTTTTAGCTCACATTATGGACGGTTTTATGGTTCACAAGGAGATTTAAAGACTAAACTGGGTTGTCCTATACATTATTTATACTCCCATATAACATTCATCAAACTGACAACGACAAAAAACGCATGCAAAGGGGGAGGAACAAGTCAAGCATGTAGGGGTATTGGAGAGGCTTTAAACACTTAGAAATATTTCAACCTCGAAAATTGGTTCTCCGGACTAGTCTTCCTCTTTATTTTTGATGGTTGAAACATGCTCAAACTTGATCATAAATACATCTAGGATACTTACCTTGCTTCTTAGTTTCTTTTGCAAGTGACTCTTGACCAAGGAAACCAAGAAATTGTCCTCTGGAAGCACGTGGAAGTTGGTTCCTTCAAACTGGAAAATGAGATCTATAGAGAAAAACTGACAACGAAGGTTTTTGTTGACCTCTAAAATTAGACTTTAGGACATTTTTTGTTGGAAAACTTAACACCAAAACAAACTTTATGTATTCTAGTTTTGGGTGAAAGTCAAACTTTTCCTCATTTGTCTCTCAATTTACTCAAAAACACTTGTCTTCCCTCACCCATGACCTTCCCGAACTCCATTTTGGACGTGTGACCTATGGATAGAAAGATCTTTGAGTGAAGTTTCACTCTCTAGTTGAAAGTTTTGGCTAATTTTGGCTGCAAGTTTGCGAAAATTTCCCTTTTCTCTCTAGAGATTGATATGGAATTTCTGGGTTTGCTTTTCTGGAGTTGCTTCTGAGGGCCTCTTTGGGGCACGACCATGAGCTCTCTCCTCTCCCTCTCGTCTCCTCTCTTGAAAGACCTTGCTTCCATGATCTTCTCCCCTCCATTAGAAGATTTTTGGTCGGTCTTTTGTCCACCTACCAATCCTGTCAATTTTTCCACTTCTGTAGCTATTGAGTGTTCGGATTTGGTGCGATTTTCCCGTGCCTTCAGTGGCTTATCTCTGTCCAATGTTTGTCCACTTGCAGTATTAATTATGGTCTTCCATCACGTGCAAAGATCAGGCTGGTTGGGCAGGTGAGGAGGATGTGGTGGGGCTACCAAGTTGCTTACTCAACAACTCCAAAATCAGATCAACTTGCGGACTGAGATTTGTCAGCTAGTTTGGGTGCTTTAATCCATCAATTTAGCTGTAATTTTTGATCAGTTAGCAATCTCATGCATAGTAGTTTAAGATCTCAACCAGATTTTGCAATTTTGCCCACCCAATTTTGCAAAAAAGTCTATCAAAGTTGGCTATTTTCTTATCCGAAAATACCCAATTCAATACAAATTTGGTCCTTTTGGCTCGATTTGACTTATTCGACTTGGCCCAAATTCAATTTGAACTTAATTGGTGACCAAGATGATGATTTACGGGCTCGAGCGCAAATTTTGCAAAATTTGCAAATTGGTCCCTCAAATTTTGAAAATTGCATTTTGGCCTCAATTTGCCATTTGAATTCAAATCTGACCTCCTGGGCTTGGCTAGCCACGTTTAGATCATTGGCCCCAACTTTTTTTTCTTTTCTTTTCTTAATCTTTATATATATATATATATATATATATATATATATATATATATACATATATATATATATATATATATTTAAGTATAAACATCTTTCATTTAAAAAAAAAAAATATAAAATACCTAGATAATCTATATACAAGAATTTGCCATGAAATATTTTTGTGGAAAAATAAGTTCCCATTTTTTGGAAATGATATTTGGGCAAAAAATTTAGGTGTCAACAAACCCATAATAGACTTTCTAGGAGGCAAATCAATCAAATCCCAATTATAAGGTTAGTCTAACACTTACAACTCATCCACCATTGCTTTTTACCAAAGAGGATTAGTACAAGCCTTTCTATATGTGTAGGGCTCATAAAGTAATAGTAGAATAACCGTGAAAATTACGAAAGTGACTAGAAGGTTGATTAATGACAAACATGAGAAGAAGGCATCACTAAGGGTGGAGAATTCATGGATGGCAAAGACATCTCAAGAGCTGTTGAAATGGGGTTGCCACATGTAACGACATCGAGATTAGAAGAAGACAACTCCAAAGATGAAGATGCAAGTGAGTCATCTTCAGGAAATAGTTCCACCGAAGGATTAGTGAAGAAGTAGATTGTTGGATATGACTCAAAAGGACGGAGAGATGAAAACATCTTGTGTTCTAAAAACATAAAGAGATGCATTTCAAATATTAGAGACAGGATTTCAACATCTTTACCCTTTATGCTCAATGTCATACCCAATGAAGTAACATAAATGAGCCCAAGGTTCTAATTTCGTGCATGCATTAAGAAGTAGATGAACAAAACAAGCATTGACAAAGACTTGAAGAAGATCATAATGAGGAACACTGCCATACAAGTGCTTGTAAGGAGATATTTTACCTAGAGTAGGTGATGGAATACAATCGATAATGCAAACAACAATATGACAAGCTTCTCCCCAAAATAGTTCTGGACAAGAGAGGCTAGAATAAGAAGAGGCCATACAACATCAAAGATATGCCTGTGTTTATGCTCTCTTTGACCATTTTGTTGGGAAGCTCTCAGACAAAAATGATGAATGATAGTATCATTTCGAGAAATAATACGAAGAAACTCTTATCTTTATATTCTTACCAAAAAAAAAAAACTCTTATCTTTATATTCAACGACATTATCAATATGAAAAAAAACTTGATATCTTGAAAAAAAAAAATTGTGCTTTGATTATGGCAACAAGGTTGTGATAGATATGAGTGAGTTTAGAGGAATTTTTCATAATATAAAGTCAAGTATAATGAAAATGATCATAAAAAAAATCATAAAATAATGAGTTTCTCCCATAGTTGGAGCAGGAGATGGTCCCCAAATATTAAGATGAATTAGATCAAATGAAGCATAAGAGATAGAGTCACTAAGATCAAATAGTAATGCATGTTATTTTCTTAACACACAAGATAAGCAATCAAAATTTTCATTGTCAACAAAACCTAGATTACCATTGAAAATCAAATGACCTAATCTAGAGAAAGAATTATAACCCAAGCAAGAAATACCAAGTTTCATATGAAACTATGGCAACACAACCAATGAAAGAGTTTGAAAGCTATAGGGAAACAAGCTCAAACAAACGTCCCACTTTATAGCTGTTGACACCTAAATTTTGGCGACTCGTTTGGTCATTCATCACACCTAAAATATTAATTGCATAGCATATAGATTTAGGTGCATTTGTTTTTAATTTGCATTCTTGTGCATTTATTTATTGGACCGATGGCAAATGAGTTGGAATTAGTGGTTCAAAGCTTTAACTTAGTAGGTCGGACAAAGCCCGCGAAGCGAGCAAATTGGCCTAAGCCCGTTTTCTTTAATTATCTCGTGAAAAATAGGAATTTGAAATTTTTCTGAGATATGATGAATATTTTGGATAGGGTAGATGTGAAAAGCAAATATTGCGTTCGGCAAAGCGAATATTGCTAAAAAGAATCTTCGTGGATATCGATTTGGAAAAAAAATTTTAAAAAAAAAAAGAAATCTAATCGGTGACCTATAAAAAGGTCAAATGCGTTCGGGGGGAGCCACGCAATTCAATACCCGGCTACAATTGAGAGAGCAAAGAAACAAGAGAGAGAGGAGAAGGAAAAAAGGCGACACATGTTCTGCACATTAGAGAGAACGCCTGGAGAGTGTCAAAGGGGGAAAAGGGGAGATAAGGAGTCATGCATTAGAGAAAGCACACCCATCCGAAAATAATTTCCAGCAATATCTTTCTTGTACAGTTTCTCCTGGTCCACGTCACGTTCGTGCTTCGCTGTTGCCTGCAACTGTTGCCATGCCGATCACGATTCAGAGTGCAACAAAACCCCACAATACTTGATCGTTCCAGCAATTCGCAGCGGCTTCCTAGTCTATCAGTTTCCGGTGATCCAAGCGCTTTTGCAGCCCTTGCTGTGCCAATTTTGCTTCACTTTCCTGTAGGTTTTTCGGTCATGTCCGAGGTCTTGCCATCAAGCCCGCAATTGTTATCGCCCCTAGCGACATCCCCAAGGTCGAGCCATCGCCTATGATCCGCAAAGCCAGCCAGCAGGATCTGACCACAAATGCATCTGTCCGTGACGCGTCTGGCCGAGCATCAATAGCTGGTGGTCCATTCACAGTGCTGGAGTTGTTTATTTTGCAGGTTTCGCTGCCGATATTTCCCAACCAGCGTGATTATCATGCCGGATTCTTCTGGCCACCGTCTGCGAGCCTATAAGTCCACGGTCAAAAGAATTACTAGAACCTCGATTGAATAATTCCGAATGGTGGATTTATCTTTTTTTGAGTGTTGTCCAGATTGAACAATAACACGTGGCTTTTGTGATTTTATGCAAAAGAATCTCTCTTGACCAGATGAACGTGAGCAGCTTGGGTGTGTGGCCACGTGCAAATCTCAGAGAAGAAAATAGCCACACTCCCTTCGTCGGCCATCCATTGCGGGCATCACCAACATTGCCGTCTCTAGCCTGTGCCGTCTGTTGAACCATCGGATGGCGCCACCCACCACCGCGATCTCTCTGTTCATCGTCCGAATTCAAATTCGGAAAGTCAATATTTGAGCTAGCATCAGAATCGTGATATCTCCTATTGCCGACCGAGGAGTCCCATACGAAAAGCCAGGGTCGTTGAGGTAATCTTTGATCGAAGCATAACCCCACGACGTACAGAGCTGGCCAACTGAGTCCGCTGTGCACCGCCATGAACCGATCGTGAGACAAGCCAAGCCCTTTGCCACCACCTTGGCGAGCCAAGCACTCAGTGATCCCTTGACCATCGTCCACAAGCCGTGATGCAGTTCGCGGTTCGATTCCAATCCAGATTACACATGTTCAGATTAGGTAACAATCTTTATCCAATTCAAATGGAATATTTCATTCCTTAATTCGGATTGATTGTTATCTGATACGTGATATTAAGCATATCCGCATATCCAATTAGAGCTTATTGATAAAATTGATTTAATTACTAATTTGATCCGTAAAGATATCGGATCATTTTTTTAATTATCTCAACTTATTACTGGATAATTGCGTTGTTTGAGATTGCGATAATCTTTAATTTGAGCCGTGAGATAACGGATCATTTTTTTATTGTGTTGGATTCTGAGTAGGTGCTTCATCAAGATTAAGATATCCATTAATCTAAGACGCGAGACGATGGATTATTTTTCTGGATATTGTAATCTTTTATTTGAATTGTGATTGATATCTCGAATGGTTTTGAAATTTTAGATAGAATTGCTAGCTCAATAAATAAAAGTGCCAAAAAACATTGCTTTAGGATGTTAGATTTCCTTTTCATCAATTAAAATTGCATGTTTAATTATTAGGTTATTTTAATTTCGAATTAAAAAGAAAGCACAAAAAATATCATGCATGTGTCATGTAAAATTAGGTCATCCTTTGCACATCATTTAGTTATTGCATGTTTAGGATCATTTAAATGCGTGACATACTAGGATAGTTGCATTAATATTTGCTCATCATTAGCTTGGGTCACGTGGGTAACATCGCATGACATATAGTCTGCCTATTAGACTACTCGTCACATATTGTGTTAGTATAGATACATTTTTATACATCATTGCATTGCACAGGTTTCATTAAATAAGAGAAAAATAAATTTCTTGCATGGGTGCGTCTAATTCTTTTGGTGTAATTTCATTGAGTGTTTAATAATGGTTGAGTATCCGTATGATTACCCATTTGCATGATAGTGATTTAGGTTAAAATAAATCCCAACTACCTACAAAAATATTTTTTGAAAATTAAAAAGAAATGGTATCGAAAGCGCATTAGAGAAATCTAGTGTAGCCAAGTTCCCGTATCCATAGTCTCTGGTTCGTAGGAGTAAAATAATCATCCAATTATTTTACTTAGATGTCTAATCAACTTACCATAAACCGATTAGTGGCAGCTCATAGATAATAATCATTTGCATGTTAAATATTTGAACCTTAAGTCATGAATTGGTATGGGCTTGGGAGAGCCCGAGCTAAGTCTAAAGACTTAGTAGTCCATTAGCCTAAACCTATGTGGTGCACTTGAAATTTAGGTCATGACAACAGCTTGTCCTAATTGTTCCTCTTTGTGGATCTTGACACGACAACCATTTGAAGAGAAATGAATGTCGAAACCAAGGTCACATAATTGTCCAATAAATAACAAGTTTAATGAGAATTTATGAACTAAGAAAGTGTTGAGTAAGGACAATTTGGACATCGAAACGTTCCCTATAAGGCTAACTATCCTCAATGAGTTATCAATTGTATGAATAGTCGGTACTTGTGAAGCGAATGATTTTGAATTAAATAAATTGGAATTGGAAATCATGTGATTGCGGCAAGCAGAATCAAAGAACCATAAATTAGGAGCACCTTAAGTGACCAACAAAGCAAAGGTGCTAGGAAGATGGGAGCAAGAAGTACCGGTTTCTCAAATAATAGAACTAAGATACTCTAGTGATAGGGTAGCAAATGAGTTGTTAAGGGAATCCTAAATGATAGCATTAGTGGATTGACATGTTGGTTGAGGTGGACCTTTGTACTCGAGATTGGTTGTTTGTCCTTGTAAGTTGCTTGGGATGTCATCAATAATGATTGATGCAAGATGACCTAATCTATGACAATTTGTACGACACTATTTGCATGAGGAGGAAGGACTTGGAGTGGCAATCATCGTGTCTATAGGTGAGGACAAAGAGCATTGCGCTTTCAAGGTAGCAAGTTGAGTCTCCTTGGTCAATAACTCAAACAACTGTCGTAACACGAGGTTATGGATTTTGATATAGAAGTGAAGCTTGCACAAGTTGAAATTCATTAGTAAGTGTCACAAAAAATTGCATTATGCACATGCGATTGCGATATTCAGTAAACTTGCGAGCATCAGAATCCGTGTCCCATTGCAATTGATCCTAAAAGGCATGCTTGGAGGACAAAAAACCATTAATAGACTGATATATCTCCTAATGCATGCGATGCAAATTCCCTAATAGCTAATAGTGATGGAGATATATTTGAGGTAGCATATTAGCTAACAAACAGATCGCATGCTTCCTTTGTTGTATTAAGACAACCAAACTAAAGTCTAATAGAAGGAATTGAAGTGTTTCGAAATCACATAAGAATTTGATGATTTGTGCATCCTAGTCATTAGAGCATTGATTAAATTTCTCCTTGGTTTCACTAGTAATTTGAGTAGGTGTATGAATAGCACCAGTGACATAATGCTAGAGTTAGCATCCTCTAAAAAAAATTGGATATTTCTTGAGCCTATAAAATATAATTGGATCTCTTCAACATGGTCTAAATCAATAGTGACTTCCAATTTTTCCATCGTATGCAAAATACTAACATAAACCTGATAGATTTATAATGAGTTCGAAGAAAATCGATACATGCAGAGCTGATATTGAGAAAATATGGCAAAAAGTACATTTAGGATATCGAAATATCTAAGAAAATGGTATTAAAACACCACAAACCGGTCCAAAACGAGTTAAACCGGCTGGAAAAGTAGCCGAATCGGTGTGGTCAATGTGGTCATAGACTGACGTGTCAGACATGTGGCAGACACATGGTAGACAACTTGGCTGAAAAGTGATGCTGACGTGGGGATGACATGGAGGCTGACGTCATTTGGTAAGCGGACACTGTGGTTCACTTGAGAGGCACACGGGCGCATGGATCTCACGTGCAAAGGACTTGGGTGGTGCACGAGGCCGCGTTAAAGCTCTTTTGGTGAAGTTGTTTGTTGGGTTGGACTTGCCCGAGGATGGATAACCTGTTTTTGGTGGCTTTCGTCAAAAATATCAAACTAATAACTTGGGGAAAAGCACTTACAGGCGACTGCATTGGTGAATCCATGACGTGACGGCGCATGGTGGCATGTGTGGCAACTTCCCGAGCCTTTAGCACTTTTGATGCATTTATTTTTTAGTATTGTTTATTTTTCTATAAACATTATGGAATTAGTTTTAGATTTTTCCAATTAAAAAGCATTCCATCTTAATTAAAACAATCCTCACTAAATAATTTTCTCCATTGCAATTTTTTCATCATAAAACCATCTTTTCAATGGTATCGAAGAAATATGAAGAGAAGAAAGAATAATATACATTTTCTCAAGTTTAATTACTAAACATCCAGGAGAAATCTTCATGGACATGACTGTCTGAACAACACTTTATCCTAGAATTGATAATAAGCAAATCTCCCTGATCTTATAAACACTAATGGACCACAAAATATCTAGAAGCCAATACGAACCCAAGCGGTATGCTCATATAAATCTATCTTTTCTTGTTATCATCATTGTCTCCATCGTCTCTAGCTTCTTCTATCCCATTTGTGGTAATTGAACAATTTTTGTTGAGCAAAAGCCTGCACAAGGTGAAGTTTCCCTCAATAGAACTTTCCGAAAACATGAGAAACTGTGTTGGGATGATTCCTAGAAGTTGATTGTTTGAGAGGTTCAAGAAAAAAAAGAAATCAAGATTCGCAAGCTAACCCGGTATGGTTCCACTGAGGTGGTTTCTTGACAGATCCAACGTTCAAGCTTATCCAAATTCCCCAAATCAGGAGAACTAATGACATTGTGTGATAGGTTGAGGAAATAAATTGCTTTGATCTTCTAATCTATTGCCTGGGAAGTTGATTGACGTGAAAAATTTCAGAATCTTGACGAGTTCTAGCTTTAGACTTTCGAAGGTTAAACTTATTGTATCTGGATAATAGAGCCCCTTATTCGGAATAACTAATATTGCAGGTGATTGAAGCTTACATCAGCCTTCATTATAAATTTAAACCATCATAATTTATAACAGGATTTTTTTTTTTTTTTTTTAGGTTAAGGGTCATTTTATATCAGACCAATTACTTGATATGAAATAATAGATATATAATGAGAACGCCGAAACAATATTAGAACTACATTGGCATAGTTGAAAAATTCTGGACTATATTGAAATTTGTAAAATGGATATAAGACCAAATTAATAACTTTTCTTCAGGTAACTGCACCAGGAGTCTTAAACTTTGAGTGCAAATGTACATGACATGCTCAACGCAGAGCCATGCAAACTTTGCATCTTCGAGCTCGCTCTCTTGCGGAGATGTCCCTGAGACCGCATTGAATTGGATGTCTGCGGGAGTTAAAATCATCGGAATCCTGAGCCAGCCATTCCCCATCGACCTGTCTCAATGAAAGCTTCCCTTTTCCGTCATTCGCTTTCAGGATCCTCAACGTTTTCGACTTCCCACGGATAACCTCTAGCCCCTTCTCTGAGTAAATGGGTGCCACCACAATCTCACAGAACATCCGAGTTTCACCAGCCGTTGGGCTTCTGAACTCCTAGATTTTTCTCGCCAAATTCTATATGCATAGTAGGACATTGCAAGGTTAGTGTTGATGTTTAGCTCAATCAATTTTGTCAAATGAAACATTACAATACTGAATCAGCAATAGGAGACCCATAGCTACACCACTATTGTTGTTTCAATTTTGAGGGATGCCCATGTGGACTGAGGTCGTTTAAGTTGCCAAAACTCGCACTCCGTTTTATTTATCAGAGAATTATAACATATAATGGCATGTGACCATAGGCATAACATTTAGCCTAATTCGTAGCTCAAACTAGCTTGACTCAAGAACGAGCTTCAATCGGAACTCTATGGATTAAAAAATGAGAAGCCTCTTTCAGTTTATTATATTTGGATTCCGTGGGTCTACTATATAAGGAAATTAGAATTTCCCTTTGTAACTTACTAAATGAAATAAGTATATACCTCATCAATTTCTACGTTGAAGGCCACTATACTTCCAAATGCACTGACTAGTTCTGCTTTGACTGCTCATCTGTATGGTTCAAGAATATCGCCGTGGGAAGCCACCCCACAAGGATTTGTATGCTTGACAATGACACATGTAGGGTGGCTAAATTCGGATACACAATTCCAGGCAGCATCAGCATCCAGACAGTTATTAAATGACATTTCCTGCAGCATCAATACATAATTCACAACAATGAGAGACAGATTTGCTATTGTTACCATGATCTGTTGATGAAGTAAAAGAACTTTATGGAACAAACTTCACTTGCAGTTGCTCAGAGACTTCTAAAGAGCATCCAATCTCATCTCAAAAACACATGGTTAAGATACTAATATGGAAGCCAATTAGTCCCCTGTATCACTAATCTCCTTCACAAAACATTATTAGCATGTCGTCATAGCTAAACATTCTGCGCACTAAATATACAGACAGTCGACTTGGAAAAGAAAAGAAACTAGATGCTCCTCAAGAATGATTTGTAGAACTATGTCAAACTGCCAACAAAACCAAAAGTTTAAGCTGCCCTGTTGGATGGAGTAATTTGCTATTTAAATGCTCTATAATTGCTATCACACATAGGCTAGCATTTTACCACAAATTGAAGGGTGCAAGATCATCATGTTGAAGAAGCAAATGAAGTGCCAGAGAGATTAGAAATGATTTCCTCCTGCTCTATGCCATATTAATTTCTTAAGGCCTTTGTCAATTCATCAAAAAGCTTTAGCTATAAGATGAAGATACTATCTATTATTTAGATTCTCTAATTGGATTCACTTTTAGAAAACTACCTCCTCTATCTAATGAAGTTTTCAAAGTGAGATGATTACTAGATCCACTGCAATTTCAACTTCCTCATAAGATTGACCTTGATGTAAACATATGACATTCGAGGACTCCATTAACCTCAGCAAGACTCTTGTCCACATAAAATGCAGCCTTCTGGGGGGGATTTTCCCCATAACAAAGAGAACTCTCAAGAGATAGAGGCACTGTTAAGCTAGGAGGGAATTTCTCTATCAAAAAGAAGAGTCGTCAACCCTACATAAATCAGTTCAAAAACTAACAGGAAACACAACCTGCAGAAATTATTGATTTCCAAAGGAAACAAACTAAAGAATACATCTCAACCAAGTCTCCATAAAAACCCCTCATTTGCATGTTTAGTGTGTTTAGATCTACATGCAATTTTAATTTCCCTAGTGGCTATGACATCAATTGACAACATGAACCAGATGAAGACCTCCAGTTGTTTGTCTCCAAAGCCACTCTGAACCTGTAGAATCATAGGAAGCAGCATGCCGAAAGGCCTTCCAAGGAAGTTTTCTATGGAACTGTTGATCATCTCCATTACTCTTCAGGAACTTCAGCAGTGGAGGATAGTCGTGTGAATCAACTACAATGAGGACATCCTTATGATTCTGTTAGGAGACAAATGTCACCATCAATTCAAATCATAAACATATAACCATCCTCTTTGTAAAAACTAAAGAAAAATCGACCGCATGCGAATTATAAAGTTTCAACTTTTAGTAATACAAGAAGCACTCACAGAGAATGATGACAGAGATGCAGTAGATTATAAAGTTTCTACAAGTTTGAATGGGAAGGGGCAGAAGGAAGGTTTGGGGCATTAGATGCTCTATGCTGGAGTCCAGGCAAGTTGCATCAGTGGCAATGAACTAAGGACGAATGTCACTCAAATTCACGACGGAGTCCCAAAAATATGGTTTCAGTGGAGGAACTCCTTGAAAATCATTGAGTGGCCTGAAGGGATTAAGGTATCCGATCATTGCCATCAAGGAATAGATGTAGCATGATAATCTTAGTAGAAGATGTGAAGATCCTGGATAAGCCACTCGAAGCCTAGAATAAATTTGACTTTTCGCCAAAAAAAAAAAAAAAAAGAGAGAATAAATTTGACTTATTAATGTTGGAGACGAAGTTGGTCTGTCTTGGATTATTTGATTATTTCCTTATCCATATATTGATTATTTCCACAGTTGAGAGAGAAATTCTTACCATACAAAGTGGCTATTGATAATTAGAATTAAGCTATTTTGAGAACAAGCTTACTTTATGAATAGGAAAATATTTTCTTTATTCATTATGTACTCCATATAATTGTATTATAAATAGAGCCTATGTACATACAAGGTTTCCATGAGAATAATTTACAATGTACCAGTCTTCTAGCTTTGCATCCTTTTCTATGTCATGACATGGTATTGGAGCTTACGTTTCTTGGCCAAGCTTTCATAATCTTGTTTTGATTGCTTCCCCTTTTTTCTTCTCTGACTTTGCTGCTATAGAATCACATAGAATGGTCGCTAATTGAAACGCTACAACAGCATTAGAACCACTTTGGCAAAGCCACAAGCTTCTGGATTATATTGAAATGCGTATAATGGATATAAGACTGAAGTAATAATTTCTCTTTGGGTAATCGCACCAGGAGTCTTAAAATTTGGAGCACAATTGTACTTGGATCCTAAAAATTGTACAAAAGAGAAAGTGCAATAAAATAATAAAACTGTCAAAAGTACAACTAGATCCAAAAATTTGTGCAAAAATTGTAATTTGAGTACTTTCCATAAGCTCTGAATATTTTGATTTGGTATTATTATTTTTATTTGGCAAATATATAGAAATGATATTGAGAGAGAGAGAGAGAGAGAGAGAGAGAGAGAGAGAGAGCTTCTTCTTTTTTTTTTTAATTATTTTCACACTTTTTTCTAACGCGCCATCCACTTAAATCCACATCAATGCCAAGTATCAAGTATATTAAAGAATTCAAGTCAACCTTGTCAAAGATGTAATTAATGGAGATGCTGGATTGTAATGAACAATTAGCAATAAGCAAGAGATTGGCCTATCTGAAAATTCTAAGATTTAAAGTTTCCTACGAGTTTTAAGACTTTAGATGCATTTATTTATTAATTCATTATTATTCTAATAATATTATGGCATTAGCTTTAGGCTTTTCCAATTCAAATGCATTCCATCTTAGTTAAAACAATCCTCATTAAAGAATTTTGTTCATTGCAATTTTTTCATTCCAAAACTTGGAGAAAGTAGTTGTATAGCTCTGTAATATTCATATTTCTACACTTTTTCCAAATTTTTGGAAGTAATAAGATTTTTTTCGGATTTTTTAAAACTTTTTTAAAATATTTTCTATTAATTTTTAAAAATAAAATTTTTAATCCGAAAGTAGGGACTTGGGCCGGGCCCAAGGGGCTACTCCGAACATGGGCTATGGTCTGGTCCTTTGTGGTGGGCTTAGGCCATTCACACGAACCGGGCCCATATTTGGAATGATCCAACCCTACCTTCCGAAAATAATTATGAAATAATTATGCTAAACTCAAGCTCGACTAAACGTCAAAATCAACCCGTATTTGCCTAAGCCCAGACTGAACGCCCCCTTGGTCCTGGCTATTGCAGAGCAAAGAGAAGCTGAAGTATGAAGGCTGAACGCAAACTCATGTGCAGTCAAGGCGTAATAACACCTTCAACCTCCAACACGAACGTCACCGAGACGCCAGTGTTACGTAAGTCCAACACCACCCAGCCATCACCGACCATCACTATATTAGCCGCCGCCACCAGTCACGTTAAGGGTGGCTGCCGCAGGCCACCATTCCGAACCCCTATCGTCGAACATTCATGGACACAAAAATAGCCAACCTTTCGCAGCCAATCATCAAACAGGCTTAAACTTTCAACAGGCACGGCCAACAAAATAGCAACCAGGAAACAGATACCAAAAACAATGTGCCAATTTGAGTACAATAGGAAGGATTTGAACTGAAATCGTAATCCTTTAACCAATGGATGGCTCCTTACACGTAAAACAAACGTGCTAAAAAATTATCAGAAGAGACCAGAACCAGGTTGAACCGTACGCTGGGCATTCTAACGAACGCTTTGTGAGCAAAGATTGAGGAAAAGGTACGGACCATTCTAGAACTCGAACTCCCACCAGGATTCGAAGGAACCGACAAACGAGGCTCGAAATTAACAGATGATGACTTGTTCAAACCCAACACGCGTATGGACTAGAAATAGTAAGCCTCAGTCTCGCGGTTCGGCCAAAACGGGGCAAGGCAATAGTGGTTCATGGGAATGAGTTTTGACCACGAAAGTCCTTAGCCGGCTCGGAAACGGCGGCTAGAGGGTGGGCTCGAGACTATTCGAGCTAAGGCCGACCGCCTCGCGACGTCTCCGAGCTGATATCCTCGGTTAAAGCGAAAAAAGAAAAAGACAACCGAGTCTTACCGTGTGTTCGACACGAGGATGAAGGACAGGTTGACGAGGCACGCGCGGCCCTTGCTGGAAGACGCCCACTCACTCTGGGACTCTTCTCTCTCTTTCTTAGTTTTTCTCTCTCCCTCTTGGTCTCCTCTCTGTTTCTCTCTCTCTCCCTCTCTCTCGGCTTCTGTTGTCTCTCCCCCGGTCTCTCCCCTCAATCTCTGTTTTCCCCTCTCCTTTCCAAGAAATCTCACCGGTGAGTCCCTGCCACCGCCTCCTCTCCTCGGAACCAAGTCTGGACCATTTTCAGCTGAGGGCCGCCTCTGGAACCGTGGCTAGGACGCCCCCTCTACCGCCGCTGCTCTGCCTCCTCTGTCCCTGCGCCGTTCTCTGCAGAACGCGTGCGTGGGGCAGAGAAGAGAGAGAGAGAGATCGGAAGGCTGGGCTGAGAAGAAGAGAGAAAAAAGAAAGGGCCGGGCCTAGGAGATAAAGACAGAAAAAGGAGAGCAAAAAGAAGAAAAGGCCAGGCCTAGGCGGGGAGGAAAGAAAGGGCCGGTCCCGGGCAGGCCGGGTCGAACCGCCCCTGCCCCCTTCCGTTTCTTATTTTAATCTATTACTATTTGCTAGTATGCCCATTTGTCCATTTTTGCTGTTTTCATTTTTCGATGACTTACCTGGCCGACAATATCAGGTGTGCGCAAGACTTACTTCTATTTCTCCTATTGGTAAGCAAGAATCTATTGATCAATATATGAAATCGTCTTTACAATGGTATTGAAAAATTATGAAGAGAAGCAAGAACGAAGTTGATAATAAGCAAACCTCATAAGAAGTCTTCATGGTCGTGAGAGTCTGAATAGCACTTTATCCCAAAATCGATAATAAGCAAACCTCCATGATCTCATAAACACTAATGGACCACAAAATATCCAGAAGCCAACGACGAACCCAAGCGGTATGCCCATGTAAAACCACTTTTTCTTGCTATCATCATTGTTGCCATTGTCACAAGATTCTTCCTTCCCGTTCGTGGTAATTAAGCAACTTTTGTTGAGCAGAAGTCCACACAATCCGAGGTTTCCTTCAAAAGAACTTTTGGAAAACGTGAGAAATTGTCCGCTTGTCGGAATGCTTCCAACAAGTTGATTGTTTGAGAGGTTTAGTAACGAAAGGAAATTAAGATTTGCAAGCTGAGTGGGTATGGTTCCATTGAGGTTGTTCCTTGACAGGTCTAGGGACTCAAGCTGATCTAGATTCCCCAAATTAGGAGGAATTGAACCCGAGATGGCATTGAGCGACAAGTTGAGGACATGAAGCGAGTTAAGATCTCCAAGTATATCTAGAATTGGACCCTCCAGTTTGTTGCTCGAGAAGTCAATCAACATGAACATAGTCGGGATTTTAATGAATTCTAGCTGTAGACCTTTCAAGGTTACCCTCATTGTATTTTCATAGTAAAGCCAATCAAATCTGGAATAGCAAGACAGATATTGCAGGTGGTTGGAGTCAACATTGCCCTTCATAGCCTCCCAAGATGAGAGGAGACTCGTAGTCAAAGTATCGCTGAAATTGTTTGAAGACAAGTCAATGATTTGAAGCATTTGCCAGGTGTTGTGACTATGCGTACATCCAATCCTCCCATGCAATTTGTTAGATCGTAAAACAAGGACACGGAGACTCGATATAGACTTGAAATGGCATGGAAATGTCCCGTCTATTTGATTGTCCCCGATGTTCACAAAATCCAACGTCGTGCAATTTGCCAACGACGATGGGATCTGCCCCTGCAACAAATTCTCACTAATATCCAATGTCTTCAAACTGCATGTTCTTGGGAAGTTTTGCAGAATCTCGCCATTCAACTTGTTATTCCTTAGGTTCAATACCTTGAGGGGCTACTTCACTAAACAATTAGGAATAGTTCCATTTAGATGGTTATGTGATAAGTCAAGCACTTCAAGATAACCAGCTTTGCAAATAGACCACGGGATGAACCCAAGAAAATTATTTTTCGAGAGGGAGAAGAACATCAAGTTTGGTAGGTTGTTGCTAATGTCATCTGGAATAATAGAAGTGAGGTTGTTACTTGAGAGATCCAAGTAGTTAGAATATGACGACAAGGGTGGCAATTTCCCTCTAAGCATGTTTGAATGGAGGTCGACAAAATTTGGAGTAGAAGAAAGATTTCCTAGGGGTGTTTCGAAATCTTCAAATAAATTAGAAGAAAGATTGAGGTGTATACTATCTATAGTCCATATCCATCTCGGTATATCCCCTTGAATATAATTATGGGAGAGGTCGAGGTACCGCAAGCTGGATTTGTTAGCCAAAAACTGAGGCAATGTCATTAACTGGCAAGAAGCCAAATACAATAATCTAAGGTCGGGGAATGAAGAGGCTCGGGAAGAAGTATTTGTGGCATCAATGGAAAAACGATTGTAGGAAAGATCCAAATATGAAAGATTTCTCAGTTGCTGAACCAAATTAATATGGAATGAGCCACTAATATTATTGGAAGAAAGTGAGAGGTCATTGATCCCTCGGAGTTTCCATATAGACGTTGGTAGTTCTCCTCCTATGTTGTTGTTGCTCAAATCAAGTCTTTCCAGCATGTGAGATGGAGCATCAAAAGATTCCTTCAATTGGCCAGAAAATCGATTATTGGAAAGTAGAAGCTCCTGAATCGATGGATGTGCGAACAAAGATGAAGGAATATTTCCTTCAAGTAAATTGAAGCACAAGTCGAGAATAAAAAGACTGGAGAGGGATTCCCATTGTGTTGAATCAATCGAACCAGTTAGACTATTGGAGCACAGAGTGACTCTCGTCAGATTCTTAGAATTACTGACTGATGGAATTGGACCAGTAAAATTGTTGCGTGAGAAGTCCAAATAAGACAATCGCGAGAGATTGGTGAAAGAGCTTGGGATATTTCCGTCAAAGCTGCAATTCACCAATTCTATTATTGATAGACTCCTGAGATTATCAATTGAATCTGGGAGCCTCCCGGAAATATTTGTGTCACTAAGAATCAGTGTCTGAAGAGAACCATTCTCCGGAAAATCTGGCAAAGAACCTTGAAGGAGTCCGTTGGATGATAGGTCAAGGGTTTGAAGTGTTTGTACCTGGAAGATTTCATGAGGAAATTCTCCCTGCAGACCAACTCCTGATAGGCTCAGAGTTTTCAAGCTAGAGAAATTCGCTAAGAAACTAGGAACTATAATGGACAGGTCATTGTAGTCGAGTTCAATGACCGAAAGATTAGCAAGACTCATAAGAGAAGGGTCGATAGGACCAGACAAATAACAGCCACTCATGCTCAACACCTCAAGTTTTGGAACTGAAGAAGACAGCGCATCGCACCACTTGCTTCCTTCAGCAGACACATTGACCTCATCAAGGTACAGCTCTCTCAACTCCCCTAAATCCCCAATCAGCGACCTTAGATTGGGCTTCTCAAGTTTCAGCAAATCCCGTGAAGTGAAAGAAGGATTGGAGAGATCAAGAGTACGTAGCTTCGTCAAGCGTGATAGCTCCACAGGGATCTGCCCAGCGAATCCAGCATTGGACAAGCTGAGATGTGCCAAGTGGCTAAGCTTCGTGAGGCTTGACGGAATCGCCACGGCGTTGAAGTTGTTGAACGCCAAGTTCAGGCTCTGAAGGAACTCGAGCCTGAAGAGGCTTGACGAACCGTCGATATCGCCAAAGATAAGCTCTTCACTCAAATCGAGACCGACCACGTGGCCATCCTTGCATGTCACGCCGCTCCATGAATCGACACTTTGACCCCAGTGTACTAGATTGGATGACTCGGACGACTCGGAGGCGTCGAAGACAAGGCTGTTTCGCAGCTCGAGTAGCAGCGATCTCTGGTCGACGTTGAGACACGGGGTTGACGCTGAAGCCGTAGCAACGTCAGAGAAGATGGAGATCATGGACAAAACAATAAGAAGCCATGAGACGATGGAACCATTCATCGAAAGAGGTTGAGGAAGAGAGCCTGAAGAGGCTGTCAACCGAAACAAATTTAACACTGGGGGAGTGGAGGAGTCGTCCAAGGAAAGCGTGAAGCCTTGTGTTGATATTCGGGATGTCATTCCCTAGTCGCCAAAGTTTGGCTTTTATTTCACTTTCGACAAAATACTAGCACAGATATTCTTTATTTAACATGCCTTTCAATCGAAACAAAAGGCTGCAATTTTACTTTCAAGGGGAAATGGGAAAATAAGGGAAATCAATCTAAAATGTTGAGATAGAATTCGACATCCTTCAGAAATATTTTTGGCTCGTCTTTTTCTTTTAAGATCATAAAACAAATAATATTACTTGATTGGTTTTGTTTTTATACTCACATTAACATGTAGAGATCCATTAAAAGTAAATAATGGATATTTGTATGTACGTATATAATAGCAGTTCACCATAACACCAAAATACATATATTATATTCTTTCTTTTCTTAAATAAGTAGATTCAAGAAAAGAAATCAAAGGATTTACTTATATTTGAATTTGATTGCAAATATTTAATAGTACTATCAAAAGGCAAAAAAAAAGTATAAACTATAGAATTGGAAAATACAATGAATTAATTACGGAATATGAAATAGGAAAATACCATAATATGTTCAAATTTTAGAAAGAAAAACCAAACAGGCAAAAACTAGGAATAAATTTCTCTTTATTAAGCTGAAAAGAAAAATCAGAAGGAAAAGGAAAAAGACAAAAGTAAAACGATGAAACAATGGGCGTTGTCTTTAAAAGAAAATAAAAAAAGGTAGAAAAATTCAAAAAGATTTAAAATTAAAAGGAGGAAGCGCGTGGAATTGATCCATCATGCACGCTGGGAAAGCACCAAGGGCCCGCCTCCATCGTGCGAAATGGGCAATTTCAAGAACGGAGAATTGCGAGGAAGGAGGGGGAGGAAAAACAAGGGACAATGCTTCAGCTTGGAAAGTGGGAGCAGTCAAAGTAAACGCCTGCTGGTGTTGACGATTCTGTTTAGTGTTAACCTTCGTTGCGAGATTGATGATTTCTCTGCGGACTCATGTGGAGGGAATAGGAGCAGAAACGCCTTTGGGTCTGTAAGGCTTTTCTTTATTCATTTGCGGAAATCTTGGGGTCAATTTAAGTTGCGCTGGCCAGACCAAAAAACATTGAACTCAAATGTATGTGATATGACCAGCTTAGGTAATTGGAATATAAGCTATAGTTAGTGATGAAAAAGAGATGGTCAAATGGTGCCCATATCCAAAGGGTAGTTCGGTATTAGAATGATTGAGATATTGTGCTTCAAGAAGTTAGATTTTATATTTGATCCATACTCATCATGACCACTAAAGCCAAGATTGAATTGGAGATGGTTTCAGTTCTAATTTGAATGGACCCGATTTTGGATCGGAGACGGTCGATGGACAAAAGTTTGCTGAAATTGTCACAAATTCTCTATAAAAAGAAAGTACCTTTTGATCACTTATTAAAATTTGATAACTTATTGAAAATGAAAATTTTCTATCGATTGATGGTTGTTCTTTTGTTAATTTGAGCTTGTGCCTACTTAAGTGTTCCTACTATTTTAGAGGGATAGGAATAGCGGAGTACTAAAACTTTTGTGCAACGCTCTCTTACATTTCAAATTTTTTTATGTTTACTTAAGTGCCACATCCAAGTAAAATCGCTCATTTAAATGCCACTTCCGACCAAACGTCTTATGTGGATTTTTAAATAATTTTTTTGGTTGTTTTTTTCTTTTTTTTCTTTAAGGCCTTGTTGATTGTGAAACCCTGCCGCCTCACTAACTGCTAGTGACGCCACGAGGGCCCTTGTTAGCTTTGGGCTGCCGTGGGCGAGGGTCCTAACTGCCTCGCCCGTTGCCGGCAAAACCACAATGCCATTGCCCAAGGCCTTCATGGGGAGGGCGAGGTGGTGAGGGCCCTCGCTAGACAAGGCCGTAACGACCTTGCCCAAGGCCTTCGCGGCCATGGGTGAGGCGGCCCTCGCCCAAATTGGGCGAGGATTTCACAGCCAATGGGGGTCGCCAAGTGACCCTCATCGGCCCTGAAAAAACAAAAAGCAAGAAAATAAATATAAATAAAAAATTAATAATAATAATAATAATAATAATAATAATAATAATATCCACATCAACGCTGGCGAATCCTCATGTTAGATTTTGCGAGACGAAACAAATTTATTCAAAATGATTTTTGAGTAATTTTATTCTTTTTACTTTTTAAAATGTGTTTTATTTCCTTTCTTGTTTTATTTTCCTTCCCTGTTTCCCCTTTTTCCCATTTCCCTTTTTCTTTTCTTTCCCATTAACACCAGATCGGAAAAATAGTCCACAAACTCTCTATCAATAACCCAGCATCACTACAATATTACAACCGCATAAGTAATATTGCATAACATTGGGATTTGTGCTTACAGGACGAAATCATGAAAATTACAGACCAAACCTTGTTCATAAATTTCATATAATGTATTATTTGTGCTTACGGGGACTATATCCCACGCAAGAAATGTTTCAACACTAGATCTGGTGTTAACGTTAGTCGCTAGAAAAGGAAATAAAAGAAGAAAATAAAATTTAAAAAATGAAAAAGATCAAGCAAATCAACGTTGTGTTGTTCAAAAATAAAGCTTACTCAATCTGAAGTCTTCTTTACGCTCAACCTTTTTAAAGGGGTTGAATGTGAAGACAATAATTTTTCCAAGCAGATCGGAATTGCATTTTGGGCCAAAGCTGGCCGTCCCCGTTGGATTGCACCCTGAAAATGGGCGTAATATGATAAGTCAAAATCACCAACAATGTGATTTATGCCTAACTTTACAACCCCCAATGACTAGGATTGGTGAATGTTCTCTTCAATTAGGACTTTTGCAAGTCAGTAAATTACGTTTGAAGCAATGTGTCTTGCCATAAAGATGAAAGAACCACTAGTGACATTCAAAATTATAGAAATCTATGGTTGCTAGACAAATTTCCAATCACTCTAAGCGAAAACTTGTAAAAAGGTTTCGGTAGTAGGTGATTAGAGGTTGTAAAAAAAAAAGTCTGGAAAAAAAGTGATGATCAAAAGAATTGTCACTTTTCCAAAAGATTCAAGATTTAGACCGCATTTCCTAAATGGTTTAGAATTTCTAATGTAAATTTCTCATTAGTTAAGTAACATCATTTGACATGCTTAACAAAAGGGGAAAAAAGAAGAAAATAAAGAATTAACGAGTAGAAAATAAGACAATTAATGTTAACTAATGTTTGAATTTACAATCAATAGATAAATAATCAAAGCAAATATCATACAATAAGGAAGATTATCAAGACAAAACTTTAATGGGATGAAGGCCAGCTTATTTTTCCACTATGATTTTAACATTGAAGAAAGACTATATATAATATGGCAATACGCATTTACTCAGTTAATGATTAATTGTACTAAAAATAGTTGCACCGAGGGGACTCTTCTTGGTGGATATTTTTTGAGAGAATCATTAAACTATATCAATATTTTTGTTGGAGAACCTCACGTCATGATTAAGGGAGAAAAGCTAGAGCCTGTACATGAATGTGTGCAAGTTTAAGTTCATGTTGATAGTGTGAGTGCTCCGATAATTGTCAACCCATTAGATGGGGTCAAACTACTACTGTTTTGAAGATAATAAATCTTATTGTGATAAGTTTTATAAATTATTTCATGAGATCAAGAGCGCTTTTTCGATGGTTATATGATGAAGTTTATGTCTAAAATCGCTTCGAACTGTGATAGATTTGATTGTAAATTTCGAAAGTTTAATAATGCAACGAAAAGTAGGACGAAAATTGGGCGATGCACTTAACTTTTCACAAATTACAAGGATAGGCCAAATGCACTTCATTTGGTTAGTTACAAATAATGCATAAAAGTGAACTAGATAATTTTCTATATATTTTAATGTACTATACAAGAACCTATTTATGAGCTTTATGGGATGGTTATCTATAGTAACATAATATTACAATAGAAATTATAATCAATCAAGATTATAATTGAAGAGATATATAAAATCAAGTATTATATTTCTAACACCCTCCTCAAAATCAAGGTGACATAGAAGAAGTCAATTGAATTTTGGAGAAAAGATCTTGAAAACAACCGGGTGGATAAGCCATACTTCATACATTAGCAATTTGACTAATTGATGAAGTGGAGACGAGACGAACGGTGCCATGAAGCACGTGAGAGCGTATGAAATGACAGTCTATTTCCATATGCTTGGTGCGCTCATGGAAAACATCATTATGTGTTGTTTGGATAGCATTACGATTGTTGCAATAAAGTATCAGTCCACTATTATGACACCATAGCAACCATTTATAATTATGTTGTCGTATGAGCAAGAATAGGATATTCTCTGTTTTGGTACTAGATCAAGCAACAACAATCTGTTTCTTGCAATGCCGTGAGATTAGTGAGTTGATAAAAAAGAAGAATCAGTAGCCGTTAGTGGAGCAACAATCAAGAAAGTCTCCAATCTAGTCAACATAAGAACAAGTCTTCAACTCCAAGGTAGATTGAGTAGAAAAGTGAAGATCATGAAATAAGGTACCCTTGACACAACGAAGAATTCAATGAACGACAACAAAATGAGTGGTTTGCAACACGGTCATGAACTTATTGACAAATCCTCCATGTAAAAACTACAGAAAAATCTATCACGTGAATATTGATATAGAGGGGCAAAGCCAGCAATGCCTCTTTAAAAAAAGTGCAACACATTAGACATAACTATTGTAGTTTATAATTTAACAAGCATCATAAGACACATCGTTATTTTAGCAAAAAAGCACAAGAAACCATTCGCCAAATAGTAAAAAGGGAATCTGGAGCCACAATCTAAATGCAATAGTTAACGTGCTCTCAATAAATTACATGCCTCGGTTACTTGTGCCTTTGTAGCAAACTATGCATGATATATGTGAGCTTGGTGGAACTGAAGACACCAAATACAATCATATTCCAGCATACTTCCAAATTAAGATGCGATGAAGCAAAAAGAAACATAAACAATTCTATGCTCTGATAATAATGAACATGAATATATACAATAGTAAAGAACCTTTGCAGCAGCAGCTCTAATCGTGGCAGGACCGCCATTATCAATATTCTCAATTCCATCTTCATATTCAAAATCAGCGTACGGTAATGTTTATGTTCTTGGGAATAATTTTTTTTGTTATAAACACTTTTTTCTATTTCTATTTCTGGAAATAGTTTTTAAGCATTTGAATACGTTTGGTGACTGTACAAAATTTCTGTTCCCGAAAGAAAAATACATTTGGTGCGATCTTAAATATTTTGTGACTTATAATTTTTTTGATTTATTAATAATTTTACTACATTTTTCTTTTTATCTTTGGCTTCTCCTTCCTCTAGTCAGTCACCGGCCTTAACCATGGCCGACCAGCAATTGGCCAAACAAGGGTCGAGGAGGTCACCGGTCTCAGGGGAGCCTTGCTGGCCATCGGTAAGTCCCCCCGAGCCTCACCGTAGCTCGACAAGGCAAACTAGCCCAAATTTGATGAGGCCGAGCCTTGCTCGACCATCGTGAGGTCGCGTTGCCTAGGTGGGCGACGCCACCGCGAGCAATGCCGACCAGGCGGTGGCTAAGTGAGGCTCGGCCTTGCCCAACCACAACGAGAGTTGAGGGGGCCTTGCCAAGGGCCAACGAAGCTACGACGAGGTTGTAGGGCATTGTCTAGCCAATTGTCGCCATCACTGAGGTCGGCAACCGAGTAGGGGAAGAAGAAAGTAAGAGAAAAGAAAGAAAATAAAATGAAGAAAAAAAGAGGAAAAAAACTTATTTCTTGAGTTGTTCCCAAGAACAAAAAATAACTTCTTCTTCTTTTTTTGTTTTGTTCCAAATTTATTTCTAAAAAAAAAAATTACTAAACGTGTTTCTATTCTAATTCTGTTCCGAGGAACAAAAAAAACAGAAACAGGTATTCCCTAGAGTATTACGAAATAGCACCTTAGTGACTATCTAGCCCAACCTAGCCCAATTCGTGGTAGATTGTCTAGGGGCTGACTAATCAAGCCTAATTCAGCCAAGCCCAAAATGTTATAGGCTTAGTGGATCAGGCCCATTGGCGCTTGCCCAATTAGGACGAGGCCCATCTCCTATTTTTGGACTCAACCCACCTCTTGGGCCAAGTTGATTTTTTTTTTTTTTTGAGCCACATGCCCAAATCGGGTACATTGATATTGAGAGCAAATCCCTACCCAATCTTTCGATCTGGCTATGTTCCTTACTTAGCCCCCACCAATAGTTGCCCGAAGTCAAATGACCTATTGTACACCTCGATAGCCAATGGACCAAGCTATGTCTTGTCACACAGATGTCGTGATCTACCCCTCGAGGGCCGATCCCAAAAAGTAAGTTTAGAAGTAATTGTTCAAGTGACAATCCTCGAGGTGCATCACATAAAGAAGACTTGAACATATCATCTTTAATGTTCATCCAAGAGATCCATCGATTGAGAATGTATGCTCTCCTAAGCATATACCTCGCATAACAAGTATTTTTTAAAGTTTTTTTAGACATCCTATACATCAACTAGGAGTCACCACTAGTATCATTTTTTAGGGTCAGCTAGATGCCCAATTAAAAAGCAAGAGTGTCTTCTCAATTCCTTTGGAAGTAGAGATCAATGGATTTGGCCACTTGGGTTATGCTAATGATTTTATTAGCGCCCTTTCCGGTATCTAATCGATGGGATTGTTATTTAAATGATCATGCATTTGTGTTTTTTTTTTTTTTTTACATTTTCATGGTAAAGCATTTAGAGTTCCACTAAATGATCGTGCGTGGATGGTTCATTGAGAATCTAAGCTAGTTCTAGGCCTAAGAAGTAAAACAAACAATGAAAGGAACGTATATTGCGTAAAGTAAACAACCAACGAATACGAACTACTTCTAAGTACAAGAGAGTAGAAAATCTGCAACTCGTTGGGTGATTATTATAAGTTTGATTAAAAATCTGAGACATTGTCGGGTAACAAATGGAATACAAATGAGACTGAATTGGACATCGGTCTTTGGCCTCCTCCTATATGACCTTCAGCCACCTCCTCCATGGACCGCCTTGTTCGTGTCGGTTTTACATTCAAACCATTCATTTCACACTATGGTATACGAACAATCATCCAATGCGAGGCAAGGACAAGCAATTCATTGATTCAAGAATGGGTCTCGGGATCGGTCATTGTTTTGCATGCATGTTGGACATCCCTAACCGTCTAATTGACTAAAATTGATTTAAGTGTTGGTTAATGATAATCACCATCATTTACAATCAAAAAATGGTAGTCGATTAACATGATTCGAGCACCACTAGAAACCTTAGATGTGTTGGTCAAAGTTCATGAACACCATTTAATCCAGTTCTGCCCCAATTTTCCCGAAATTTGGACTTTTTACCCGAAGCTTAGAAACTGACTCGATTTTGACCCGAATTTTGAAAATTGCGGGAAAAATGTCGAATGAAGCTCAAAACGCGCCAAAATCTCAGGAAGTTAGGAATACGTGTTTGGAAAAACTTTCATGCGTTGAGTTTTCTGGGATTAGTTACAGATTTCGTCCAGCAATTCAGAAATCACGGACAGCTCATCAGAATTCTGTTGTCTAGGCCGAACTGACCTTACCCAAAATTTTAATGAATTGGCCCCTCAAATATTGCAATTTCGCCCTCGAACTTGGTAGTCTACGAAATTAGACCCTACTGAACACTTTCCTAGTTTTACGCCTTTGCAAAAAGGGACCAGAACTACTTCGAATTTGCAAAACATAATCAGGCAATTTTAGGTGCAAAATAACAGAGCATTTCCAGAAAGTCACTAGAAATTCTCGATATTACTAAAAATATCAAATGACATCAATTTCATCCGAAATTTTAATATGATCTATATCTGTAGGTTTTCTACAACATCACTGCGTAAAAATTCTCCAAATTCGAATCACAGAATTTTGTAAAATTTCGGAATGCATCAAAGGTTAGTAAAAAACAGAGAAACTTCACCTTTTTTTAATCAGTTTTACGGATCTGGACTAAATGTTTTGGGGTCAATTGGACCTGGCAAATGAAGTCCGTTCATAATATATAATATATCAAATCGAAGATCAATTATCTAGTTTATTATATCTTGAAGCAATGAAGTCTACTAGCTCAAATCAGGCCAAAACCAGGACAGGTTCACTGAACCACGAAAATCACGGACCACACGAAACATGCTATAATTGATCTTCAATCATGCAAGCAACCCTTTCAACTTGATTTCTGATTCATCCTGGCTCCGATCGCTCATAATCAAACATATCATTGATACAAAGAATCTTGCCTCATCGGATGATAGTCAAAATTTGATTAATCAATTTGAGAGTTCCTACCTTGCGTGTGACACCTTGACGTTTGATCGAGCAACTACGCCTCCATATTCAATTCGGCGATACCACGGACTAGCCTTGGAAAGCTTGGCAGCTCATTGAAACAAGCGTTCAAGATCAACGTGAAAATTCGGATTAGAGAGCTCTAATGAAAGATCAAAGGAAATATTGAAGATGAAGAAGATCCAGTGAAGCTCCGGCCACCACAGCTTCGGGAACAAGTCGGGGAAGGTGATCGCAAGACTTGGAGGATCGCCGGACGTCGACAGATCACGGAAGCCAGCATCTGGAATCATTGGTCGTCTAGCAATGATTGTCGGCGGTGAGGCTTGCGATTGGCGAGCGGATGGCTTGAAAGAGGTCAGTGATGAGGTGGCTGGCCGGAGCAAGGCGGCCGCTAACCAGTGGGTGCTCGAATAGGCCTCAGCCGAGAGAGAGAGAGAGAGAGAGAGAGAGAGAGAGAGAGAGAGAGAGAGAGAGAGAGAGAGAGAGAGAGAGTTTTTATTTTATTTTATTTTTCACATTTTTTCTAATGCATCTTCCATTTAAATTCACATCAACGCCAAGTATCACTAAGTACATTAAAAAATTCAAGTCAATTTTATCGTAGACGTAATTAATGGAAAGGCTGGACTGTATGAACAATTAGCATGAGATTGACCTATGAATTTTAAGACTTTTGATGCGTTTATTTTTTTATTATTTATTATTCTAATAACTTTATGGCATTAGGTTTACACTTTTCCAATTCAAAAGCATTCTATCTTATTTAAAACATTCCCCACTTATTGTAATTTTTCCATTCCACAACTTTGAGAAAATAGTTATATAGTTCCATCATATTCATATTTCTACGCTAGATGGAGGCCTACTTCTATTTCTCCTATTGGTAAGCAAGAATCAATTGATCAATAAATAAAACTGTCTTTTCAATGGTGATGAAGAATTATGAAGAGAAGAAAGAATGAAATACTTTTCCTCAATTTTATTAACTGGGCCCAAGAGAAGTCTTCATGGTCATGAGAGTCTAAACAACACTTTATCCCAAAATCGATAATAAGCAAATCTCCATGATCTCATTAATACTAATGGACCACAAAATATCCAGAAGCCAATGGTGAACCCAAGTGGTATGCCCATGTAAAACCACTTTTTCTCACTATCATCATCGTCGTCGTCATCACCGGCTTCTCCCATCTCGTTTGTGGTAATTAAGCAACTTTTGTTGAGCAAAAGTCCACACAATCCGAGGTTTCCTTCAAAAGAACTTTTGGAAAACGTGAGAAACTGTCCACTTGCCGGAATGTTTCCTGCAAGTTGATTGTTTGAGAGGTTTAGTAACGAAAGGAAATGGAGATTTGTAAGTTGAGTTGGTATGGCTCCATTGAGGTAGTTCCCTGAGAGGTCCAGAGACTCAAGCTGATCCATATTCCCCAAAATAGGAGGAATTGAACCTGAGATGGCATTGTGCGATAGATTGAGGACATGAAGTGATTTGAGATCTCCAAGTGAATCTGGTATTGGACCCTCTAATCTATTGCCCGAGAAATCGATCAATGTGAAAATAGTGGGGATCTTCACGAGTTCTAGCTGTAGATCTTTCAAGGTTACACTCATTGTATCTCCATATTTTTCCTCATAAAATGGGTAATTGGTAAGGTCATACTGCAGGTGATTAAAGTCCACATTGGCCTTCATAGCCTCCAAAGATGTGAGGAGACTCATGGGCAATGTGCCGCCAAAATCATTTGAAGACAAGTCAATGATTTGAAGCATCTGCCAGGTGTTGCGCCTATGTGGACATCCAATTTCCCCATGCAATTTATTGGATCGTAAAACAAGGACACGGAGACGTGATATAGCCATGAAGTGGCACGGAAATGTCCCATCTATTTGATTGTTCCCCATGTTCACGAAATCCAATGTCATGCAATCTGCCAATGACAATGGAATCTGCCCCCGCAACATATTCTCACTAATATCCAATGTCTTCAGACTGCATGTTCTTAGCATGTTTTGAGGAATATTGCCATTCAACTGGTTATTCCTCAAATTCAATACCTTGAGGGACTCCTTCACTAAACAATCGGGAATAGTTCCATTCAGATGGTTATGCGATAAATCGAGCACTTGAAGATGACCAAAATAACCAGCTTTGCATATAGACCTTGGGATGAACCCATGGAAATTATTCTTTGAAAGGGAGAAGAATATCAAGTTCCATAGGTTGTTACCAATGTCATCCGGAATAACAGAATTTATGTTGTTACTTGAGAAATCCAAGTAGTAAGCATGTGATGGCAAGGGTGGCAAATTCCCTCGGAGCATGTTTGAATGGAGGTCAACAACAACCAAAGTAGAAGAAAAATTGCCCAGGGGTGTTTCAAAATCTTCAAATGAATTAGAGGAAAGATTGAGATTCATAAGATATTTTGGTGTCCATATCCATCTCGGTATATCCCCTTGAATATAATTGTGGGAGAGGTCAAGGAACCTTAACATAGACTGGTTAATCAAAAACTGAGGCAATGTCGTCAACTGGCAAGAAGCCAAATGTAAGAGTGTAAGTTCAGGGAATGAAGAGGCCTGGGAAGCAGTATTTGTGGCATCAATGGAGAAATGATTGTAGGAAAGATGCAAAATCGAAAGATTTCTCAGCTGCTGAACCGAATTAATATGGAATGAGCCACTAAAATTATTGGAAGAAAGGAAGAGTTCGTTGAGCTCTCGGAGTTCCCATATAGACATCGGTAGTTCTCCTCCCATATTGTTGTTGCTCAAATCAAGTGCTTTCAGCATGTGTGATGGAGCATCAAAAGATCCCTTCAATTGGCCAGAAAATTGGTTGTCAGAAAGTAGAAGCTCCTCAATCGAGGGATGTGTAAACAGAGATGAAGGAATATTTCCTTCAAGTAAATTGGATTGCAGGTCAAGAATAAGAAGACTCGAGAGGGATTCCCATCGTGTTGAATCAATCTGACCAATTAGACTATTGTTGTACAGAATGATTTGAGTCAAATTCTTGGACTTATTGAGTGATGGAATTGGACCAGTGAAATTGTTGGATGAGAAGTCCAAATAAGATAGTTGCGAGAGATTGGTGAAAGAGCTTGGGATATTTCCATCAAAGCCGCACCGCTTCAATTCTATTCTCGACAGATTCTTGAGATTACCAATTGAATCTGGGAGCCTCCCAGAAATATTCGTGAAACTAAGAACCAGTATCTAAAGAGAACCATTCTCCTGAAATTCTGGTAAGGAACCTTGAAGGAGTGCGTTGGATGATAGGTCAAGGGTTTGAAGTGTTTGTACCTGGAAGATTTCATGAGGAAATTCTCCTTGTAGGTCGCAATCATATAGGCTCAGAGTTTTCAAGCTGCAGAAATTTGCTAAGAACTGAGGAACTATGGAGGACAAGTTGTTGCCATCGAGTTGAATGACTGACAAATTAGCAAGACTCATAAGGGAAGCATTGATAGGACCAGACAAAGAACAGAATGACATGCTCAACACCTCAAGTTTTGGCACTGAAGAAGACAACGCGTCGCACCACTCACTCCCCTCAGCAAACACATCAACCCCATCAAGGTACAACTCCCTTAACTCCCCTAAATCCCCAATCAGCGACCTTAAATTGAGCTTCTTAGGGTTCAGCCAAGCCCAACTGAGATCAAGAGTATGTAGCTTTGTCAGGCGTGAAAGCTCCGTAGGAATATGCCCGGTGAATCCAGCATTGGACAAGTTGAGATATGCCAAGCGGCTGAGATTCGCAAGGCCCAATGGAATCATCATGGAGTTGAAGTCATTGAATGCCAAGTTCAGGCTCTGAAGGAACTCGAGCCTGAAGAGGCTCGACGAATCATCAATTCCACTAGAGATTGACTCTTTGCTCAAATCGAGACCGACCACGAGGCCGTCCTTGCACGTCACGCCACTCCATGAATCGGCGCCTTGGTCCCAGTGTACTAGCTTGGACGACACAAAGCTGTCGAAGACGAGACTGTTTCTCAGCTCAAGCAACAACGATCTCTGGTCCACGCCAAGACACTGGGAGGACGCTGAAGCCATAGCAACATCAGAGAAGATGGAGATCGCGGATATCGCAAGAAGAAGCCATGGGACGATCGAACCGTTCATCAGAGGGAGAGGTTGAGGAAGAGGGCGGGAAAAGGGAGTCAACCGAAACAAAGTCATCACTGAGGAATGGAGGAGTCGTCCAGGGGAAGCGTGAAGCTTTGTGTTGATATCCGGGCTGTCATTCCTTAGGCACCAGAATCTGGCTTTTATTTCACTTTCGACAATAGGGGCACATGTAGTCTTTATTTAACATGCTTTTTAGATCGAAACGAAGGCCATAATTTTATTTTCAAAGAGAAAAAGGAAAATAAAAGAAATCCACCTAAAATATTGAGATTAGAACTTCACATCCCTCGGAAATATTTTTGGCTCTCTTTTTTTTATAAGATCATAAAACAAATGATATTACATGATCGGTTTCATTTTTGTACTCACATTAACATGTAGAGATCCATTAAAAGTAAATAATGGATATATATATATATATATATATAATAGCATTTGACCATAAAACCAAAATACATATATTATATTCTCTTTCTTTTATTAAATAAGTAGATTCAAGAAACAAAATCAGAAGATTTATTTATATTTGAATTTAATTGTAAATATTTTATAGTACTATCAAAAAGCGAAAAGGGTATAAACTACATTTTCGGAAAATACAAATGAATTAATTAGGAAATATGAAATATGAAAATACAATAATATGTTCAAAAAATAGAATGAAAAACCAAATACACAAAAACTAAGAATGTATTTCTTTTTCATTAAACTAAAAATAAAAATAAGGAGAAAAAGGAAAAAGGAAAAGAGTCAAAAAAAAAAAGGGGCATTATTTTCAGTGGTCTAAAGGAAAATAAAAAGAGGGGAAATTTCAAAAAGATTTAAAACTAAAAGAAAGAAAAGAGCAAGCGAACTATATGCGTGTGGAATTGATCAACCATTCACACTAAGAAAGCACCATGGGCCCACAGCCACCAGGCTATCACCATACTTTCTATTACTTTATGCAACTTAAAGAAAGAAAAGAAAAGGGAAACTATATGTGCATGGAATTGATCTATCGTGCACGCTGGTAAAGTACCATGGGCCCATCTCCATCGGACCATCATCATACTTTCCATTACTTTATGCAACTTAAAGACAGAAAAGAAAAAGCAAATGATACGCGCTTGGAATTGATCCATCATGCACGCACCATCGGCTCACCTTCATCGGGCTATCACCATACTTTCTCTTACTTTATGCAACTTTTAATATATATATATAGCGTGTTGAAGGAGCAATCAATAAAAAAACCACCCGATTAGATATAAACTCCCAGCACAACACACTAGGAAGGTACCATGGGCCCACCTCCATTGGGCAATTACTATGTGCGTGTTGAAGGAGCAATCGAAGTAAAACACATGGCAAATCCTGCTAGTTGCCTCGGATTTTCTCTTTAGGTATTGTATATTGATATTTTTAAAGGTTTTCTTCCCTTTTTTTTTTCTTGAAATATAATGTGGAAACCGAGTCTTGCAATTAAATTGATGTGAAAATACCATAAAAATAAATGAGGAACAATAAAGGACACTAGAGATATATGTGATTCGGCATGAGAGTCATTATCTACATTCATGAGGATAGTCAATAGCAAATAATCCACTATCAAGTAGGAGAATTTTTTAGTCGCTCACAAGCTCAACTGTTTGTCCACCCAAACCCAAAGGCTACATTTGACTATCTAGATCTCTAATCAAGATATGACTAAATAGGATAGGATATCAAATCCTGATATTTTGATATATCTTATTTATTATTTAGTGAATCGCAATAATAAAATTTGATATATTCACATCATATTATGTATCTTTTTTTGGCATAAATTGCATATATGTGTAAATGAACCTAAAAATTTACAAACGGAGATGGTAAAAATCTCTTATGACAATATTCCCTAATTTATTTTTATTTTCCTCTCTTTCTAAATTATTTTATTTATTACTTTTCCCTTTGCATCATTCCTTAATAAAATCTTATTAAATAGTAAACTATATTAATATACATTAAATGACAAAAATACCTAAAATGTGTAATAAATATAAATACATATTTATATTAATATATTGAATTTGTATTATAAAATAGAATTAAAGTTGAATATATAATTAAAAATAAGATTAAATTAAAAAATTAAATTTTTATTTTTTTGTTATTTTGAATTTCTTATATTAGAATTCAATATTATTTATATTGAAATATAATTTGAATTTTTTTAATTTAATAAGTTTATTATTCGATAAAGATAACTCTTTTATTATGGATATTAAATATCATATCTACCTTTATCTCATCTCCTCATATTCCTATTATATCCAATATTATCATGTCTTGAACAGGTATCATATGTAAGATATAATGAATTTTATTTTATCCTGAATTTTATCTTGACAATCAAACTCAGTTAAAGTGTTTATAAATAAAAAACAACTCGAGCCGATATAAACTCCCAACACGACACTGAATATCCAAGCCCAAACAAATGCTCTCGTACGGCAAAACAGAAGAACGTTCTTCTCTTTAGTCTGCTGCTACCGTTAGGAGGGAACCGTATGTCTTTTATGTGTCCAGTCAACAAACCTAACCTTGACCGGTGAACAAGTGCCCCTTCATCATGACGAGGCTGCAAAGAAATGACTACTTCTTCTAACGACGAGGGAGAGACGATCGACTCATGAGATAAGAGTTATTCCCGGAGACCACATAAATATATTTGCGACCAAGACAAACAGATGCCAAAGGGGCGGGGCACTCTGGAAGACAACTTGTTGCGGTGGCTCTCGAACATGAAAATACTCAAATGTTACATATTGACATTATAGTTTATCTTTATGATATGTCACAATCAATAGGTATTTATACCTAAACACTAAATACAGGAAAGGAAGTAATCTAAATTAACAAACATATTAGTTATCTTAATCTAACAAGGAAATTAGTTGCCCCAGGAGATAACGAAATATCAAAGAATATCCATAACATCCACTTACATCTCTAACAATATCCTTCAATAGAGAATTTTCTAATATTTATAAATGTAAAGCCCATAAAAATGAGGACATGTGAGAGGGATCTGGAAAATTTCGTACGAAATGGGCAATTTCAAGAACAGGGAATTGCAAGGGAGGAGGGAGAGAAAAGCAGGGGATGCTTCGGCTTGGAAAGTGGGAGCAGTCAAAGTAAACGCCCGCCGGTGGGGACGATCCTGTCTAGCGTTAACGTTGGTTGCGGGATTGATGATTTCTCCGCGGACTCGTGCATAGGGAATAGGAGCAGAAACACGTTTGGGCCTGTCGGCTTTTCTTTATTCGTTTGTGGACTTTCTTGGTGTCAATTTAAGTTGCGCGGGCCAGACCAAGAAAAATCAAACTTCAATGGATATAATATGACTAGTTTTGGGAACTAGTTTATAAGCTCTGTCTGGTGATAAAAACAGAATTTGGTTTATTAGAATGATCGAAAAAATTGCACTTCAAGAAGCATTAGATTTTATGTTGGATCCATACTCGTCATGGCCACTGAAGGCAATATCGAATCGGAGATGGATTCGATTTTCATGTGAATGGGCCTGATTTTGGATCGTAGATAGTCGACGAACAAAAGATTGCTGAAAATGACACAAGTTATCTAAAAGTATCTTTTGATTACTTGTTAAAATTTTATAACTAATTGAAAACGAAATTTTTCCGTCAATTGATGTTTGTTCTTTTGTTAATTTGTGCTTGTGTCTGCGTAAGTATTCTTTCCATTTTAGTAATCTTGACTAGTGTGCAAATGATTCTTATTAGCAGACTCAATTTAATTATATCGTAATTGTATTGTGAGTCTACATTGGGAACGTATCTGTCGGGGCTGACTTCCACGGTAGATGCTAGGTAATATTCCATGTCCAAATTTTCTTTGCTTTTCCACCTTGAGTAATGTTATCTTGCACAAAGTCACGACCATATGCAAGACCCTCTTTGAATGAATGTCCGGGGATGAACGAGAGCGATTTCTAAGCGGTGTTGAGGTTATTTATCAATGGCTACATAAAAGAGGTCTAATCAAGTCTACTCGACTAGACTCTACAATTTAGGACTCGAATACCCGATTTCATCGAAGCTCAACAACTCGGTTTAATTCGACTTGATCATTATAAATGAGTTGTTGTTGGAGCTTGATTCAAGCTTGAGCTCAAATTCGACTTTCTTAAAATTCAACAGAGCATACTCAAACTTGACTCAGTCTTGCATTTGAACTCGTAAATTATTTAAGCGAGCTCAAGTAGCTTGATTGGCTTGCATATGAAGAAGCAATTAAAATATAATTCAAAGAAGCAAGTGAGAAGATGCTAGTGAAGCATCCGATCGTTTCAATCTAGAGTGTTTCTTATCTTATTCAAGTTGAGTTTTTTCTTCGAATTGAGATGAATCTATTTTTAATCCTCTAATTCATAATATTTATGCGATTGCATGCACAAGAGAGCAAGCCATTGCAATTTTGATGGTGTAGGAAGAAAGTCAGCAAAAGATGACTTACCTCTTTCGGTATGTGATCAACAATTTCTTGATTGTTTCTCAAGTTAGGAGGGAAATTTGTATCATGCAAAGTGGCCATTAATAGTCAGAATAAGCTGTTTTGTATAAATAGGAAAATATTTTCTTTATTCATTTTATATAATTTTTCCTTTTATTGTCCATACAATTGTACTATAAATAGAGCCTATGTATCTACAAGTTTTTTATGAGAAAGTAATATACAAATACAATTTTCCAATTTCTAGCTCTCCATCCTTTTCTATTTCGTGTCGATTAAAGCATCTTCACAATAGAAATTATGGGACAAATGCATCGAAAGTCTTAAGATTTGCGTATGTGACGCAATCAAGTTATAAACCTTTAAATTGATTAGGTCCAAAGCCTTTTAAAAAAAAAAAAAGAAAAAGAAAAAAGCAACCAATTCCTTTCAATGAACAACAATACCCAAAATTGCCTCTATATCATGTGAAAATTGCCTAATTGCATCCTTAAAAAAACATATTTCAAAATAATCTTAGAAACTTAAATGCATTTTTTAGTAAAGATTTATGATTTTTTTTTTTGTCGACATAATTATTTAGGATTTAATTGGATCAAATTGAACAACTTTTGATTAAGGTTTACGAGTTGATTGAATCAACAGAAAGGTTTAGGACTCGTATTGCATTCCATAGATAAGGTTAAGAACTCGCCATGCAATTTCCCCCATATATTAGAACAATAGTAGGAAAAACCCATTTGCATGGAAATTGTATATAATCTATCTAATAAATATGGGAATAATGCATATATAAGTATTATTGTGTATTGTTAGAAATATCCCAAAAATCCTCCATAGCAAGGATTAGAAGTATCTTGCAAGATAGAGATGTTATACTCAACCCTCGTGAATATATATGGCAAATCAATAAGAAAGAAAATTCGAAAGCGGTAAATTTTTGAGAAAATAACACAAAAAGTTCCTAAACTTTAGACTCAATATGCAGTTTGATCCCTGTTAATTTGGTCAATGTAATCTATGAATTTTAATCCAATGTGCAATGTAATTCCTAGACTTTTAATTTGTTCAAAATAATCCAATGTTCATGGACCATAGTCTATGAACTATATGAAAATGTTCAATGCACATTATTCCTAAATGTTTTCAAAGGACGGTAGTTATACTTTTTATCACATTTAAAATCTAATGAGAAAAAAATTGAAAGAGACCATTGTTAGAGGATACATATTTGAATTACTCTCTCTATCATTTGTTCTTTGAAATTTAAACTCATAAACGCTAAAAATTTGGAAATAACAAATGGATTAAGCAATGCTTACTGAAGTGTGTCGTGACGAGTTCTAGAGGGAAGTTCCCGCTTTAGCTATATACAATAGATACAAAAATTCAAATATTTGTTTAGCTAAAAAACATTATATATATATATATATATATATATATATATATATATATATATATATATATATATTTATTTATTACTTTGCGGCCATAAGCGTTAGACTGGTTTAACTAAGCAATTTACTTATTACGTGGGTCACACATAGATACATCCAGGCACATTAACGTAAAATGCCATAAAAGAGATTATATGTTAAACAAGTACGCAAACTATATAAATAAATGTGTTGTGCTTGGAATTCAAGAATATGACATGATTAATAAAAGCATTTTTGCTCAAATCTGACATAAATTTGTCACAATACTTATTACGTGGAGAACTAATTGTCAGCCCCACCCACCCCTGCATGACCTCGTGCGACTATAATCAAAAGATGCCTTAAAACACTCGTAAATTTCTGAGGCATGGAGAAAAGGCAATACAAACATCAACAACATAAACCAAACGGTGCAGGTGAAACTATAGTTTTTTGCAACATGCAATCTCATTTCATCACATGTGCAACTATATCCTTATGATAAATGCAATATCATTCTTCTATCCTGCTTTATATTAACCACTGGAATCATCGATAATAAGCCATGTGTCTCGACGATGTAAAAGGAGAAGCACCAGATAGAGATGTTCTCTGGGGCTGGGAAGAAGTAGTCACCGGTTTCTTCTTCTCACGCTTCGTCTCTGACCGCAACCAAGCCTCGACAACTGAGTGAAGATTAGCCGAGCTCTTCAAATCATCAACCTCCGTCAGCCTCTCCGCCCTTCTCAATTCACCATCTTGGATGTAAACAAGATGAGTCGCCCAAGTCTCCAGCCCGTCAAATATGTGCGTCGCATATACTATTGCAGCTCCTCTCTGCAAATGACATTTTAAAGGTGAGATAAGAGCACAAATAACAGCAATACAAGTCACGAAACACCCCAAATGTTAAGACACGCAACACAATCAGATGTACATGCAACAATAGTAGATATTTAGCATGCTTCCCTATTTTGGTAATGTCAGACCATACTTTTATAAGTAGGCAAATGCTCAATCTGTTACCATATCTGTGTTAGTATCTTCGGGAGTTTAGATGTTATATATATGTAGTAAATTTGGTCACCAGCCCGAATCTTGTAATCATAATAAGTCAGTGGTGAAGCATTGGGTAGCTAAGAAAGAGGATGAAGTGTTTGAAGCAAATCACTCTGCTAAAGAAGTCAATGCTACATCTAAGAAGGATGAGGACATCATTGGCTCTATCATGAAATGGCGACTTTGGAAGTTGAGACAGCAAATAGGTTTCAGGTTTTGTCTGATGAGGCAAATTTCACATGATGAACTGGCTGAGATGCCTGATCTGACAGATAATCCCATTGTTGATACTATGGATCCTATTGCTGCTAACAGATCTTCCACAAAAGTTAGTAAGCCCATGTTTCTCCTATAAGAAGCAGGTCTTAGAAAAAAATTCATTTGCAATTTTGATGAATATGATAGAGCTACGAAGAGGTAGAAAGGGGATCTTGGAGACTCTCCTGACTTGAGGAAGTTTGATGGTGCTTTCGGCTCTTCCTTATCGATGAGTTTCTTTTCATGGAATATTCGAGGCTTTAGTAAGCCTTGTAGAAAAAGGAGGTTATAAGTCTCCAGTTATGCAGCATAATGTTAATTTGTTTTGCCTCTTCAGAACTGACGTTCAGGCATTGAATATTGATTGTATTGTGGCATAAGTTTACCTCAATTGGCATAAAATTACAAACTATTCTTTCCATCAACTTGGCAGAGTTTCAATTCTTCATAAAGATGCTGTTCAGGTTCAACTTATTTTTGCCAGTTCCCAGTTTATACACAGCTCCATTTTTCTTCAGGAAGATGTTTCTTTAGCCAGTTATGTGTATGCTTCAAATGAAGTATTTGAAAGGAAGTCGTTATGGGAGATTATGTCTGCTTTACCCAATGGTGCTTCATTACCCTGGGTTACTCTTGGGGATATCAACACAGCAAGGATTTCTATGAAGCAAGCAAATCTGATTCTACTCATGTCTCAGATATGGATGATTTTATTGCTGCTCTGCTAACAACTTAGTTATTTGACCTCAGGTACGTTGCTTTCTTTTTACTTGGACTAATAAGAGAATTTGATTTTGACAAACAAAAACTTAATAGAGTTCTGGTAAATGATGCTTGGTTAAGCACTTTTCCTCACTCTTTTGCTAAATTTGTTTTAGCAGCTTGCTCCAATCACTGCTATAGTTTGGTCAGACTGAAAGGTGCTGATATGGCTCATCCTAAGCCTTTCAAATATTTCAGCTTTTGGAGGCAAGCATCCTGTATTTTCACAGGTTGTCCAGAAGGCCTGGAGTAATGATGAAGAGGGTGTTCCTATGTTCAGTTTCTATGAGAAGCATTCAAATGTAAATAAATTTAAAGGTTATGACAAGGACCATATCAACTCAATTTCTCAGCAGGTTCCGCAGGGTAAAGCAGAGTTGTTGTCTCTTCAGCAGAGAGGAATTTTCTCTTCAAGCTAAGCTCTGGAAATTACAGGATTATGAGGAGTCATATCTTTGACAGAAGTCGTGGATAACTTCACTAAAGCTAGTAGATCAAAATTCTAGCTATTTTCATAGACCTGTTAAAGTCAGAACCTCTAAGAACACTCTTTAAGTATTCAGTATTCTGCAGATGGCACAAGGAGAGCAATATCAAATAGTGAATGAAGCAGTGTCCATTTTTTTTTTTTTTTTTTTTTTTTTTTTTTTTTTTTTTTTTTTGATCGGAAAAGCAGCGTCCTTTAATAAAGGCTTATCAGGAATTCTTGACTCTGCTGTTCCAGCATCCCTCTTGCTATTTCGAATTTTATGTCACGGTATAAGCTGCCAACTGATTCACAGGAAAATCTTGTTCTGCCTATCACCTCTTAGGAGATAACAGAATTGGGACAGGGCAACAGGTCCTAATGGATTTTGTGAAAATTTCTTCACTAGTGCTTGGCCTGTTATTGGTGATGAGTTCTGTGCAGCTGTGTCTGATTTCTTTCATTCGTCTAAATTGTCAAAGAGAGTTAATGCTACTGTTATGACCCTTGTGCAAAAAAATCAAATGCAGCCAGGATGTCTTGAGTTTAGGCCTAATCATGTGAATAAATGCATCACAAAGATATTGGCCAATAGACTCAAGAGGACACTGCTGATTTCATTAGCTTGAATCTGTCAGCTTTTGTGGAAGGGAGAAAAATCAGGGATAATGTGCTATTAGCTCATGAATTGGTGAAGAATTACCATAGGGATGGCATTTCCTTAGATGTATGGTAAAGCTGACCTAATGAAAATAGTTGGCTCCATAGACAGGGATTCTGCGTTGACTACTCTAATCTCTATCAGTGTTCCTACAATGTTTCTGGAATGGATTAAAGTTTGCATTACAATTCCATTCTTTTCTAGTTTTTTTTTTTCTGGCTCAGCTATACCAGTTAGCCGAGCCATTTCCTTTTATGATTCTGAAAAGCCAGGCAACTCATCAATATTCTTGAAGGTTGTTTTCCCGGAGAAAGGGTTTAAGGCAAGGAGATCCCCCATCTCCATATCTACGTGTGGCTGTGATGGAGGTGCTTTCTAGCCTATTAAATGCCATTCCCAGAGCTGGGTTTGTCCGGTACCATCCTTTGTGTTTAAGAGTCCAACTTACTAATTTATGTTTTACTAATGATTTATGGCATTCTTCAAGGGTGATGATGATTCTCTAAGGGAGATTTTTAACATTATAAACTACTTCAGTGCAATTTCTGGTTTAGAGTTAGTCCTGCCTGGACAGGTTATCCAGAGAAGCAGTTGGCTGAGATATTTACAGATTTGTGGTTTGGGTGCCTCTCCTCTCTGGAAGACTATCTGATAGAGATTGCAAACCTCTTATCAACAAGGTTATGGCTAGATTAAATAACTGGATATCTAAAAAAATCCCTTATGCAGGCAGGCATCAGTTGATCAAAGCTGTCATATGTAGCCTCAGTAGTTGAAACAAAATGTAGAGCATTCTTCGCAAAGGGGATTATGAAGCTCGAGGAGGGGTAAAAGTTAGCTGGACCAGGTGGTTTGTCAAAACATGAGGGTAGCCTTGGACTACGAAGAAAAGTGGAGCTAGTGCAGACAAAAGATAATAGGTTATCAGTCTACTCAAGGGTGCACAGAGCAGAACTCAGCCTCCTATATAATTAAGTTACTAGCCAAACCCATGGTAGGAGAAAAAGAATGCAATTACCTGATCACACTCTTCCCTCAAGAAATCAAGCAAATCCATCCGAGTGACAACATCGAGATCAACTGTAACCTCATCAAGTAGAAGAACCTGCACACATGTCAAGTGTCAGATCAGATGGAGAAATGACTACTTTTGTCAGATTGACATTCTTAGCAGAGACAATGGATAGCCATTTATGTGGTCAATTCCCATCTTGCAAGTCGGCATTGTGAAGATAATGAAGATCCGAGGTAAAGCTTTTGAGTCAATGATGAAAGAATGCTCAAAATATCAAGAAACTGGCCCTGCACAGGCACCTAAGCCATTCGAGAAAACAGGTCTAAGCTAGCCAACTCTCCACAAACTATCATTTTTACGAATGAAATTACCACTCCCCAAAAAATGGATGCCCATCACAGATGTGATCACATTAGACATCTCAAGTTTGAATTGAAATCTTAAATTTGCCAACTCACTCAAATGCAATAGCACTACCTTCAAACATTCATCAGCCAAATATGACCGGAACAGAGTTGTGACACAACCAATACCATTAAAAGACAGTACCCAGGAGACTTTAGGTCCCAAAGACTACAAATAAACATCCATTTATCTTTTCAATCTTAAATTGGTCATTTCTTGTCTTTCTATTGACCCACATCTAATCAACTATATACCCTTAGCATGAATTCAGTACCTGGAATGGATGAATAGCATAAATTTGGTACCTGAAATGGATGAAGAAGACCCATGCAAATCTGGACACGCCGACGCTGCCCATCCGAAACCTTGTGCATTCTCCATTGTAGATCAATATCAAGCAAGTCAATCAACTTTTCTCTCCTCACCGGATCAGCCCCTTCAACTGCCATTATCACAATCTTGAAAAATTCAGATTTGTTACTTGAGCAGGAAAGGCATGAAGGTTGTGAAACATTGGTGCAGATCGAAATGACAATAACATGACTAAGAAAGAAGCACAATTGTCATAACGAGAGGAGATTTACTCAAATAGACAAGAATAATAGTAAAAGAAAAGGCTACTCAATAGACCTTCCTTCCCCCCCCCCCAACCCCACCGCCACCCCAAAAAAAAATAAATAAATCCCAAACCTCCTTTCTCTCTCCATCTGTCAGACGACAAATGCTGTTCAGAGTTGTTCATACACAGATTGGGATTTCTTACAATTCCAGAATTGCATAGAGGGAAATCAAAACATACAAGCAGACTATCTTTCCAGACTAACCTCCAAATATCATATGTTCTGCAGAGAAGTCTCCCTGTAGTGGAATCTCTCCCTGAAAATTTTAGAAAGAACTTGTTTTATACATGCTACAGAACTGACTTACAGCATGTTATCAACAAAACCTACATGTTCAAGACATTCACTGCCCCAAACGTAGAAACTAAGGCAAAATATTCACATGTTTCTTAAAACTTGCAAACAGAGAGTGAAAGTTAACAGAGAAAGTCAGAAAGAAAGGAAGCAAAATTAGAAAGAGTAGATCAAGCTAAAAGGAAGATTGTTCCAGACTCAGTCTATTGTAGAGCTAAGAATGACATAATCCCAGAAATACCGAGATTTTCCTCAAGATTTAATTCTCACAAATTGAGATATTCAGACGAGTCAAAAGGTCATGCATAAGCGTAAAACCTACCATTACTGGGGCTAAAACGATAAGGTTTCTTCGGTCAGATTAAGATAGCAAGTGGCATGGAGCATTACAATAAGACAACAAATTACAAACTAAGCCAAATTCCATTAAATGGTTTTGCTTTATAAATTCTTTTCGCCAGCTTTTAAGCATGGAGCCTTACTTCATCATTCAGATAAGACATAGAAGCATCACAAAGAGACAAGATAGAGCTGCCATTATAGGACAGAATCTCTCCCAAAGAAATTAACTTAAGTTTAGGTGAAGCTTTTTGAGAATGGTTCTCTCAATTTTTCACCTGTTCTTGAGGATTTCCAAAAATCTATCATTCAATTACAGTATGACAGAAATGACTGACCTAAATATATTATGAAATCGAGAAGACAGTATAATTATTGCAAATGATGGTCTCCAAATATTTCTACAACGGCCAACAAGACGAAGCTGAGAACCTAATTCATGTCCTTGTAAAATTGTAGCAATCTCATCTGTCATATGGAATAAAAGGTAAAAGCGACACATTATGGAATAGGGTCAGGGAACTCACAGCAGAGCCAACCGTTTTACTCCAAGATCCTCCCAAGTAGGCCAAGTCACCGCTGCAGACCAATTGAGTATCATGAAAAGCAGAGCGATTCAGTACTCGGACTACGTTCTGACCTCCAACCATGTTCTTGCCCGCAAGAATTTTCAGTAAAGTGGTCTTGCCTGCAAAAAAATTACGTAAAATGAAGGGTGAATTCAAAGACCCAAGAAAGACAACACGACTTCCAAAGAAAATGCGATCAATCTAATCGTAAAGTAAGCCTAGCACTGAAGACGCAAGCAACTTTTTAGAACAAGATCCTTCGATTCGGCATTGAAGAGTGGCCGATCTTCAACCATAGAAACTACCAAATGAAAGTGAGGACCCAACAAACGTGATCCCACAACCCTCAAATGATCATATGGAGGAAGGAAGCTACAATACTTTAACGCTGCAAAACAATCTCTATACAAGCAAAATTGGCATACCCAGATGACAGAATTCCCCCAGATCACAAATGGAATGCAGCAACAACGGTATGCATCAAACTAAAAGCTGCCAAAGAACTAGTGCCTGAAAAGGGATGCTAGAACTAGCGAAAGAAAACGAGAGAAGCGATTGAGGAGATGGACGCGACAACGAACGAACCCGACCCATTGGCGCCGAGGAGGAGGCAACGAGATCCAGGAGACACGGAGAGGTTGAAGTCGAGGAACAGCGGGGGCTGCCCTTCGTACGCGAACTGCATCCCGCACACCCTCACGCTGTCTCTCTCCCCACCATCTCCATCTCCGCCTCCCGCTTCTCCTCGCGGCTTGGCAACGTCGCCGACGCCGACCATTCTCACCCCAAGCCGCCTCCTTTCTTCGTTCCTGGCACAACCCAGAACCGCCCCTGCTCTCTGCAGCTCGCCTCTGCTGATTCCGTGACCTTGTTGGCGTTCGCGTCCCAATATATACACGCGACCAGCTGAATTTGCTCTCGTTTCGCCACGTCCACGTCTGGGTTTGGTGGGGGGAATAGGCGTAAATGCTCATTTACTATGCCCCAGCGTCGTCGTCGCCCCCCCTCGTTTTTCCGTGGAGCTGCAGTCGTGCTCGCTCTCCAGCCATAAGAAGAACAGAGGAATAACAAATATAAAAATGCTTCCTTTACCTACCAATGCCCTCGCTTAAACTCAATTTCATTTTTTTTCTTTTTATAAGAGTAAGGTTGGTGGGATAGACATTATGTTCAATGTGCTCATGATCCGAATCAAACTCGTGACCTCGCGAAAAATAATTAACCATTTGGCCTGAGCCAACCACCTCCACCTCCACCGTGCCTGTGTTTATCGGGCGGGCTATGGGAACTAAGAGCATGGGGTTCTATGTTCTAATAATTCCTGATCTTTGTGGGATGGCATGGCCAAGAATTGCCACAACTGTTGAGTATTAGTACGAGGCATCCATGTCATACATTCATATACCATTGCGAATGGGACACGCACGATGACCACAAAGAGACTTGATGAACAAATTGGCAAAATTTAATCCTTGGATTTACGTACGATCAAGAAGTCTGAATTATTTCAAGTTCAATCCCAGCACATTAAGCTTTTCACCCGAACCACCTTGAATGTACCTGGGATAACGAATTATTGCATCCCATTGGTTCTGGCACGGTGGATCTAGGAACTGATTGACCGTTCTTACTAAAAAGTTCACACCAAGGTGAGTAATGCAATAGTTCCACTGGAGAAGGGATCGATAACGGGTGATCTGACAGTGCCCTCATGCGTTGGGAATCATAGTAGTATCTGTTGAATTCGACCCTAGGCCACCCATCATCCATTCTCACAAAAGACAAGGTGTATATCCTTCGACAAGGCTAACGATTGTCCCACGAAAATCCAAGTCCACGGAAACTTCAACTGAACATTTCCTGAATGACTCAGAATGGCTGGTGTTTGTGACGTGAATCCACTTGGATGTAGAGATTTTCGAACAAGAAATATTGCGTGCAGTTGAATGAATCAGAATATTCCGAAGGGGAACTCCGTAAAACAGGAGACAAGCCTGTGCCGAATTATCAAGCAGTTGAATGAATCAGAATATCATCCGAATGCTTTGGAGAGACCGGATCGGACTCTGGCCCTAGATGACTTGAAATGCAATGAATGGCACACTGAAACTAGCAGAAAAGTATAATCGAGCCATATTAGAACTTTCGATGATTGGTGGTACACTGACGCACCATGGTCCTAATACGGATTAATTTGACCTTACATTAGCTCAGTGCGTAGGCGATAGAACTTGCAATATAAAACGAAGGGGAATGCATGACATACAGAGAAGAGAGAGTTCATTGGTGATACACTCATCATGTGGACTTGGTAATATAGAGCCAACCACCCTTTCCAATATTCAAAGTTCGAAAAACTCCTTGTTATCATATCATCAAAGTGGAGAAGCATGATCTGAGTAGTGACTTATGTTAGCATGAGACATGCTATCACATGCACGAGATACTTTTCATTAGAGACTGTCTAGAATGCTGCTTTTTCGGGAGAAGTATATGACCTGCTATTCTAACGTCCTAACTAGAAGTGCTGCCTACCTAAAAGGGGGGAAAGGGAATTGTGAGTACCCATTGCCCATGACCAACACAATCTCAGGACACAAAACACCAAATTGTTGACAATCAAAACACAATAAGATGCAACACAATATAGTAGAGTCAACTTCATTGAGTCTCACTGAGTACACCATTTATGTAATTCCGACCACTTGAACAACAACAGCAATATTTGAGAACAAAGGTAAAAGACCACAAGGTTGGAGAGTACTCATTGTCAATCCAACGACAAAGTGACTGGAAAGTCGAATCATGAGAAGGATGTGATTCTTCTTGTTCCACAAGCCGCCGGTGTAGCAGTGGAGGTGGTGGGGGCAGCAGCGGTCACCCCCCTTGCCAGGCCAAGACAATGTCCTGAAGAGCTGGTCTTATTTCCTCCTTCAATACCTTCTGATACTCCATTGTGTCCCCACTTGACTTGTTCATCTCCACCCAGTGATACTCCGGAGCGATCTCAAAGATTTCTGCATCGAAACCGAGGACACCCTTTCTTCCAGCCTTCGTTAATTCGAATTTCATCAGTCCGGCATCCTTCTTCTTAACCTTCAGCCTCAGGCACTTGGCTATATCCTCGAGCTTAGAGATTATAGTAGAAGCAGGTTTATTCACCGTGAACCGAACTTCCTTTCTTTGATCCACTCCCGCAAAGAATCCAGACAAGTCCAATACTGCAAAATATCCTATGATATCAAAAGCATTCACGTTGCTAAGCCTCAAAGGTTCCTGCTTTGACTCTGTAGTGGAATTTTCACCCTCATCAGGGCCGAATAATTCATCCACATCAAGAGCCGGCGGTTCTTTCACTTCTCTTACAATACATATATTTCTGTAGTCTAGACCTTCCTTGAACCAAGAACTCTCCATAATCTTGGTCATTGAAATTCTTGCGTTTGGGTTCGGATTTAAGATCTTCAAAAGGAGCCAACACACATCCCGGCCAAACCACCTTGGAAATTTGACTTCTCCCCTTCTAATCTTTCGGTACATCTCCACGTGATTAGGGTCATGAAAGGGAAGGTAATTAGCTAATAGAACAAACAAGATCACGCCACATGACCAAATATCTGCTTTGGATCCATCATAACCCCTTCGATTGATCACTTCTGGAGCAATATAATCAAGGGTCCCGCAAGTTGTGTGGAGCAATCCATCTTCATGCTTTGATTCAGCAAGGGCGCTCAACCCAAAATCAGAAACCTTCAAATTCCCATTCTCATCTAAGAGCAGATTCTCTGGTTTCAAGTCACGGTGACAAACACCCCGGCTGTGACAATAATCAACAGCAGCAATCAGCTGTTGAAAGTATCTCCGTGCAAGGTGCTCTTTCAGTTTTCCTTTGGCTACCTTGTTGAGTAGCTCACCGCCTTTAACATATTCCATGACTAAGTAAATCTTGGTCTTGGTGGCCAAGACTTCGTAAAGCTCCACCACATGCGGGTGCCTAATTAGTTTCATGACCTGAATCTCTCTCTTAATCTGCTCCCGCATTCCATCTTTCAAAACATTGTTTTTGTCCATCACCTTGATGGCAACTTCCATGCCCGTGCTGATATTCCTCGCCCGATAAACCTTGGCAAACGTCCCTTGCCCAAGTAATGTTCCCAATTTATATCGGCCCATCACAACACCCCCTTCGTTCACCATTTCAACCGAGTACTTCACTTACTTTTATGAAAACTCTGTACAATATAACCAACTACCGATATGTACAGAAATTAGAAGAAAATTAGAATTCTATAAACTATATAAATTATCAATTAATTTTATATAAAAATATTAATTAATTTAGATTAATATTATTTCTTATATATAACTAAAAACTATAAATATTAGTTAGACATACATATTCTATTTTAATTCGAATTATTAGTTAAATTAAAAATGACTATTTCTAACGATTAGAATTTCTACTATCTTCTAACACACACAACATAAACCAGTAATGTGCCAGATAAATTGCGCATCAAGAAGATCAAACGCACATCAAGCACGAGGAAAATCGGACAAAAACGCAATACCCAGAAACCAAAACCCATAAAAAAATCGAAATTTCCAACACCCAAGAAATTTTCCAGGACAGAACCAGCACAAAAAGAGGGAAAGCATCCTTTATAACAAAGCAGAAGAGAATATACAACAAAAACCAGTAATGTGCCAGCTAAACTGCGCAACAACAAGATCAAACCCACATCAAACACGCGCAAAATGGAACAACAACGCAATACCCAGAAACCAAAACCTATAAAAAAAATACGAAATTTCTGAACACCCAAGAAAATTCCCACGAGCAAAAACGCAATACCCAGAAACCAAAACCTCTATTTAAAAAAAAATCTAAACACTATAGAAATTTTCCAGGACAGAAGCAGCGAAAAAGAGAGAAAGCATACCTTTATGACAAAGCAGAAGAGAACACACAACAAAAAACAGCAACGTGCCAGCTAAATTGCACAACAAGAAGACCAAACCCACAGCAAACACGAGGAAAATCGAACAAAGACGCAATACCCAGAAACCAAAACCTATATAGAAACCGAAATTGCCAACACCCAAGAAATTTTCCAGGACAGAAGCAGCACAAAAGAGAAAAAAGCATACCTTTATGACAAAGCAGAAGAGATCCGACCCGTGTACGAACAAGAACCAGATGAAGAGATGATATTGAAGGAGAAGGAGAAGGAGAAGGAGCGAGGTGAGATCAGAAGGGTCGCACTGTTAATGAAAAGTAAAATGAATGGTGAGGGGTCCGAAAACCTAAAATCTCTTATAGATGGCACCAAGAAACTCGCTACTCAATTGCTAAAATTGCTAAAAGGTGATCCATGGAAAGCCCTAGAACATACTAGACTCCACATCCTAACAATTCAGTCATATGCACATCATTACTGATTCCAAGCCATATTTCACACACACACTTGCACACATACACTTCTGCAAAATTCTCAATCCACCATTTGGAATATTCACTCATTTGTTCTTAGGCTACGGCTTCGGGGTGCCTTTCACATGGGATTTAAAAAACGTGCAGCGTCCTCCCGTGCTTTTGGCATTTTGTCAAAATCTCGCCACCTGTACACTCCTTTTCCCTGTTGTGGCGGTCGTAACAAGGAAAGTACGCGTCTTTCTCTCTTTGGTGAAGAGGTTGCTGGGTCAAGGTTGCCCGGTTAGTGTCATAAAAAAAATAAATTTATAAATTCATAACAAATTTAGCTCAAATTAATCGATACCTTATGATAAATTTATCTAAATTAATTTTTTGACTACCACTAACCAAAAATAAATTTGAGTAACAGAAACCACAAGCTAGTACATTTATATCAAATTTATCCCTTATGAAAAATTGGATTGATATTGCAAAAAATCCCAATTCAATATATTTATAACAAATGAATGGTAAAAACCTTAAATTAGTACACTCCATCAACTGTTATATGTCATCTAATTCAGCAATTTAAAAATAAAATTTGACGGAAATTGATATAAAGTAAATTTGTCACAATATACTAGTTTAAGATTTTTTTTTTTTGTGAAATCGACTCTTTCTCATATGCTATTGCAAATTGATATATTTAAAGGTTTTCTTTCTTTATTTTTTTTGTTTTGCTTTGAGTTTTTATTTTGGATTGAGCAATCAAGTGTCAAGTTAGCTTCTAATAAGACTCAAAACCATAACCATGAGAAAATGAGCAAACTTCCTTACCATCTAAGACAATACATTATATTTAGATCTCAAATGTAATTCTTATAGTAATTAAAAGAATAAAAAGCAACACTCAAATAAACACCACATTAGCTATTATCTATCTTCTCCAAACAAAAATAGAAAAAAAAATGAAGACCACATTCTCTATTTACTTACACACTTCTCAAGGGCTTGTCTTAGATGAAATGGGTTGGATCCTTGCTAGACCTATCAAAATAGGTGATAGACCCATTTCTTAACCCAATAAATACACGCGACCAGCTGAATTCGCTCTCGTTTCGCCACCTCCACCTCTGGGTTTGGTGGAGGGGCTAGGCGTAAATGCTCATTTACTATGCTCCAGCGTTGTCGTCGCCCCCCCTCGTTTTTCGGTGGACCTGCGTGCTCGCTCTCCAGCCATAAGAAGAACAGTGGAAACAACAAGGCTAATGTGTCATTACCAAAATAAAAAATGCTTCCTTTACCTACCAATGCTCTCGCTTAAACTCATTTTCATTGTTTTCTTTTCATGAGAGCAAAGTAGGTGGGACAGACATTATGTTCGGTGTGCTCACGATCCGAATCAAACTCGTGACCTCGCGGAAGATAATTGACCATTTCGCTGACCAATTCGCCTGAGCCAACCACCTCCACGGCGTCTATGTTTATCGGGCGGGCTATGGGAACTAGGAGCATGAGGTTCTATGTTCTAATAATTCCCAATCTTTGTGGGATGGCATGGCCAAGAATTGCCACGACGAATGAGTATTAATCCGGAGTATGCATGTCATACGTTCATAAACTGTTGTGAATGGGACTGGCACGATGACTGCAAAGAGATTGGACGAACAAATTGGCTAAAGTTAATCCTTGGATTTACGTACGGTCAAGAAGTCTGAATTTTTCCAAGCTCAATCCCAGCACGATAGGCTTTTCACCCGACCCACCTTGAATGTACCTGGGATAACGAGTTATTGCGTCCCATTGGCTCTGGCACGGTGGATCTAGGAACTGATTTGCCTGTTCTTGCTAAAAAGTTCACACCAAGGTGAGTAATGCAATAGTTCCACTGGAGAAGGGATCGATAACGGGTGATCTGACAGTGCCCTCATGCATTGGGAATCATAGTGGTATCTCCTGAATTCGAGCCTAGCCCACCCATCATCCATTCTCACAAGACACAAGGCATATATCCTTCGACAAGGTTAACGATTGTCCCACGAAAATCTAAGTCCATGGAAACTTTAACTGAACATTTCCTGAATGACTCGGAATGGCTGGTGTTTGTGAAGTGAACCCAACTTGGATGTAGATATTTTTTAATGAGAAATATTGCGTGACTGCAACAGAGACATGCGAATACTACTAGTATAATATTTAAAGAATAAATCACGCATTCATCTAACAGTTTGAGCTTTTAAAATAATATCATGATATTTAAATAATAAATCATATTTTCATCTAACAGTTTAAGTTTTGATAACAGTTAACAGTGATCCCATAAAATCTCACATTATATCAATGCTGGAGGTCTTAAATTTTCATATTTTCAAACTTCATTTGCCTTCCTAGTGAAATGTTTTCACCCTTAGTACTGGTCAAAAGACCATGTTAGCTTTTAGAACGATCGGTAATAATCTCACAAAATTTTACAATTACCCATTTTTGCTAGTTGCTAGGAATATTTAGTATGCAAGAGAAGACATTGTTTAGATTCGTGTAACATACAAACTCAGATTCATAACTCAAGAACTCACAATTTTCTTCAAGACTGCAATAGATTTTGTATAGTGAACTGTCTCCATTCTCTCTCTCTCTCTCTCTCTCTCACGGAGACGATCATGAAATTGATCACATGAGCTGCAACCGACAGGCGATCACCATGATGGTGGTCGCGTACTTTAAAATGGTAGCAACTAGCAAGTGGCATGCAGTGGTCCCGAGCAAATGTCCATAAAGGTCCCTCGTTTCTCTCTTTGGCCAGTGGACACATAAAGAGTCATTCGCATGAATTCAGAGAATGGAGCTATTGCCAGGGCTGCATTAGTGAAAAATTATGGCCCTGAATGAAGAGAAGAGAACAGCATTTCCCATCCCAAAACAAGCAAAATGTCCACCGCCACTTGGTGATAACTCTCAAAGCATCTGCTGCGGTCTAGAGTGTATGCAGTTGCAGCGAGATGAGGCAAGATTTCATGAACCCATCAATCATCTCAGCTAAGGTCGAAGAATTCTATGAAATTCCAGCAATGTGATCATGATTTCACACTAAGTTGCTCTGACAGGCAAGGCACAATAGCATTTTCATCAGATGTTAGACGAGCATCTGCAGTTCAAGAACAGCTGCAAAATGCTCAATTTTTGCATAAAGAATAGATATAGCTTTTGTTATATGAGCCGGACAGAGCTTATAACCGAGCAATGTTTGGCAACATCGGTGGAACTCAAGAGTGGATTGGCGACGAACAAGTTCAAGAAGTGAAACTTCTCTAATAGTTTCATTGCTTGCAATAGGAGACTCAAATTGAAAGGCAGAATTCGAACAAAATCGAATGATCAGATGATAAACGGCATCCACACCAAAAGGATCACAATAAGTTGATGAGCTAACGTCAAGCCCCATTGTCAAGAATAACAGAACCTACATATGCTGTTGGGAAGAGGGACTTAGAAAGGCAAAATCACAATTTAGCCCAAAGAGCATGAAAAATGCATGCCACTTCCAGTACTAATGATAAGCAAATCAGCTAACAAAGGGTGATTTCCATTCCAGGGACAGAAACAGGGAAAAATACAAAGATTGGGATTCTGAAGGGGAACTACGCAAAACAGGAGACAAACATTGTTACCCAATTATCAAGCAGTTGATTGGTATTCCAAAGGGGAACTCCGCAAAACAGGAGACAAACCTGTACCGAATTATCAAGCAGTTGAATGAATTAGAACATGATACGAATGCTCTGGAGAGACCGGATCGGACTCTGGCCCTAGCTGATTTGAAATGCAATGAATGGCACACTGAAACTAGCAGAAAAGTATAACCGAGTCAAATTAGAACTTTGGATAATTGGTGGTACACTGACACACCATGGTCCTATTGATTTGACCTTACATTAGCTCAGTGGATAGGCTATAGACCTTACAATATAAGACGAAGAGGAATGTGTGGTACAGAGAGGAGAAGTTCATTGTTGATACACTCATCGTGTGGAATTGGTATTACAGAGCCAATCAAGCTTTCCAATATTAAAAGTTTGAAAAACTCCTTGTTATCATGTCATCAAACTGGAGAAGCGTGATCTGAGTAGTGATTTAAGTTAACATGAGATATGGTATCACAAACACGCAATACTTTTGATTAGAGACTGTCTAGAATGCTGCTTTTTTGGGAGAAGCATATGACCTGCTATTCTAATGTCCTAACTAGAAATGCTGCCATCCTAAAGGAAGAAAGGGAATTGTGAGTACCCATGCCCATGACCAACACAATCTCAGGACACAAAACACCAAATTGTTGACAATCAAAGCACAATAAGATGCGACACAATATAGTAAAGTCAACTTCACAGAGTATCGCTGAGTACACCATTTATGTAATTCCGACCACTTGAACAATAGAAACAATATCTGAGAACAAGGTGAAAACCACAAAGTTGGAGAGTACTCTCATTGTTAATCCAACGACGAAGTGACTGGCAAAGTCGAATCATGAGAAGGATGTGATTCTTCTTGTTCCACAAGCTGCTGATGCGGCAGTGGAGGTGGTGGGGGTGGCGGCGGTCGCTCTCCTTGCCAGGTCCAGACAATGTCCTTGAGAGCTGGTCTCATTTCCTCCTTCAATACCTTCTGATACTCCATTGTGTCCCCACTTGACTTCTTCATCTCCACCAAATGAAAAGCCGGAGTAATCTCAAAGATTTCTGCATCAAAACCAAGGACACCCTTTCTTCCAGCCTTGGTGCCTTCAAATTTCATCAATCCGGCATCCTTCTTCTTAACCTTCAGCCTCAGGCGCTTGGCTATATCCTCAAGCTTAGAGATTATAGTAGAAGCAGGTTTATTCACCGTGAACCGAACTTCCTTTCTTTGATCCGCTCCCTCAAACAATCCAGACAGGTCAAATCCTGCAGAATATGATATGATATCAAAAGCATTCAAGTTGCTAATGCTCGAAGGTTCCTGCTTTGACTCTGTAATGGAATTTTCACCCTCATCCGGACCGAATAATGCATCTACATCAAGAGGCAGCGGTTCTTTCACTTCTCTTACAATACATATAGTTCTGGAGTCTAGACCTTTCCGGAACCAAGAACTCTCCATAATCTTGGTCATTGAAATTCTGGTGTTCGGGTTCGGATCTAAGATCTTCGAAAGGAGTCGACGCACATCCGGGGCAAACCAGTTTGGAAATTTGAATTCTCCCTTTCCAATCTTTCGGTACATCTCCATGAGATTAGAGTCATGAAAGGGAAGGTAACCAGCTAATAGAACAAACAAGATCACGCCACATGACCAAATATCCGCTTTGGATCCATCATAACCCCTTCGATTGATCACTTCTGGAGCAACATAAGCAGGGGTCCCGCAAGTTGTGTGGAGCAACCCATCTTGACGCTTTGATTCAGAAAGGGCACTCAACCCAAAGTCAGAAACCTTTAAATTCCCATTCTCATCTAAGAGCAGATTCTCTGGTTTCAAGTCACGGTGACAAACACCCCGGCTGTGACAAAAATCAACAGCAGCAATCAGCTGTTGAAAGTATCTCCGTGCGATGTCCTCCTTCAATTTTCCTTTGGCTACCTTGTTGAATAGCTCACCGCCTTTAGCACATTCCATGACAAAGTAAATCTTGGTCTTGGTGGCCATGACTTCGTAAAGCTCCACCACATGTGGATGCCTAATTAATCTCATGACCGAAATCTCTCGCTTAATCTGATCAATCATTCCGACTCTCAAAACCTTCTCTTTGTCAATCATCTTGATGGCAACACTCATGCCCGTGCTGATATTCCTCGCATAATAAACCTTGGCAAACGTCCCTTGCCCAAGCAATCTTCCCACTTCATATCGATGCATCAGAACACCCCTCTGTTCTCCATTTCAACTGAGTACTTCACTTACTTCTATGACAACTTTGTACAATATAATTAACAACTGATATGCACAGAAATTAGAAGAAAATCAGAAATGCTCAACCATCTTCACAGACATCATACTTCAATATAGCATATTCTCTCAAGTTACACTTTATAGAGGGCATGTGAGAAACTATGATGACTGATTTATCAACTAACTCCCCCACCTCATCCAATATAATCAAGGGCTCTACACATAGAGTTAAAGCCCCATCAACCTTCAGAAAAGGATTCTCAACTTTCAAGCACATTTTTTCAGCATTCCCAGGTTGTGGTGATTTCCTAGAGACTGCTGAAGAAGGGAAGCACTCTGCAAAATTGAGTGTCTGAGGGCACAGGGAAGAGCCAAAACTAAGCTTCAATCTGCTGCAAAATGCTAGAAATTTATCCTGCAACAGAAAAAAGGTAGAAGAGGATACAGTCATTGTTAAACATGATGTTGGAAGAGTGCATGACTCTGACTTTATATAGCTTGAACACCATTTAAGCAGCCCTATACACATGAGATATGCACCATCCAAGAGCTGCAATCACTACTGAACCAAGAATCAAGCGAAGCAGTTTGCAAAAATTCAGATTAAGAACTTAAAAAAAGGTAAGCAGATATAAATTGAGAGAATATGGCATATTTCTTGAAGAACGTGGGACATCACAACATGAGAGCAGTACAAAATATTAGACATGACATTGATCCAAATCTCCTACACAACATCAGCAAAACAATTCAAAAGTTGCAATAATGCCAAATATCCATTGCATTCACATAGTTGTCTCTTGAACACTAACAAGTTACAAAAGACAGCTCAAAAACAATTAATGGACCAAGTTCAGTGTCGAACAGAAAGATGCCTGAAAAGAACTTCAATTCAAAAGAGGGGAAACCTTTTCAAGCTTTCCCCAGCAAAGAAAGATATCCGAATCTAGAACAACCACAATAAACATAACATAAACCAGTAATGTGCCAGCTAAATTGCCAACCCACATCAAACACGCGAAAAATCGAAGAAGAACGCAATACCCAGAAACCAAAACCTATTAAAAAAGCAAAATTTCTGAAAACCCAAGAAATTTTCCAGGACATAAGCAGCCCAAAAGGAGAAAAAGCGTACCTTTATGACAAAGCAGAAGAGAATACACAACATAAGCCAGTAAGGTGCCAGCTAAATTGGGCAACAAGAAGATACAAACCCACATCAAATACGCAAAAAAATCGAACAAAAACGCAATACCCAGAAACCAAAACCTATAAGGAAAAACGAAATTTCTGAAAACCCAAGAAATTTTCCAGGACGGAAGCGGCACGCAAAGAGTAAAAGCCATACCTTTATGACAAAGCAGAAGAGTATAAACAACAAAAACCAGTAATGTGTCAGCTAAATTGCGCAACAAGAAGATCAAACCCACATCAAACACGGGCCATATCGGACAAAAACGCAATACCCAGAAACCAAAACCTTTAAAAAAAAAAAAAAAAAAAACCGAAATTTCCAGCACTCAAGAAATTTTCCAGGACAGAAGCAGCATAAAAGGAGGAAAAAAGCATACCTTTATGACGAAGCAGAAGAGATCCGACCCGTGTATGAACAAGAACCAGATGAAGAGGATGATCTTGAAGGAGAAGGAGAAGGAGAAGCGAGCTGAGACCAGAAGGGTCGCACTGTGAATGAAAAGCAAAATGAATGGTGACGTGAGGGGAGCCAAAAAAACCTAAAAATCTCTTATAAATGGCAACCGCACACCCACCACGAAACTCACTATTCAATTTGTCGTTTCGAATATTCACTCGTTTGTTCTCGCGCCACGGCTTCTTCGGGGAGCCTTTCGCCCGGGATTAAAAACGTGCACTGCCCCACTATGTCTTGGCATTTTGCGATTCAAAATCTCGCCACCGGTACGCGCCCCTTTTCCGTGTTGTGGCGGTTGTAATAAGGAAAGTTCGCCTCTTTCCCTCCTTGGTGAAAAGGGGTTCCTGGGTCAAGATTCCCCGGTTAGGTTGAAGATTGCCTAAATTAATTTTTTGATTATCACTGACCCAAAAAAAAAAAACAAACAAAAATCGTTAACTAATACATTAATGACAAATTTACTATTTATTAATCTTCGTTAAATTGGATTGATTCCACAAAAAATCACAAACCAATACACTTATAACAAATGAATGATAAAAACAGCAAATTAGTATATTCTATCAATTACTATATGTTATTCAATTCAGTACTTTAAAAATAAAATTTAATAGAAATTAATATGGGGTAAATTTAACCTACCCGTAGGCAACCTAGTTGGTTAGGGCTTAATCAACCTTGAGATCTTGGCTTCGATTCCCCAACTAGTTGATTGTAACTTAAATGTGGGGCCATGGATGATAGGGTCCCGTGCTAATCTTCCTCAAGGTATAGTCATTGGTCTTTGCTAGCTGATGTCCGGTGGGGACCGTGAGCGCACCTATAAGGTGTGTCAAGGCGAATCCTTGATATCAAATATATATAGGGTAAATTTACCATAGATTTTATTGATGTAAGATGGCATAAATTTGTTGCAATTATATTAATTTAGAGTTTTTTTTTTTTGTGATTTTAACTCTTTAACATTTGGTGTTGAGTTTTGAACTAGGAGGACAATTCTCGTACTACTCTTGTCATGAATTCGTGTCCGACAAGGTTTCATGACTTCAATGTAGTTCTGACCAAGGTGGTACAAGAAAAGAGGAATAATGGCTCTATTATTCATTATGGCTATTAACGATGGAGATTGCTTGATTTATTTGATAACGCAATTGAGTTTGGGTTCTGCTTCCTACCAATTATTAGGAATATGGATCACCGACATTACTTAGGCTCTATTTATTTCTCATAAAAAAATTAATGATTTAGAGAATATCTTTTTTAAAAAGGATCATTTGTCTCACTCAAAATTATTAATTATTGCAAAATATTTCTTTTATTTTTTATAACAATTTATATCTTAATAATACAAGCGACCAATTTTAGGGAGATATTTTTCATATCATTTATTTTCCACAAAACTAATGCACTTTTAATCTACTTTATAATTTTCTAAATTAATCCGGTTCATAAACGAGAGTACCCTCTCTTCAAGAGCACATGAGAAAACAGGAAAGGAACACAAGCACTTGTGACGGCCAAATACAATTGGTAATCTAATAAAGAAGAATTTTGTTTTCAAATCTTTGTAATATGTACAATAAATATTTTGAAATTGAATTAATTCTTTATTACACATGCTCAAACATATCCATAAAACGCTCCTAGTCAAAACTTGCATATGGTTGTTATTAATGTAACTAACCCGCACGCGCATATAATGAGTTCAACTCGTGACGACAACTACTTACCGATAAGCAAGGCATAAAACCTAAGTATCTTGAAGAGTCGTGATTGTATTCAATCATCAATTTGATCTTGACTTGAAATTTATAGCTCTTGAACCTAATTGGCACGTGCAATTGATGTGGGCAAAACTCGAATTTGGCTGTACGATTGGAGTTGCGCATGAAGCTTCCTCCGCCTCTGATCACTCCTTTCCAACTGCCGTTCAAGACCACCGGTCTCGGCGGTTAAAGGGTCTCCACCGGTGAGAAAACGACACGTGGGGCTGTTGGGAAGTTTCCCATGATTGGACTATGTGGGCCCACGTGGCCTTGCTCGTGTCTGCCTGGCGTGCGCCCGAAGCGTTACCAATTCCGGCCATACGCGTGTCCTCTGATCATTGGTCCGTCGTAGGCAGACATTCCCCATACGTTGCGGCAACATCGCATGTTGCCGTTTTACTTTCGTGTCGCTATCTTCGTGGACGAAGAAATGGGTCGTAATTGATTTGATGCCGTTTTCGCGATCTCGCATCGAGACCGATTCAATTTCCAACCTCGGTCCGGCTCATTTCGGGCCATGCACGAATATATTCTCACATTAGGAGAAAGCAATCATGCTGTCGTATCACTATATCAATCGAAAGATATGATTTAGTTATTCAAGAAATTGGTAATTTGGACATCAATCTTTCACCTATTGTCCAACTTCTATTAGGATTAAATGCATAAATATAACAAAATAGATAGTAAAAATGAGACCTCCGTGCCTTCTTATCGATGGAAGTATAAGTCACGCCCAAACAAATTTGATATTAGAATTTTTTGGTGACCGATGAGCCTAGTTGCATTTCGAATGATTGAATCTTGCTGTCCACCACGAGAGGGTAGATTGAAATATGTCAATTAGATATTATAATGTCCTTCTCAAGTGGCAAGTATTGAACTACTTAATTAGATGGTTAGGCTTCTCTGGGCGTTGAACTTTAGAAGAACAACGGGTATAAGTGTTTAGTTAAACAAAATAATATTTAAATTCATCCTTTCCCTAAAATACCATTAATCAAATTAATCATCACTAAATTCAAATTGCATATATTATACTCAGCCCATGACTAATCATAGTCCTTGTGGTCGGCTACACTAAGCAAATGACAAATGTCGCGGCGATTTTTAGTATTTTCCCCTCTCACGCGCATTCTCTTCTAACGGTTATTACAAAGACGATACATTAAATATTACGAAAGAAAGAATTTTTAAAATATTGATGGCTTAAATAATCTATAAATGAGATTATAAAACCAATGTAAGAAGAGTATATCTCGGAGAGGTCGCAACTGGTGACGACCTCTTGATAGATTCTTCCCTTGTCTTCTCAAGTTCAACGTTCTAATGGCAGATTTTGTCTCTTTCGATGTGGCATCATGTGTGTATTTTCACCTAATTTTTTTAATTTTTTTTAAAGAAGGGTTAGTTTAATATAAAATTGAAGCTGCTCTGGTGTTGTAGTAATCGGATCTAGAATTCTTGTATAGGAGAATGAATGATAGATAGGTGCACCTGAGGTGGTAGGACAGAACAAACCGGTCCTGATAAGATTGGCTGGTACAAGCCGTGATTGTTGCTCCTGGTGATCTTTTCACTTAATCCAACACTCTTTTGCGCCGTGTCTCAATGGCCTTTGTAGGGATGTTATCATGAGCATTTCGCGATAAAGAAGGTAGAAAGTTCGAGTACAAAAGTTGGTACGATATCAGAGTTTAACAGATGGATATGATCGAAGAAGGAGACGTGGGAGGGCTTCTATGGTTTTCAGAGGGACCAATCTGCTGTCGCAACATGACCCAAAATGTGTTTTGTCATTTTGAGGGGTCGAATGAAATGCTGAAATCTACCCTTCCATGACTTGATGGCTATCAGTGCATCGAAAGATGATTCCTTAAAAGGATAGAGGGAACAAACAGGACCCCCTGACTCGGCAGACCGCGAACCCAACCCCTCATGGATTTGCGCAGGATCGGAGTAGTGGTTAAGGTGCGGTCGGGCCGACCTTTCGCATCGTTCGCATCAGGGAAGTGAGAGATCCATAAATCCAATGCCAACCCCTACCGTCGTTGATTCATTGGGGACTAGCTCTTAAAGAGTCACAGATGTAGCAACAGCCACTGAGAAGAATTGGGTTGCCGACCGACCCCCGACGATCTTGAAAAGAAAAGCTCAGCAGACTGCAGAGATTCTTCAATCTTCTAAGGGAAAAAGTGATTGAGAGAATCTTGACAAAGAAAATTTGAGACAAGCAGCAAAAAAAAGTATGCGATTGCAAGCATTCACAATATGCAGCAGAAAAAGCAGAAACTCACGTATAGAAAGACCACTCTCCCCACTCCTATTGAAAATGCATGACAGGAAGATACTTTACAAACATATGAAGTCATGGAACTTTCAATTTTGGTTTGCTTTTCTGTTCAATCTTGGATAAAAGCACTGTCTGTCTCCAATCACACTGGTACGTATAGTATACAGCAGAAAGCAAAGAATGCAGATGATGACCACAGATGAAGGTTGATGCCACCCCATCTCTAGGGCCGCGTCTAAGAGGAAGCAACTACGGATGAAGTTTCCACCACCTCTACATCCTTGATGGTAGAAGAAGCTTTGCAGGCATGCAAAGTGGTGCATACGTCATTTGCTTCCAGAAATTGCTCCGCATTGGCAAGAACCAGTGGCCCATACTCAAAAACCATCTTCTTGCACTGGCGAAAGACGTAACATGAGAAACCATTATAGTGGAACAATGGCGTGGACAAGAGAAGTATGACAAACTACGGCCTAGGAGAGACCCAATGCTTTGCTCAGATTAATCTATAGTGTTAAATTTGAGTAAGCGGAACTTGGAGCTTTCTTCTGCTCTGATGCAAAACATATGGAATACAATGCCTCCCAAATTCCAGTTGTTTTCTAGATAGCTTATTTGGATACCCTACAAATTTGGTTTTATCTTCTTTGCCTCTACATAAAAGCAATTTTGATCAACACCAGTAAGTTTGCTTGTAAAAATTGACTATTGGTTTGATTCCCATAAAGGAGGTGAAATGTTTTTCAAAATGCGAAAAATAAAGAGAGAGGACACTGTTTGTCCCAAACAGACATCGCAAGTAGTCATATATCCTCTCTTGTTGGCATTTCGTAGATGTGACATTCAAGAGATACCCAGCAGAATTGACTGATCTCCTCAGTCAATATCTACTAGAGCATTTCACTTTTGGTTAACAATAAGGAGCTCTGAACCAAAGATCTAATTCTAAAATAAAATGGACAACAGCCAATGGCTAGTAGCTACTAAACAGGAAAAAAAATCTTATGCATATAAAGTATGAACAATCCTCACCTTCTTCGCATAGTTTTCCATGGAATTACAAGCCTTGAGGAGAATCTGAATTATGTCCATCTGATGAAGAATTTTTTTTATTAGAAAAAAACGAATTCAACAAGGGATTGTTGGATTTGTTATAAAAGAACTAAAATTGAACTAGACATTCCTTAGAGTTTAACCTCGTCCATCATAAATTGCAAGAAAATTGCAGCACTAAACACTACCGAGAGTTTTGGCCAAAAAAGACATGGCAATATAGCAATCAAACCCCTGCACTTTCTGTTATAAACAATTTGTGAAGTTCTAGTATATTTTTGCAATACAACAAAGAATTGGTCTTTAAACATTTTCATATATACCAAAACACACAACAAAAGGCATGGGAACAGTGTCATCGACGATGGCCTGAACATCAATGTGATGACATATTCCATTCCATGGCTCAAACTGTAAGGCTGGCTTTCAAAGTTTTCAACTGCCACTATGGAAGCAAACAAACCAAAGATAGATCTAACACACATGCTATTCTTCACATTTGGTAATTTGCCTGAGATCCCTATTGCATAAGTAAAATAGCACATTGGAAAATTTCAATGTCCAAATGAAGCTTCAACTTTAAATTATCTAATGAAACAGAAACTTGGCAGGCACAAACGGAGATGGAAAATCTTAACAGTACAATGACAACAAAGAATCATAAAAAATCAGCTTCTCTATTTAGTGAAGGAAGAATAAAAGACATAGATGAAGAACTATGAAGAAAGTCAAGCTTCTCTCATTGAGTCCAACCACAGAAGAGACACAACGTTTGCTCTTGATAGTAAATATCAAAGATTTTTGCAGGTTTTCAAAAAGAAGTCTTTATGAATTGCAGAAAGTTGTCTTGCTTCAAGAAAATCTTTAATGAAGACTCAAAATGGTAACCACACGTCAGCTTACTTTTAACTTTGGTAACTAACTGATTCGCAGGTAGAACTTAACACACACCTAATGTGGTATTGCCATAAGATAAATCAATTACCCATAAACTTTGCATTCACTATCACAACTGCATATGCAAGCAAACAAGGCATGAACAATTATCAAAGCAACAGCAATTAGTCTAGATGCAGATAAAAAGCAGTAACCTGTGTGTCGGGATCTTTCAATTTATCCAAGACTTCTGAGACAGCATGATGGCACAATTCACAGCTATCCTCCCGAAGTTGTGAAGAAAGGAATGCCTTTTTTTCACACAGGTTGACCTTCCTACAGAACTCTTCAGGTTCTACTGAGGATACCTCTGAGAAGAAGAGAGTAGCATAGGAGTCGACCAAACTGACGCACTGCAGATATATTGACAGACAGGCTCAGTGTCCATGAACTAGAGAAATGGAAGGAAAAAAATGCTGAGAAAACAACTATTCTGTCACCAAATTTATATATTCTATCGAGGCAACATTCCACTATTGTGTGAATTTCAACTTTTCGCTTCAGGAAATTTAACCAGACATCAATTTCACAGAAGACTCTGCTCTGCCAACACATAGAGGCAGTTTGCTAGCTCCATGCTAGAACGATATCTATATTATCTGCAAGTGATGAATCAGAAGACTTGATCAAGACTAGCAGTTTCACTTAGCTGCCAATCACCAAGCACACAGTTTGTCTGCAAATAAGAGGAAAATATCTTGAAGGGCAAGAACTAAATCAAAGTTTGAGCAACTAAGATAAAGCTAATTCAGAGCTCAATCTCCATTGAGTAAAGTCAGGAAAAGCTGTGGAAGTTCAACACTACAGGTAATAATCCGTCAGAAATGAATGGGAAAAGTGCGCTAAAGATGTTCCAAGGACATAGCTACCACTACCACTGTCATGACTGAGCAATAGGTCCTTAAGGATGATCTCAGACTTCCCATAGGCTTTAGAGGTCAAGTCAATTGCAAACATAGTAATTGACATGATCAGTGGAGATACAAAACACCAGGCTGGAACTCCTTGACTGCGAGACTGCATGATCTTAACCCAGAAAATCCGACAAATTTGAGGCCAAGCACAACTATGAAAAATAAAATTTTTGTGCAGAAGACTTGGCCAGAAGAGGGTAATAGTCAAAGGAAAAACTTATGATTTTTGGTTGCTCACCACCTGCATTAATGCTAGTTTCACATTTTATGTCACAATGCAACTTTATGCAGAAGATTAGACTGTCAGCATTGTAAACCTTTGGTAAGGACTCCATTTATTTTTATTGAAGCCTTCTTCTACCATTCCAAAAAGAAAAAAAGGAAAGGAAAAAAAGGAAAGAAAGAAAGAAAGAAAGAAGATGAAGATAAGGATGAAGATGGAGTGGAGAAAATAAAGAGAGACCTAGAAGATCCAAGGTGAAAACGTGAGGAGAATAAGGCAAAGAAAAACTCCGTTGTCCTTGTACAAAAAAATAGCTAGAATAAGGGAAGAACAGTACCTCTTGTTCAAAAGATGCCAGATGGGAACAACTCTTATGAAGAAGTTCAAGAATCTCAGTCTGGGTTTTATTGTCGCCAATGTAATCAAGTGCTTGAGCAGTGTACTCCTCGCAAAGCATGCAGACATTATCATTCCTCAAACCTTCTCCTGAAAGATGAACTCCCTTCTTGTTAAAAAATAACATGTCATTCCACAGCATTGTCTTATAAGTTTCAGAAACTAGAATGAGATGCCTTGCCAAAGAACACCCCAAAAAATGAAAGTTACTTTCACAGTATGATAGGAGGGACTTAGTCATGCTAACTGCAATAAACATTGAATGATTAACCAATAGCCTATGCTTCTACCCTTTGCAATATACTAAAGACAAAAATAACAGGAAAACTGACAGCGCTCAGACGTTTTTTTCAAAGAGAACTGCATCAGTAACACTAAGGTTAATACCTACAAAAGAAAAATTGATGCTAATACATATTAATAAGCAAATTGATCTGCTTAAGTATTTATCGCTGAAGGCATCATTACTCAGACAGAGGTCTGTTGAGCTGGCACCTCAAGCAACATCCATGTAGTAATTGCTCAAAGCAAACTCTACATAGTGAACTATAATATCAAAGAACTTCTGGACAGAAGTAACCATACTGGTGTACAAAGCAATGACCTGAGCATGTACACATTCTAATTACTAAATAGAATCCTAGCAATACCACTGAAATACTCTCAAGTCATGGAAAACAAGCCTTATCAGCTTGCATTAATATTAAATGAAATGAGTGAAAATTTGAGGCCTGCGATGGTACCTCAATCAAAGTGAAAACAGAATAAGACAGCACAGGGAACAAAAAGATTAAGCACATAAGTCCCAACACTAAGAATCAGATACCCAAGAGTTGACTATGCTCATAACAGAAAAATAAACATCTTCAAGCAACATAATGAACAATGAGTACCTCTCACAATTGAGTGAGTTAGTTGTCTAGCATCAGAGATGAAGGTTGTGCTCCACAGAAGAACAAACAAAAGACCTATTTTCCCTCCATCGCACCTGGAGAGCCAAATAAATTCGAACCACCATTAGTATCCAAGATGAAACGATAACATACTATGATAACTTTGAATGATAATGACTCTATCTAAGTTTCAAAGAAATCAACCATCAAAATGTAACTGCACATAACAAGATGCATGACAGCTTAGTTCCACTGCAAAGCCAAATTCAAATGCAATGACTAAGTTTACTGCAAAAGGCTAGATACACGTGCAATGACAAAGTTAACTGCAAACAACAATATTCAAAAACAACGACCTAAGAATTTTAATCATCTGCACGTCTATTTAAGGAAAGCCTTTATTTTTTACTATTCTTCTGTCCATTTCAACTAAATTATTCTTATTGGGTCTTTTCCTTATACCTGAAATATTCCCCAAAAGAGAGTGATCCACGTTGTATTTGCAGCAAGGGAGTTGAAATAAACTGGACCCACTATGGCCTATTAATAAAAGCATGGTTTAAACAACGGGCACCATCTAGGAATGATATCATTACAACATCATCCTTAACAATCGTATTTGTAATGTCCATCCAATCCAAGTCCCATGAAAATTGAGTCTCTCCCCAGGCAAAGTCTACTCAACCACAAACAGGGAGGAAAATGTTATTTTGGAAAAGTCAAGCTAACTCCAACTCTTCACATGGTCTAAGCAAAAACAAAGCACTCGGTGCAACCTGGCAAGTCTTGCAAATGGATACTGTCAATTCAGTTATAAGTAACACAAACAACGAGAGAAACCCAAGGTCAGTCTTGCTGAATTTCAATCAGTAAACTGACCGGAAGTACTAGAACAAGATTAAACCAACAAAACAAGTTGACGGAGCGCAAGAGCAACGTAGTTTAATCATCTTCTAACAGATATCAGACGACAGAAGACTCCAATTGCTTAACACCTTAACTATCTCATGAAAGGCAAGCTTTAACCCCAGTGGCAAAACAAACCAACCAAATCAAACAGGAACCAGGATACTTTATTCAACCACACAAGCTTCTGAAGCTCAAAAAAAAGGAGGAGACCCTTATTCAAATCCTTGATTTCGAATAAGATTTCGCAGTTCTAGCCCATACTTCTCCACGAAGCAACCTCAAAATCAGAGAACGATCAAACCACGGCTCGACCCGGAAATCCCCGATCAAGCCACATGACGCCAGGCCGAGGACAACCCATAAAGCCGAAAACCCACGACAAGAAACTCTCGCCACAAACGAATTCAACTGACACGGACTGCGAACCCGAAAGCCAAACTAATCGATGGGAAAAAGGCTAAAGAATCCGACTTTCGCTTCCGATCAACCAAAGGGTGCTCAAAACCGACCGCGCAAAGACAGCCAGACAAGAGATTACCTTCGTTCCCCGAGCCGCGGTCTTGTCGAGCAGAGCTGCGACCGTGCTTGAGCGAGAGAGAGAGAGAGAGAGAGGAGCGTAGGGAGGACGGATTGCTTTGGAGTGCTGAAATTGCCAAGACGTAGGGAAGCGTGATTTTATTGTTCTATCGATCAATCGCCGTATCTTTTAGAAAAAGTCGCCTCCAATAAGAACGCAAGAAAATAGTTGTTTTTTTATTTTTATTTTTATTATATTTGAATGATGTAAGGCAAGAATATTCTTTTGGCTTTTGGGATACGATTTTTCTTTTTTTGGTCGGATAAGATTTTTTTTTTTTTTTAGAGGAAGTTAAGATGAGAAGACACACAAAAAAGTCGGTTCCTATAGTAAATGTTCGAATTCCCACCTAGTTATCATCGAACCATCAAGGTCAAATTGGCAAATCTCAACTGATTACATCATAGTCATGCCGTCACGATCTTTTAACATTAATCATATCAAATTTCTGAAATCTATCCTCTAAGCATTGATTATAAATTTCTGAAATCTCATCGAGTTTTAAAATCATCACAAAATTTTAAATCCATCGATTTTTATAGATAATGAACAGAGAATATTGTAAATAGTTCAAATACATGGAGGTTTACTTCAGCAATATCATGCAGGGTACCTACCCTGTATTTTCTTACAACGTACTCTGCAAACGGTACAGCTGTATGATGTACGGTAACGTGAAAGATGTTCAAAAGACTCCGAAAGTAAAGATGTTCAGTGGACGATTGGAACCCAAGCGACCAAGTGAAAGCCAGCCTGCTTGAAAGCTTTTCGGCGAAGCAGGGACGCAACATGGCCGGCAACATTGTGACAGTGAAATCTGGAATAGACAATCGCTAGCGATTGACAGTTTGCTGAGTTTCAGCGAAAATTCGGCGAGTCGTCGTCTCGGCCTGAACGGTTCAATGCATGACAGTGCAGACAATCGTTATGAGCACAAACATGGTACTAGATTTCTTAAATAGGAGCAAATGCAAACCGGATCATTTACAAATCTGGAGTCATCACCAGTCCCCACCGTGGAGTCTGGGGACCCAATTGCATAAACCAGCCCTAGCCAAACAAACTAAGGTAAAATAAAAAAGGACAGAAGCCCGAATAGCCAGAACGCTAGCCAAAACGGGAGTTAGAACAGAAACTGCAGTTAGCGATTGACTAATTGAATTCCCAACATCCATTGGTCTAATTAAGAAATGGCTTCGGCTTTTTCTTATTCTGCTTTGCCAACAGCACCGAGAACCGTGTGAAGCCAAATTTCTTCCTCTTGGCTGAGAACTGCTGCTTATGACCACATTCCTCTCTAGGCTTTTGAGAAATGGGCATGTCATTTTGCTTGCTAAGCATTTGAGCCAGCGAAACCTTCCGTTTCCCAGTGTCCTTCCCAGACAATTTCCCTGATTCAAAGTCTTCAGCTAGAAGTAGCTTCCTGCTCAGGATTTGTCCAATGGACAGTGTCGGCTTTAGAACTGGTTCTGACACCTCAATGTTGTCCATATTCAGTTCACCCGCTTCAATAAGGCGGGAATCTCTCCTCTGGTGAGAGGGGCCAGAAGTCTTAAACTTGGTCGAGTTATGCAGGAACGTCTTCTGCGACCATGGTCAGACCTCCATTTCCGAAGAGCCTCCTCAACTGCGAGCTTTCCGCGATTAGCAGCTTCCACTCTGAAAGAGCTTCTTCTAACGCCTTCTTGCTTATTTTTACTTCCTCTGTCGCCTCCTCTACCCTGTTTAATATCTCTGTTTTAGAAATATTTGCTGCATCGACTTGGAGCGTCGCGCCCAGTACTCTCTTCTTAGATTTTTCTTCTGCTTCACGAGCTTGGGAGGTTAGAAAAGAGTATTCTTCAATTGTAAGAGTCACTACATCTGTTGAGCTCTCACTCTTTGATAAAGCCTTAATTTCTGCGAGAGCAACAGCTTCTGTTGCTTTAGCAGCTGCCCTCATTTTCCGAGCTGCAACCAACCTCATCTCAGCTGTTCTAATTTTAGTTTTCGTCTGCTCCAATCTCAGATATGGCTCTCTGAACCTCGAGCTTCGCAGCTTCTGCCACTATCTTGAACTGCTCTGCCTCAGAGCTCAAGCGATGGAACTCCTTGCAAGAGCAGAAGGGCCATCAGGTGAGTTAGTTTCTGCCTTTTGCTAATTGCAGCTTTAGTCTTGTCTGGTTTAGCTCTTCCTCAAGTGAAGATATCTTCGACGAGTTCTGAGTCAATCTCACCTGAGTCTTCTCAAGGGAAAGCTTTTCCTTCTCTAGTTTCTTATTTAGCGAATCAGAGCCGCGGATATCGCTGAGATCATTAGTGGTCCTGGTAAGGTTCAACTTAGCTTGTTTCAGTTCCATTAGGATTAACCCTGGGGATGAAGGACAGGAACCTCCTGAGCCGCTCAGTCTATTCAGTAAACTGCCTTCATAGTGGTTTTCCTTTTCAGCTTCATGTTCTATAGGATCAACAGTTCCGTTGTTCGCACTCACCTCAAGTGCGGCATTCATTTCGGATGTTTCCTTCTGAAGCTTTGCTTTAAGTTCTTCAACGGTTATTTTTGTTGATTCCAATTCCTTCAAGACATCCAAAGTCTCCCCGCTCCTTTACAATCAGATCGTTCTCCAGCTGTGCCGCCTGCTCTTCCAGTTTCGCTACATCAAACTCTTCCCCGTTCTGTTCAAAATAAGAAAGACTAGCCAATTTATCAACCACCCTTGTTTTCTGTCTCAAAAGTACTAATGGACAACACCCAACATGGAAGACATGATTCGACATGCACGTTCATTAACGCAACAAGCATACATGCGATGCACATTCCCAAATCAGAAAACACAAAACAAGGAAGCTTATTTGCACATACTACAGGCCAAAACGAAGGGATAAGCATGCTGCAGAATTGAAAACAGGGCAACCGGAGCAAAACCCCAGACGCGAAGAACACCATCTTCACTCCACCACTGAAAAAGCAACCCGGTTACACGATAGAAACTTGCAGGCAAACTGGGAACTAAGTCAAGCCACGCCATGCAAAGCTCTTAGCAGGCAGTTCCCACAATTCACAGCTAACTTGAAACGATGAATCTGATCAATGTGCATCTATTTCTTGACGAAATCAATCGCATTCAAGCCATTTTACATACACACTCATCAAGTACAACTCAGGACCTAGTCAAGCGTTCAAGTCCAGTCCAACCATGATCTCATGGCTTCTAAAAACAAACACTTTCCACACATTACCCAAAACCATTCGCGCCCACATCAACCAACAACAGCCAAACAGAATACATATCAACTACATTCCCAAATCAAGCCCAAGTAAGCCCACAGAGAGAGAGAGAGAGATAGAGAGGGAGGGAGGACCTGAGACTCAGGGCACTTGAGAAGATGAGAGGGCTTCCAGAAAACCGATCCCGCCGAACCGGCTCACCGCCTCCTTGACGACTCGAACGGGGCCGACGTGTCGATCTCCGCCCTCGCCCCTCCGGCACTGCCGAGCTGCGCGCCGGCGTCGGCCTCCCGGCCGGCTCGGACGCAGGGCTAGGGTTTCAGCCATGGGGGAAAGGAAGGAAGGCAGGAAGGAAAGGAAGGAAGGGAACCCAACAACGAGAGAGACGAGACGAGCAAGAGGACAAAATCAAGGAGTCACGGTCACCAACGATCTCCCGTTCATCGATGTCCGCGAGCAGAGCAGAGAAGCGAGCGAGCCACGGCAAGTAAAGAGACAAACCACCATTATAAGACAGGACTGGTCGAGTGTCCGTTGGGATTCCTTCCCTCTTTTCCTCTGCCGAAACTGCCCCCGAGGGGAGCGCCGGAATTACGGGCGTTTCGCCCCGGGCAGGGAGCGTTGAGTGGAAATGCGAGGCCGAGGTCAAGGGCGGGGGAAGGTAGGCGTGAGAGGTGGGGCCCGGGGGTGGGCCCCGCGCGTGTCCGAAACGGGAGAGATACCCATCATCGTATCTTGAATCCGACAACATAGAGAGAGAGAGAGAGAGAGAGAGAGAGAGAGAGAGAGGGTTTTGCAACGGCTAGCGCATCCCAAAGGCCGCGGTCAACGGCTAGCTGAGCCGGGATCTCTCCCTTTCTGCGTTTTGACCGAGTCGCGCGCGCGTGCGCAGGGTCAACGCCGGTGTCGTTTAGGACTGATCGAATCGAGGGCATGCCGGAACCTTGAGTATAACATTCATGCTGGTTTGTTCGGGGCCCGTGGCATGAAGGGGCGCTGTATCACGTTACTATACAGGCAATTTTTTCGAGAGCTTTTTCCCTGTAAGGCGTTTTTCCCGGGCTCGACATGATTGTGCCACGGCTGATTTACGACGCAGCCATAAGTATGACGGATCGGGGTCACCCATAATGACCGACTTGTGAAGAAAACATCGTACCTCTTCTCTCCAAAAGTTCTAGATTTTTCTAGACTCTTTGTTAAATATCTATCTACTTTCTTGTGAGTTATTTTTAACTCTAAAATGTGCGGCGAATAGAATGGCCACATCTGGTATTCTTAGAAATATCTAGGAAGTAGCTACAGCTTCTTCGTGCGCCTATAAATAGCCAATAAGTGCCTCCATTTGGGTGTGTGGTCAGATACTAAATGCGTGCAAGAATTTCTCCTGATTAATATATTTAGAAAGTGTCTCTAATAAAAAGAGTGTCTTCTTTAAAGAGTTACTTCTAAAGAGATACTTCCTACATCTTGTAAGTGAATTTACAAACTTAAAATTGGACAAGATTTGTCGTTATATATAAATGGAGCCTCTAGATGATTTCAAGAGTAAGACTTATTTAGCCAATGCGATTTAAAGATAAACACCAAGAGCGTGATACCAGAAGATTGAAAAATTTGTTGCAAAGTGGCTACTTGGTAGCCCTAGCATACTTGAGCTTGTTTGTGAGGGCGAAAGATGGGAAACTTGCACATTCATTTATGTGGATGATTTGATCATCACCACAGATGTTGTAAATTGTATATATGTAAAATCAAAAGCCAACATATTGGTGTAGTTTTAGATGAATAAGCTTAGAGAATTGAAACACTTTCTAGGACTTGAGGTTGAGCAAACCAAAGAAGGGTTGTTTCAATGTTCACAAAGTATGCACAAGAATTCCTAAAAAGTTTGGAATGCTTGATTATAGCAAACAACAATGCCTATGGAATAAATATGAAGTTGTGTATGGTCGAAGGACGACAATTAGAAGATTTAATTATATGCAAGCAAATTGGTTGAGAGAAGAGTAGTTGTTGTTGGAGAGTATAAAGAAAATGTTCCAACTCCTTTCTTTTCCAAAAATTCTAGATTTTTTGAGGCTACTCCTTAAATATTGGATATTTTCTTGTAAAATATTTTAAGCAGAAAT
>CM029468.1:13769178-13835515 GCA_017140325.1 Eucalyptus leucophloia subsp. euroa
AGCTCGGATGATCTTCTTGATTGATTCCGTCCAACGGGTAGATTGGAGGAATTCCTTTGGTAAGTGCCAACGGCTATAATGGCATAAAGGAGTATAAAAGGAAGACGTTCTAGTTGTTTTAAGGGAGTGATCGATAGAAAAATTCCAGAGTCGAAGAACCTTGATTGTTAGTCGATACGGTTCGAGCGAAATTGTATACACGAGAGTGTTTATACTTGGTGACACCTTAAGCGAGTGTGGTAGATCATCTACACCCGAAAATCAAGGAAGATCAACACCGTAACATCTCTTTGTTCATAGTGGAATCCAGCCAATTGGCTCGGTGCGAAAGAGTGGACGTAGGCTTGAATCAAGCCGAACCACTATAAACCGCGTGTTCAATTCTCTCTTTCCCTTACTCAGTCTTACGATTGATTTTTAATTATTGCAAATTCTTCAACTGTCTAAGTATTGTGCAATCTTCAAGAAAATTTTTATATACCTATTCACCCCCCCTCTAGGTACTCGTACTAGCTATATCAGAAGTGACTCAGCGAAACGTGACACTTCAACGCTATAATAACAAACAATAATTGCAAGAATTAGAGACCATGGGCGATTACAAGGCACTGCCTGCTTGCTAAGTCAATGATTATTAACTTACCACCAGTGTTCATTAGACGCGACTGTAAATTATACTTAACGACTAATGATTGACAATAGAGACGGTTAACATAAACAGTATTGATCGAATGATATGTAGTCTCAAATGCATTGTCATTGTCATGCCCTATTGGATATGAATGAAGAAAGCATCCGATTTTCACGGCATAAATGCAAACTGTTCTCGTAAAGAAGGAATTGAACGCCTTGATGGAAAGGGGAGAGAAAGGAAGAAAACTCTCTGAACGTACATTCGTCCAACCCCTCCAACAATTGTCTTCAGGGGTCTTTTATATGACCCCATCACACCCCTTCATCGTAGCATATCAAGTCCAAATGGTGCGGTCTAATCGTACCCCATTATGGACGTACTAGTTAAAGTGCAACATGAGAATTCGTCAAAAATAACACCAATGGAGAACACCAATTCGGTCCTCACGGCAAGACTAGAATTGCTGGAGATCTTTGCGTGGGTACTGAAATTGCAGTGATTGGCTTCGAAGAAAGGGGCTCTGTAGCTTGCTGGGATGTTGAAGTGCAAGGGAGATTGAGCAGGCGTTGCCCGACAGCGAGTGGAAGATGCCACAGTGTTGAAAATGCTCTTTCTTCTAGTTTGGGAACGTCTTCCTCCACCAGTTCAACTTTTCCTTAGTCAAACTGTGCCCCTTTCCTTTGAACGTCTGCGTGTGCAAGTATTGGAGACTCCAAAGTGGGCGTGCTCTCTTTATGAACTCCCTGGCTCTTTCTGACGAGTGTTCTTCTGTGCTTTCCTCTCTTCTCTGGCCGATCCTCCAAACTTCTCTTTCAAGGCAACCCTCATAGCTTGAGCTTTATCATAACTTTCAAACTTACAAAGGAGATCATCTTGTATACAGCACAATAACGTGATACGAGCAATACTATTTTTCTTTTTTCAAATTTGATAAGCTTCTAGATCTCTCCTGTGTTGAGCTGAAGTTCCATGCTCAGGTTCATCTATGGTATGATTAAGGATTTCCAAAACCTCTTGCTCCTTAAGGATATACTGAACCTTTCGATGCCAAATATCATAATTGTCACCATTCAGCTTCTCACCTTTATTGAGGTTAGCCACAATAGTCTTAAATGCCGAAGCCATAATCAATTGCTATAATACATTGACTTAATAAACGTATAATCAATACTAGCACACTTTATAGAATAACACACATATTTAATTTGCAGTAAAGACAAACTAAATTAATGATAATTCAACAAAAGACACAGAAGTAAAAATTCGCTATGTTTCCAATCAACTTCTATGTACAATTAGTATATTATCATTAATTAGTTTAATTTGCGCAAATTTTAAGTTCTAGCTGAGAACTCTTTCGAATTCTACCAACCTACGAACTCCCAGTAAGAAAAATAATTACATGACCTTATGTAATTTCTATATTTCCATTACCACAAAACATAGCATGATATGAACCAACGTACAAATAAAAATCATGCTTCAACTATAATCAAAATCGCAATTCAACATATAATGAATTTCCTACCATTGTTCAAATTTTCTAGCAACTAGAAAATTGCAAGTATATTAAACTATATACATGATATCGTCGAACCAAACTCTACACAGCATATATGACATCATTTACACACAAGCTAGCTACTGTATTTCCTAAACCACAAGAAAATACAAGTTACAAATGAAATAACTATGCATTAAACCCAAAAAAATATGCGTACTTAGGGTTTCCTACGTATTTTCATACATTTATAAAATTAAAAAATATAAAATAATTATACCACAGTGTAGAGCACATTCATACGAACTAAACGTCACCGACCACGCTCCAATCGAAGCTCGCACGCACCCCCATGCATCGCCTGAGTGCTCGGTGCGTGTGGCACATGCGCCAACAAGCCAAACAGCTCCCAACTGGTCCAACTAGTCCAACCGGTGACCGGTCCAACTGATTCGACCGATGACCGGTCCGACCGGTTTGACCGCTGGACCCGTTGACCGGTCCAACCGTTGACCGGTCAACCGTTGGGTCGGGTTGGGTCAACCTCGGGTCAGATCTCAGGTCGAGTCGGGTCACTAGTTGGTGACCGGCCAACCAACTTCCGCCAGCGCTAACGTCATCGATGACATCATCCAAGCGATTACCGACCATTGGATGACATCAGCACACGTCGCTTCACCAACACGCGTGTGATGTTCATGCGTCAATTCGCCGACGTCAGCGCGTGATGTCACGCACCTTTTCGCTGGCATCCCTAGCGCGTCCAGCACGTGAATCCCACGTGCAGTGGTTTCTAGCCACGCATTTGGGCGCATCCGGTGTCCTCCGATGGTGCTCTACCCATCGTCGGATTCATCTCGACAAGCACTTTCACCCTGTATATTCAAAAATTAATTTTGGGCAAAAAATTATTTCAAAAAATGGCCAAAAATGTACGGGTGTACGTGACCCCAAACCCGTTCTTCGTTTCGGTTCGATTTCGAGTTTTCATATGACAATTCCGACCATTAGACATCCAAACAGTGTAGATTTCATACTCTTTATCTCAATATCAAAAGGTGAACGAGAAAATTCAATGAAAAACAAGGCAAAAATCACAATCGGGCTCTGATACCAATATTAGAATTCAAGTCGGCGGAAGACGACTTACCTGATTCCGATGCGCAAATAGCAATTAACCCCGGAACGAACGTTGAATTACGGATAAATCACGAACAAAACTATCTCACGTTGGTCTGATGCGATCACAAGGAAAGCACCCGATTTCCACGGCGTAAATGCAAATTGTTCTCGCAAAGAAGGAATTGAATGCCTTGATGGAAAGGGGAGAGAAAGGAAGAAAACTTTCTGAACGTACGTTCATCCAATCCCTCTAATGGTTGTCTTCAGGGGTCTTTTATATAACCCCATCACATCCCTTCATCGTAGTATATCAAGTCCAAATAGTGCGGTCCAACCGCACCCCATCATGGATGTACTAGCTAAAGTACAACATGAGGATTCGCCAAAAACAACACCAAGGGAGAACACCGATTCGGTCCTCACGGCAAGACTGGAATTGCTGGAGATCTTTGCGTGGGTACTGAAGCTGCAGCGATTGGCTTCGAAGAAAGGGGCTCCGTAGCTCGCTGGGACGTTGAAGTGCGAGGGATATCGAGCAGGCGTTGCCCGGCAGCGAGTGGAAGATGCCACGGTGTCGAAAATCCTCTTTCTTCTAGTTTGGGAACGTCTTCCTCCACCAGTTCAACTTTTCCTCAGTCAAACTGTGCCCCTTTCCTTCGAACGTCTGCGTGTGCAAGTATTGGAGACTCCAAAGTGGGCGTGCTCTCTGTATGAACTCCCTGGCTCTTTCTGACGAGTGTTCTTCTGTGCGTTCCTCTCTTCTCTGGCCGATCACCCAAATTTCTCTTTTAAGGCAACCCACAAGAACCAATTACAATTGCCATTGTTAATGACCTGGACATAAATTAAAAAGAGCTCACTCGCCTTTTGCTTTTTTTTCTCTCTCTCTCTCTCTCTTACTCCGTCGGTGGCCATAGACCTCGGATTTAATTTCCAGAATTTCCCAATTGTCGATGACTCTGGCGGTAGCCATGGCCAAGGCACCCCGCCATGCCGCCCAAGAGCACACGTCGCTCGCGGCGGCTCGTTTGTGGCTAGATGTAGAGCCATGGGCTCATGAAGCAACAACAATACGAGGAAGGAAAGCATGGGCAAGGCAGGATTTTCCTCTGGAACCCATACATCCCGTTGGAGGGGATTCTCACTGGACAGAGAAAAAATAACAAACCTCCCTCAATTCTTAATTCTCCAAGCAGACATCATGAGCAGACCATGAAAAGAGAAAGTGGAGGAAATCTGGGTTCATCTTCTCTCCGCCGTTCGAGTTGATTGTCGCAGCAATACGAGGCGGAGGTGGCCGGACGGCGAGAAGGATCCCGGCACAATGTCGTTTGGGCTCCAGATCCGGAAATCTGGCACTTACGGCAAGGTTTCGTTGGCGTCGTCTAAACCATTGTCATCGTTTGCGGCCAAGGCTGTAGAAATTTGGAAATCTGGGTGCTCGCGGCCCAGGCTCCATCGTCGAGCTCTAGGCGCGAGCGACGTACATGAAGAGATTGCTTTACTCTCCACAGATCTAGAAATCTAGACGAATTTGACAAGTACAGCGAGATGGTGGGGGCCTGAATACGGGGCTGAGGACTGGAGGAGAACTAGCTGGCGGTCATCGGTGGCTGTGAGTGGAGGAGATGGGCAGCTCGCCGGTGTCGTCGGCGGCTGTGAATGAAGGAGACGGGGAGGAGATGGGCAGCAATACATTTAGCCAGATTTCCCACGAGTGTCGAGCTATGATTGGGATTTAGCGAAAAGTACACACCATGTCAGCCTATGACCTGGCAGAAAGTGAAAAAAAAAATAGAAAAGGAAAAGGATTGAGATGGGGGCATGAAGATGCGCGCGAGGTTTTTGTCGAGCTCAAGAAAAGGAGATGGGCATGCCCATTCGCACTACATCTGAAAGGGACTGAACTACCGAACTACAACTTACACAATTAATTTTTGACTCATTCGTGACCTCCTTATTATCTCATTTCAAGGTTTTTGATATGCCAACCAAAAAATTTCGCATAGTAAAGATAATTAAGCTATTAGAGGAAGATGATTTGATAATTAATTTGTAAATCCAAGCATTGTGGGGTACATACACTCAGAAGCAGGAGATGCAGTTCCTGAGTTTGATCACGTACCATCAAAATCTTCTGATTTGCAAAGATCTTCCAGTGTGACTAATTGTTCTCATATGTTTTCTTCTTCTTTGTCAATTTTGTTGCCCGATCAACTCCACTGGGAGGCCTAAGGTGTGCTTTCGTAGCATCCGTAAGGGCAATTGATGAATCTTGGTAAGATTAAGGAGCAATGTGGTTGGAGTTAACTTTCACATCGAATGCAGCTGACCTTGCAAGTTTTCCATAAGAAAACGTTTTATCAAGCGAGCATTGCAGTATTTATTTATCTCATTGTATGTCCTTCCCGGAAGTCTACTGGCTATGCTGGCCCAACTACAAGCGGGAAAATGTGATATAGATATAAAATTATTTCAAGATAGCAATGACCATAGTTCGTGCTTGTTAGTAGAATCTTAAACTTGATAGTTCACGTACGGTTTAGATTCTTGGTTGTGGGGATTGCCCCACTTATGCCTTACGTTATTGTGTTTCTCGGTAAAAGCATTCCAATTTTATTGGCCCATTCACAGAGTCACACAACATCCGAGGTCCAAAGTGCCATCTAATTGTCAAAAGGGTGACCTAAGTTGAGCGGAAGTGTGGTCAGACGTCCCCAAAACAAGGCTTGGGCCAAAATCGGAGATTTTTAATTTCTTTGCATCACAGGCCAACCTCCACAGTACCTCCGAAAGCATGATTTGCCCTGATCGTGGTGTCGTGAGTATTAGGTGCCTGAAGATGGCTCATGCAGAAGAAAAACACGAATTGGCGACATCCATTTTTTCGGGAATATCACTAATATCATTCGAAAAGAATACTATAAGTGCCTTTCATGATCCTTTTCTAGAGGGGGAATCCAAAAAATAAAATGGAAATCCTAATTTATCTGTAATTAACTCATTTCTTGGATTGTTTAATACTCTAAAGGTGATATTAATGATGACAAGAGTATCAATAACGCAACAAGTTCATTACTATCTATTTGTGACAGGACAATGCTATAAAAAAGTGATCAATCATTGAACCTATAAAGTAACATTGAAGGAATAAACATATCCTACTTAGTTCTATCCAAATTATAATTATATATAAAATGGCTAGTATAAACACCTAGAGGGGGTAAATAGGTGTTAAAAGAAATTTCCGCAAGACTTAGTAAAAGTAAATTGCCGTTAAAGAATAATAGACTAAGAACGTAACTAGCTTTAAACAATTATATAAAGCCACAAATTAAAGTAAGAAATTAAGGGAAAGAGAATAGAACACAAGGTTTATAGTGATTCGGCTTAGATCAAGCTTACGTCCACTCTCTCACACTGACAGCTCACTGGCTAGATTTCACTATGAATCAAAAGAGATTTTACAATCTCACGATCTTGACTTCACAGTGTAGAAACTCTATCACACTCTTCCGAAGTCTCACAAGTGTTTGCTCTCTCTTTTGAATACAAACTAAGCTCAAAAATCGAAATAGCAAAGAACTATATAACTTCAGACTTCGAAATTTTTCTTTTACATACTACTACGAACAACTAAAGAGTCCTCCTTAAATACTCATCCATACCTTCACAACCGTTGGCACTTTCCAAATGAATTCTTCCAATCTACCCGTTGGACGAAATCGATTAAGGTGATCTCAAGTCGTTAGATAATTTGTGATGAAAGCCCATCAATCCTATTTGCCCATACAATCAGGATCTTTGGTTTTTATAAATAGAACTTTCCAAGCTTGTTTGCCTTCAAAAAGATCTTCATATCGGAATTGATTCCAATAAGAATCATCAATCAAGCAAATGCTATATCTAGCCATAAGTTCTTCCAAAAATCATACGAATCAAATATTTGAACATAATCCTGCATCTGGATAAATCTTTATTCTTCGGTCTGGAAACTGTCATTAAGGACAGACTTTGAGAATAAAGTCTAGTGGTCTTCAAATTTTAACAATAGAGTCTAGAGTTCTTCAAACTATAACATTTGAGTCTACAAGTCTTCAGATTAGACTTTTGAAAAGGTTTTGTCAACTTCAAAATAATAAATGAGTTTTCTCTAACAATCTCCCATTTTTCTATAGTGACAAAACTTTCCTGTAGATTTAAAAAAATAAAAATAATTTGCAAAATAATATTTAAGCAAAACGTGATATCTTATAAAATAAGTTAATTAGGACCTAAATAGCATTGATTATGCATCCACAAAAAACATGTTAATCCTGTGAGATAAATAACTATCCAGCCATAATTAATATCACAAACTTAGTTACTGTAAGCATCAAAAAGATTCAAAATCAAACAGTAGCCAAAAGTCCAAAGTACACCAGTCCAAAACCAAACCAAAAATCATCAAGGTCAAACCAAGCAAAAAATACCAAAAAGTACCCAAAAGATAATCAAGTCAAATCTGCACAAACTCTCCCCCTTTTTGTCAATAGCAAAAAATGGAGCAAAACTTTAAAAAGAGTTGGGTAAAATCATGGCTATTTGGGGATACGAACGATCTAGAAATCCCCCATAAACTTGACAGTCTCCTCCAACTTCTTCAGAGTCTTCTTCAATTTTTAAATATCCTCACTTTTTGCATTTTCTTACACTTGAAGTTTCAGGGCTTGTATTTGCTATTGTAGAGAGTCTGAAGTCGACTTTAGAGCTATCATAAGATTATTCATCTCAAACTCGAAACCATATTGCTAACCCTTCAATTCCAAAAGGAGATCCAACAACTTTTGAAAGTCTGTTGTTGGTTCTGATGTAGCACTAGGTCCAGCTGAATCAAATCCATGAGTCTTGAAATGTGAGGGAACATCAGCAGTTTGATCACCAGGACTTAGAGTGGATTCCTCAACATCTGCTTCAGGGTATTGAGAGGCATGAATATTATCTAGATCTGCTAAAGATCTACTAACATCACTACTGAAAACAGGTGAAGAAGTACCTCTTTTCTCAGTTGCTCCCCCTATTTCCATGCCTTCAGTTAGAGAAAAGAATTCTTCTTCTTGTTCTTACTCTTCTTCAGCACCAAGGTTAATGTTTTTCTCTTTCTTCTCCTATATTTCCACTCCTTGTTTTGTCAAAATTATCTGACAAGGATACAGCGAATGTTGGCTCAAAAGATTCATCTTGACCTTTTTCTTCTTCTTCTTCTTCTCTTCCTCTTTATTCTTCCTCTATTCTCCTCCCTTCTCTTTGTTCTCCTCTCTTCTCTGTCTCTTATCTTTCTCTATTCTCTCTGTCTTCTGGCTTCTTAAAACTAACAAAACTCCTTAAATTTCTTAAGCGAGGAGAGTGATATCATCCCCATTTTCTTCATCCTGCAATATAAGGGCTCTCTTTTTTCTTGATTGGTGCACTCATTGGTTCTTTGTCTTTCCTCTTCTTCACTGTAGAGTCTTGTTTAGTTTTGGCAGGGGATTTCTCCGTCAGGCTCTCCAATGCCTTATTCAGCTCCTTTGGTCTCATTTTTTAAACCATCTTCAATCCAACCACCATTGGAGCAATGGTTCGAACACACAGAGTAATGGGAAGCTAAATGTTGAAATGTCTAAACAATCGAGTAACAAGCGCATAGTAAGGGAGTTGCCCCTTGTTCTTCACAGCTATCCTATACATGTGCATTAAGATAATGTGAGGCAATGAAAACTTGAATCCGATATTGATTGCATACATTAGCTTTGCTTCTGAATGAGAGACATCAGCTTTTGAAGTGGATTTGAGTCTGATGCAGTTAACCACAATCTTGTGAAGCAAGATATTGGAGGCATTCATTTTAGAGTAAGAAATCATGCCTTCAACAAACTTGTCATGAACAAGAGCCAAAATTGTGTGACCAACAGACACACTGATTGGTTGGAAGTTCCCTCTTTCCACACCAATCACATTCGCCAAGATGTCTACATCCACCACAATTCCTTGTCTCTAACCATAAAAGAAAATCTATTCACATCTAAAAAAGAGAGATTTGAATAGAAATATGCAGTTAGTTCTGGGTAGGTGACTAAGGTCTCTGAACAAAAACGTTCAAGTTGAAGGAGTGCAAACTTTTCCTTCAAGTCCACTTTTAAAGAATTAAGAAAATCGAAGTCCACACTTCTAGAGTTCATAACCCCTCTCTTCAGCAGTTTCGAAAAAATCTTATTGTGGTCCTTAAAACAAAATAAGTCCATCCCTTCACCACGAACATTTACAGCGACACCCATCCTAGGCTGAAAATTTGTGTATATCCTTTCATCATCTTCTTCCCTTCAAGCTGATTAAAAGCTCCGAACCGAGGATCACTTGGAAAGTTGGCAAAAGTCCTTACTACCAAACCTATAGGCGCAATGCCCATCTTTTCCATAGATCGCAAAAACAAAGTTTTGTTCTTGTACCCTCTCTCTTGTAAGAACTCATCGATGAAAGCCATCGCAGGACCTTTTGGCATGTGCTATGGTCCCTTGTTCGCAATTCTAGAAAACTTTCTCTGGAAAGACATTGCCACTATCTTAGAGGATTTCTTGAACTCGCTCGAGAAAAAAAGTGAGAACTTTTTAGATCAAACTTGAGAGAAAATGAGAGAAAGTAGAATCTTTTTATTCTGGGTTTGAACGTAAACGAAGAAGAAGAATTTCCACAATATATAAAGCAGGTAAAACGGGGTATACGAATCGTAACAAATGAAAAAATAAAAACTGCCTTTTTTTTTTAAATGAAAAACTGCCATAAATTCAAAACTCGAAAGAGATAATTTCTAAAAATAAAATAAGTAAGTAGCGATTCAAAAATAAATGTACCCTTTCAAAATTTCATCCAAAAATTAAATTTCTTACATTGAAAATGAATTAACTTACAGTCGTAACTTTTGGACATTCTGAGTCTAATCATCTTCAGACTTTAGCTGATAAAAGATATGATGCTCAATCTAGTGCGAATAGACTCAAATAAGCTTTTCTCTAGTGGTTTTGTAAATATGTCTGCCAATTGATTATTCAAGTCAATGAACTGAATCATAACTTCTCCATTCTAAAAATGGTCTCTAATGAAATGGTGTTCGAATTTCTATGTGCTTTGCTCTTGAATGAAGAATTGGATTCTTTATGAAATTGATGGCACTGGTGGTATCGCATTTGATCTCGGTGCATGATTCTTCAATTCCAAAGTCTCTTAGTTGTTGCCTTATCCACAAGATTTAATAACAACAACTCCCAAGAGCCACATATTATGCTTCAGCTGTTGAAAGAGCTACGATATTTTGCTTTCTTGATAACCAAGATACCAACTTGTTGCCCAGTAGTTGACAAGTACCAAAAGTACTCTTTCTATCAACTTTACATCCTGCTAAATCCGCGTTTAAATATCCAAGGAGAGTAAAGTCTCATTTGGAATATCATAGACCTAGCTTTGGGGTAGTTGCAACGTATTTGATGATGCGTTTTGTAGTACTTAGGTGAGATTCTTTGGGGTCCAATTGGAATCTAGTACAAATGTAAACACTAAACAAAATGTCGAGTCTAGAAAAGTGAGATAAAAAAGTAAACCGATAATGCTCCTGTAAAGCTTCTGGTCAACTTTCTTTCCTCCTTCATCTTTATCTAGTTTCAAAGAACTTGACATTGGTATATCAGTCTTTTTGCAATTCTCCAATCCAAATTTCTTGATGAAATCTTTCACATAGTTTTCTTGATGAATAAAAATTCCTCCTTTTGATTGTTTAACTTGCAATCCGAGAAAGAAAGTCAAATCCCCCATCATGCTCATTTCGAATTCGTCCTGCATAGACTTAGAAAATTTCTTTTATAAATTTTCGTTAGGAGATCCAAAAATAATATCAACATAAATTTAAACGAATAGAAAATATTTACCTTCTCTTTTGATGAATAAAGTAGTATCCATCTTTCTTTTAACCAAACCATTTTGAGTTAGGAAATTACTTAGCATTTCATACTAGGCTCGAGGTGCTTGCTTTAATTCATATAAGGCCTTTTTCGGTCTGAAAACTAAGTCTGACTTCCTTGGATCTTCAAATCCAGGTGGTTGTTCCTTGGATAAATCTATTTAGGAATGCATTTTTGAGGTTCATTTGGAATAACTTGAAAATTTTATAACAAGTAAAAGCAAGTAATAATTTAATTGCTTCTAACATCGCTACTGGTACATAAGTCTCATCATAGTCTATCCATTCCTCTTGTGTATATCCTTTGGCCAAGAGTCTTGCTTTGTTCCTGATTACTTTTTCTTTCTCATCCACCTTGTTCCTGAAAACCCATTCAGTTCCAATAATATATTTATCTTTTGGTTTAGGAATTTGTTCCCAAACATCATTGCTAGTAAACTATCTAAGTTCTTCTTGCATGGCTTCGATCCAGCTTTCATCGATAGGGCTTCTTCTACACTTTTGGGTTCAATTTCATAAACAAGTACTAAAACACTAGACTCCTCCCGCCTTTTGGATCTGGTGCAAATTCATTCATCAATGTTGCCAATGATGAGTTCCTTGTGATGACTTGACTTATGCTTCCAGTTGCTAGTAGGTTTGAGAGTTTGTTGACCCTCTACTTTAGTTGAATTTTCTGATTCATTTTGTTATTTATCTTCAGAAATCCGAACCACTTCAGGGGAATCAGACTTAATAAAATTTGGAGCAGATTCAGATTCTTCAAGTTGATTCTGATCCAGTTGATTCTAATCCAGTTGATTCTGTATAAAGTCTTGAAACTTGACGTTAATAGATTCTTCAACAAAGGAGTCTTCTTGTTGAACACTTTGTAGGCTTTGCTTGAAGTTGAGTAGTCAAGGAAAATTCATTCGTCTGATTTTTCTTCAAACTTACCAATTCGATCATCTACATTTTTCAAAACAAAACACTCACAACCAAACACATGAAAATAATAAACATTTGATTTTTTTCTCTTTAAACACTTCATAAGGAGTTTTCTTTAAAATATGTCTTAAAAATACTCTATTAATGATATAGCAAGCAGTAGAGACTGCTTCAGCCCAAAAACGAGTAGAAATATTACCCTCAATTAAAAGTGTTATTGACATTTTCTGCAAAGATCTATTCTTTCTTTTCACAACTCCATTCTATTCTGGAGTATATGGAGAAGAGAAAATATGCTGGAAACCGGATTCATTGCAGAATTTTACAAAATCTTGATTTTCAAACTCACCTCAATGACCTGTCTGTGTACTTGAAATAGTATATCATTTTTCATTCTGAACTTTCTCGGCAAATTTTGAAAAGTGAGAAAAGGTTTCAGATTTACTTGCCAATAAGTAAATCCAAGTAAAACGAGAGTAATCATCTATGATTACCAGGCAATATCTCTTTCCACCAATACTTTGAGTTCTGGTTGATCCAAAAATGTCCATATGCAGAAGCTGCAAAACTCAATTAGTAGAAACTTGATTTATAGATTTTAAAGAACTTCTAACCCGTTTTCCCAAAAACAAGAAGTGCATAATTTAGACTTTTGATAAGTCAGGCTAGGGAGTCCACGAACAAGCTTTTTAGATGAGATCTTGGCAATCTACTTTATGTTAACATGGCCAAGCTTTAGATGCCAAATGTTTGCCTCTTCTTGAATGGATACTAGACATTAAGCACTTTCTAGTTTTATATCAAGAAGATAAATATTCTCATATCTTTGTCCAGTGAAAGATTGAAAGAAATCTTTACTAGTTCCTGAACAAATGCCTTCTTGGAATTTAATTTTGAATCATGTATTGCATAGTTGACTTATACTAAGTAGATTGTAATTCAATCCTTTAACCAAGGAAATATTGTTAATTATGAGACTTCCAATCTTCACAGTTCAACATCCAACAATTCTTCATTTGTTGTTTCCACCAAAAGAGACTTTTCCACTGTTTTTATGAACAAGCTTTATAAAACAACTTGAATCTCTTGTCATGTGTCTCGAATAGCCACTATCCAAATACCAGTTTATCTTATCTTTTTTTTTTTTATAGTGACCTGCAATTATTAAAAAAAAAACTCAATTTTTCTTTGGTACCCACATTTTCTTGAGTACAGAGGAGCTAATATTAAAGATAGTCTTTGCCCAATCCCTCTTAACAAGTCTCCAAACCTTGGGACATTCATTCTCGAAATGTTATGAGCCGTTACACTTTGAACATTTGTGAGCACTTCGGCCAACAGATTTTACAAAAACTCTTTGAAAATGATTTCTGTAAAATGTTTTTGTGGGTCTTTATTTGATTTTCTCATTTACTTTGGGAAAGTCAATTAGATGAATGGTTTCTAGTGTCATACCCAAACTAGATTTATTGAAATAAGGTCTTTATACTAAAAGAATCTTTTCCAGTTTTTTAGATCCATTTGAAAATGTTTTTGTAATATTTGAAATGTCCTCTTTCAAAAAAGCATTTTCCTTTAAAAAGAGAATCTGCGTTTTCTTTTAAATCAACAAAACTTTTATCCAAATTTTCAAACTTTCTTTCCAAGATATTTCCTGTTGCTTCGACTTAGAATTCTCATTCTTTGGTTCGAAAATCCTTTTAAGAGATGTTTTGAAATTAAGATAGAGTTCATTTATATACTTCGAAACCTTAATAGGAATTTTTAAATTGCTAACCTCGATTTCATTGTCTAAGTATGAATCTATTTCAAAGTCTGAATTTGAATTGGCCATTAGATATATATTAGCATATTATTCATCACTTTTCTTGCATTCAGTATCACTCCATATTTCTGCTTTGAGAGCCTTTTTGTATTTCTCTATTTTTCCTTTCTTTTTCTTCAATAAAGGACAGTTAGATCTGATGTGTCCATTTTTCTTGCATTTAAAGCAGATTACATCTTTGTTGACTTCATCATTCTCAGTTGAATTTTTTTGAAATTTTTGAGGCTCTGCTTCTTCTAGTTAAATCTTCTTCCCCCCTTTCTATTCAGCTCCTGAACTTCCTTATCATGAGTGCTAGCTCTTCATCATCCATGTCATCTTCTGAATCTGTACCATTAGAATCATCATTATATTTTAAAGCAATTGACTTCTTACCTTTAAGGTCTTCATCTTCATTGAGTTGCTTTACTTCATATGATTGAAGTATGCCAATTAATTTGTCTATTGAAAGAGGCATGATCCTTTGGGTTTCTCTTATTGAAGTCTTCACTTGATTCCATTCTTTGGAGAGTTCACACAGCAATTTATTAACATTCATTGCTCCCGAGATTGGTTGTCCTTGATATATTAATCCATTCACGATTTTAGTAAAACGACTGAACATATTAGTAATAGATTCTCCAAGCTTCATCTTGAAGGCTTCATACTGTCTGAGTAAAATGTTGATTTTTGTTTCTTTTACTCGATCAGTTCCTTCATAGGTAACATATAATCTATCCCAAACTTCTTTCATTATTTCATAGGAAGAAATTCGATTATACTCAATAGAAGATAAAGCACAATATAGAGAATAGATAGCTTTAGCATCAAGAACTTGTCTTTTGGTTAATTCTTCTTGTGTCATTTCTCCAACGTCTGCAACTTCTTTTTTTCTCTCTGAGATTGATGTAGCTTTGGAAATAATTCATTTTTCTACTACATCCCATTTCAAGGGATCTTTCAATCTTAGAAATGCCTTCATCTTGTTTTTCTACATGTTATAGTCATTCCCATCAAAGTAAGGAGGTCTAGTGTTACTTTGACCTTCAACTAATCCCGGAGCCAAAGTACTATCCATAGATCTTTAACTCAAAAGTAAAAACACTTCAATAAAATGAGCACACATGCTCTGATACCAATTGAAAGGGCTAGTATAAACACCTAGAGAGAGGTGAATAGGTGTTAAAAGAAATTTTCACGAGACTTAGTAAAAATAAATTGCCGTCAAAGGATAATAGACTAAGGACGTAACCAATTTTAAACAATTATATAAAGCCACAAATTAAAGTAAGAAATTCAGGAAAAGAGAAGAGAAACACAATGTTTATAGTGGTTCGGCTTAGATCAAGCCTACATCCACTCTCTCGTATTAACAGCCCACTAGTTAGATTTCACTATGAATCAAAAGAAGTTTTACAGTCTCACGATCTTGACTTCACATTGAAAAAACTCTATCACACTCTTCTAAAGTCTCACAAGTGTTTGCTTTCTATTTGAAATACAAATTAAGCTTGAAAATCGAAATAGAAAAGAATTAAGAAGCTTCAGACTTTAAAATTTTTCTTTCACACACTACTACGAATAACTAAAGAGTTCCCCTTAAATACTCCTCCATGCCTTCATGACTGTTGACACTTTCCAAAGGAATTCTTACAATCTATCCATTGGATAAAATCGATTAAGGTGATCTCGAGTCATTAGATGATTTGTAATGAAAGCTCGTCAATCATGTTCGCTCATACAATTAGAATCTTTGGTTTTCATAAGTAGAATTTTCCAAGTTTGTTCGTCTTCAAAAAGATCTTCATATTGGAATTGATTCCAATAAGAATAATCAATCAAGCAAATGTTATGTCCAGTCATAAGGTCTTCCAAAAATCATACGAGTCGAATCTTTGAACAAAATCCGCATCTGGATAAGTCTTCATTCTTCGGTCTGTAAACTGTCAATGAGGGCAGATTTTGAGAATAAAGTCTAGTGGTTTTCAGACTTTGACAATAGAATCTAGAGTTCTTCAGACTATAACATTTGAGTTTGTAAGTCTTCAGATTAGACTTTTAGAAAGATTTTGTCAGCTTTAAAATAATAAATGAGTTTTCTCTAACAATATAAGTATTGTATTAAGGTTTTCATCATGAGAGCTCATTTGACATATATTTCTCTTGCGAAGACAAACCAACCTCAGTTGCCAGTCGGGTAGCCTTGGAGGTTAGAGTGTCACTCATGGTGGCCGAAGTAGCGGTCCCATGAGATGTCGAGAGTTTCAAGACAGGGCAGAGAGAGAGAGAGAGAGAGAGAGAGAGAGAGAGAGAGAGAGATGTGTGAGCTCAACCGTCTCGCTCACGCCTCACGGAGCCTCGAGGCCAGAACAATCTTGCGCAGTGGTTAGAGAGTAGCTCATAGTGGTCGAGTGAGAAGGGCAAGAGTGTTTTGGAGAGTCAAGACAAGAGGGAGGAGGAGGAATAGGAGGAAAGGCCGGAATTAGAAAGGAACTTTGAAGAAGAGAGGGCAAAGTCAAAAAAAAAAAAAATTAGAGCATTACATGCAAAAGTTTATGTGCTTCTTCTATAAAACTCAATTGGCATTCAATTCTCATTCCATTCCATTCTTGGGTAGTAGTAAAGTGGAAAGTAGCCTTACATTTATTGAAACTGCTTGTGTAAAAGAGTTGATTTACATCACACCATCATCCATCTTGTTTAATAAATATCGAGCCATAAGCCATGGTTTCATGCAGAATCGAAAATTATTGCGCCAACGGACCTAGTTGTACCTTGATAACCAACTGGCATTAATGAGGCAAGAGAGGATCGGCATACCTTGAACTTACAAAGCAATATTGAGTAAACAAACAGATCCCACTTTCCTCTGCCTAGATTATAATTAAACAAATATTGTATTTAGGTTTACGTCATGAGAGCTCATTTGACATGTAAGTATTGTTAAAAACTGCTTGAGGTCGACGGCTCTTTAAGATGCGCAAATCGACAATGTCTCTTCTTCTTTGCCTTTTTCCAAGACAAAAGTAAATATAATTCTCCAAAACCGATCACTCAAGAAACTATTTTGCAGAAAGATCAATACTCATTCAATGACAAAAGAAGGTATAAGTTATTTGTTACTGATATTCTAAATAAGTAAATTAAAAACACAGTTACAATCGGAGAACCCTTTTTCAGAAGATCACTGAAAGTCTGATGGAAGCACATCGACTAGGCTCCCGCCCCACATAAAATAACAAAACTTGGGTTCTCCCATTGGCTCTAGGCAGGCGATTATAGTCATGATCAGGTCTCCACATTATATAATATTGCATTTCAATGACCACAATGAAATGGCAAAACGGGCAAAAGACTAAATTCTGTAAGTTCACATTTTCATCTAGATTTACAAAAAGATCGAGAAAATTACCATGAAAAAGTGTTAAATCTATTGTAATCATGTCATGAAATAAGCAAATATTAAAAGGAATGCAAGTTTGCAATAAATCAAACCACTATAAAGATCCATGTTTAAAATCTTCTCTCTGCTCATATTAATCTTTTGCTTGATGGAATTGCACTGCACACCCTGATATTACATGATCCTGTGTATATCACTTATTGCTTATATTCTATATTACACTTATATAATTCCACATTTTTTGTCAAGTTTCGTGATATCACCTATTCATCTCCCAATTTGGATGTTCTACGTATGGTTTTGGACTCACATAGATTGTCGAACTGGCCATGCCTGTGGTCCACTTGCACAAAGGTTGCTAAAGCCGCCTTGTCCCGTCGACCGTTCTAGTCACCATCTACCAACTTTGTTGCTCATCTCAAATAATCCATGGGCCCATTCTCAATGAGGAACAACCAAATCGCACTAGTTATTTTCTCGATCTACCCCACAAAAGAAAATCACCTTAATTCATGACGTATAAACTAAACATTTCTCTTCGCAGGTTTCAATGGAACTTCTAGGCTTTGTTCGGAAGGGCTCGGTGTGGTAAATGGAGCAGAAAATATCCAAAAACAATTAAATTTTCCCCCTATTTTCCACCTAAATTTTCATGATTTTTTTATCAATCGCAATCGTGTGTTTTCAAAGGAGGATTGACAGGGTTGGAAGTGCGAAAATTATCAAAGCGGTGGGATAAATAATCGACGTTAAATAATTTCTATTTGGTTGGTTGAGAAAATCGAGATCATCTATCTTTCAATGCACGTGGACTAGAAGCATATGACGTATTATCCTCGCACAATATGGAATCCGTCGTTCTTTAGGAGGATGGAATGATGAATTCCAATGGCTGATCAGGGCTACCAAAGGCAAGGACCTAGCGGCAAGGCTTCTCAAGGTTATATTCTTAGCAACCATATATTGCATTTGGATGTAACGTAACAGTAGACATTCCCAAAAAAAAAAGTCAAATGATGTCCCCACCATTGTTGCTAAAATTTGCAAACTTGGTAGAGGGCAAGCTTGTCGCGACCTCTTTTTTCGACGCCTGATATGCGCGAGCATCAACAAAGGATAATTGTTTGGTTAGGTCTATTAGGCTAAACCCAATCCCACCAATTCACAATTTATAGCTCAGGTTTTTTAACATATAAGTTAATTTAAAAAAAAAAAAAAAAGAGTCACCACTAATCAATTTGTGGTGGGTTGATTATAAATCCAAACAAAATATTGGGAGAAATATTCGCTCCTACGCATCTAGAGAAATTAGGATTGAGGACTTAATTACACCAGTTAATCACTAATGTTTTTTCGGTACCTAATCTTATTTAAACCCTAATATTTTTTGGATTTTCAAAGAATTTTTCATGCATTTTTGGAGGAAAACATATTTTTGTCTTTTTGTCTTTTGTTCTTTTTTGAACGCATAAAGGAATTTTTTGGATTTTCGATCTTTTTTAAAAATATTTATAACTTTTTAGGCTTTTTCTGATTTTTGGGAAAACATAGAATAGTTTTGGCTTTTTCTGATTTTCGAGAAAACATAGGATATTTTTGGGTTTTTCTGATTTTCAGGAAAATATAGGATATTTTTGGGTTTTTCTGATTTTCAGGAAAACATAGAATATTTTTGGGTTTTTCTATTTTTTGAAAAATAAATTATTTTTATTTTTTATTAAATATTATTTTATAAAATAATATATTATTAAAAATGATCCGGGTCGAATCTCCGGGTTGGGTCCATTCACTAACCATAGGCCTGGAGCATAGGCTCGACCTAGAACCCTTTTCTTTCTCTTTTTTTTTTTTTTTTAATTGAAGCCCACAATTTTAAAGACTAAACGGGCCCGCGTCCTTCGGGCCCCCGCCAGATCAGCCCCACAAGTAAACGGGCCCAGTTGGCCCTACCTAATGGAGCCCTAGCCGAGCGGCGACCCACGCCCGACCCAAATCTTGACCCGATGTCACGTTCGCAGACCCGATTTCAAACTTGCTCTCATGCGACCACGTGGCTGAGAGGACGTCCGAGGTGGGTAGAGGTGACATACGGCCACTCGGGTTGAGATGCAGGGGGAACGGCGGCGAATGGGGGCGACTCCGTGACGGGGACCTCGATTCGTGGCGGGCTGCGCGTTCCCGAACAACACTGGACTTGTGTTAGGGCCTATATTTTGTCGTCTATTCAATTGAAAACTAACAACCTTCTATTTTTCATAAAATGTAATTTTCACAAAAATCTAACTCAACTTTTTGCAAATCTGGAAGTAATTTATTCGAGTGTAACTACTTTACACATTTTTCACCAAGATATCCCAAACGATAATACCAAAAAGTAGACAAATTACTTGTAACCATTGTAGTTGCAACCATATTATTGATATTATCTCATTCAAGAAGGTAAAATGCACCCGTACATTTTCCCTTTGTTACTATTCTTACCCCTGAGGTTATCTTTCACTATTTGCATCTAACGTTGTTACCAAACTTTATTGGTCAAGTTTACTGGTTGAAATGATATTTTTCCTTAATTCTAGAATATGCATAGTTTTACGCAAAACTAAATGTTGTTCACTGAGATGTTCATAGTCATAGTTCATTTTCTAACAATGGGACACATGTGGCCGTTTCCCACAACCACTTATCCGAAATCTTCACTAGCATAATCATCAAATATGTCTTTTTGTGAGATGCAATGAAAAGAAGCACTGGAATCAATAAACCATTTATCTGTCATCAAGTCAAACCCTACAAATAAACATAAGTTATTTAGTAAAGATTCATCGCTAACCACATTAACTCCTTAATTCTCATCTTGCTACTTCTTTTTCTAAAATCTCCGGTATTCAATTTGGTGACAAAACCAACACTCATATTTTGCAACCTATCTCTTACCCCTTAATTGTGATCTACCACACTCACTAAATTTTCCTCTACTTTTACTTCTTTCACGATTTTCCATTGCGAGTATCGTTGAAGATGTAGATGCTGAAAAAATTTTCCACCTAAGACTTTGTTCCGCATCTCTTCATCTATGATACTATTCACAGCATCATCAAGAGGTAAATCATCTTTTATGGTGCTCGAAATTCCCTGCATTGTGGTATTGTAGCTTTCTAGTAAAGCTTGAAGCTTCATATCTAAATTTATGTCTGCGGATTCCAATTGACCCGTGATCTGCGTGAAACTATTAATATGCTCTACCACAAAACCTCTGTCAAATAAATTCATATTAACTAATTTCTTCAACAAATATACCTGATTTGATGTAAACGGCTTCTCATAAATATTTGTTAGAATATCCATGACTTCTTTTGTAGTTTTCGCTTTTGCAATGTGATACCTTGTCTTTTTCGTCAACCCTAGACGAATTGCACTTAATGCCTTTCGATCAAGAATTTTCCATTTGGCTTCTACTATCAAATCCACTTCTGCCGTCTTGGGTTTCCAACCCATAGAGATTTTTTTTTATTAAAATAATCATCAATTTGTAGTTTTCACCATCCGAAATCCTGCCCATCGAACTTATCGATTCTGATTTTATCTTCTGCTTTATTGTTTGCTTTCAATCGAACATCATTGAAAAACGAAAACCTTCGATGTTCTCGATTAGCCAACTTAGGCTCTGATACCAATTATTGTGAAATTGCATGTCAATTTTAAAAAATAACGCTCGCAAATAATTCACCAAACAGAATATAATAATAAAATAACATAATGAGAAGAACATGCTAGAAAATTTATTAACAAAGTTTACTCAAACGTGAGATATGCCTCCGCGTAGAGGCACTGTGCAAATCCACTAGATTTCAAAAAAAAATTAGAATATAATGATAATCTTTTCTCAAGATCTAGGACACAAAGAAATTGAAAACCTTCATAAAGAAAAAACTCAATTTTTTCTTCTCTCTTTTTATTGCCTTTCTATTTTCTTTTTCAGCATTTTGACAGCTAGCGTCTTGCCATCATTAATATAAAAGTGTAGCTCTTAACCCAAAAAAAAAAATTAATTGAAAAGACAAAAAAAAGCCCCTAAAAATATTTGGTTTCATCTATAACAATAACTAACTAGAATTATCTGACCAAAAAAAAAAGTAATTGGGATTAGACTTTCAACAATTACTAAAATCATGAAATTGAACGAAGGTTCTACTCATTCACTCGGTACAAAGCAAAGCAAAAACATAAAGGAAAAAGAAGAAGAAATTAATGCAAAAGAGTCGGTACCGCTTGATTTTGATGGACCATATGAAAAAAAAAAAAAAAAAAAAAAAAACAGCAAGTTATAGTCGGATGTATTTCATTGTATCGTGCATGGTAGTCGGGAAGCACGCGTAGTGATGAGGGGAAAAAAGCAATTTGTCATAATATCTGGGTTTGCAAAAAGCTTTGAATTTCATGCCCCCTTTATGTTCTCTAACCTCTTAACACAGTGATGAAGAGATATTGTTCTCTATTATTTATCGCCAAAAAAAAAGAAAAAATTGTCCATGCCATTTATTTAGTCTTCAATTCTGCACATTCTTATTACCTTAAGCCACGTATATGGGTGGGACTAGGGCTAGAAGTCATGAATTGGTAAGTATTGATGAGCTCTCGCCTAATTTACTGATGATCGAGCCAAAAATGCATATGGTTTTGAGATCTCTTGACGTAAGTCCAAATTCACGTTCTCTAATTTCATGTCAAATTAACTTAATGTGTTGTGCACCTATTATACTTTTCTTGCAATCTATGGCGTCTTTAACGCATTATACGTACCAACTAACAATATAATAAGTTTTGGACACACCCCGAACCCTCATCATACCAATCATACTATTTGCATGCGATCTTGATGATGCAAAGATTTGATGCCATCATACTATTTCACCGATCAATGCATAGAGTATTTCTAAAAAGAATTATTTGCATTTCAAAATTTAAATGTAGATCACTCCTTTTATGCATAAGTAGTCACTTATTGCCACGTCATAGGCTAGCGCGGTATGTATTTTCCACTAAAGCCCAATCACAACTAGCACATATGGATGACCTGGACATATATAGATGGAGATTGGTGTATTATGGTTTTCAATGTATTAAAACATGAATGCGCTTAATTTACAAGTTGAAGAAGAGACCGAGTGGAGAGAAAAAGAAAAGAATATAATAAAATAATAATTAAAAGAAGATCGATAAGAACAAAAGGTAAAATAAAGTAGGAATAGCAATAATGAGCAATATACAAAAGAAGAGAGAAAAGAGAGGATAATAGTAAATGGGTTCAACGTAGTAATAATTGAAAATGGGTTTATTGTGAACTTACGGTGTGGCCTCGTTATAATGGGGAGCGGGCAACGTAGTTGTATTTGAAATTGGGCTCGTGAAGCTTTTAATAGAAAGAGGCTTGATTAATGAGCCCATTATTGGCGCTGTGAAGTCCAAATATGATCGATACGCGGACGGTGCCCATGAACTTGGCCCGTGCCCTCTTTTGTAAATAACAAAATAAAAATAACAAGAAATAATAAAAACAAAAGCAAAAAGTGATAACCTAATCATATAGGCAACTTCTCGGCGTAGAAGAAAGGCATAATAAAAAATAATCAGAAAACGAAAAATAAAAAATAAAAATTGGAAAATGGTTAAAGGTAGGCCTTGATTAGATAGTTATATCTTAGTATTTGATTTAACTTAGTTTCATCTAGTTACCATACGTATGGTTTAAGGAGATTCATTTCTTGGTTTAAGATAAAAAGTGATATAAACAAACTACAAAAAATGAAATAAACATAAAAAAATCTAAAATTGACATTTAAATAATTACATCTTAAGGATAGTTACTTAGAATAGTGACTTTTAATGGTGATACTTAAATTATTACATAGGTGGAAGTGATGTGCCCGGTAGCAGAAACCCGCAAGAAATAACTAAATCACAAGGAGGCTGGACAGCATAGCAAGGATGGGAAGGACACCAGAATTCGTTTTAAGCTTGCCCGGATTACCATGGGGACAATTGAAGTTAGGGAAAATAATATAAATGATTTATGAACTTTGACCTTACGTCGAATGTGATCCTCAAACTTTTGATTTGTTCAATGTGGTCCATGAACTTTAAACCAATGTGTAATGTCATCCATAAACATTTAATTTATTCAATTTAATTCCTAAACTTTTGATATATGTTTAATATAATCCATACAATATATGAAAATATTTAATGTTATACCTATATTGAGATGTATCAAAATTTCATAAATCACAATGAACAAATTAAAAATTTAGGGTTAACATTGCACATTATATTAAAATTTGATGAACATTTGTGTTGTTATCCCTGGAAAGTTGAAGTAGTGTGAGTTGAACATCAAGATTAAGACTGAGAACGGCATGACTGGTGACAAGGATGGGGTGTGAGCATGGTAGAATGCAGTGGATCTGGTCTAGACGTGCTGGCGAGGGCAGTAGGCCCTCTCTAGATTCTGGCGAGGATTGCTAGCCATCGTCGACGCCCCACTAGCAATGTGGTGGTGCCCACGGACGGAGGGCCTAAGGTTTTTCTTTTTTCTTTTTTTAACTTTTAACATTTTATTATTTTTTGCCTATTTTTTTGGAAAAAACACTTGGATTTTTCACTTAATTTAATTGAGATCGGCGTAAGACTTACGATTCATATCAAAACGACATCATTTTAATGCTTTAGCTAACTATAACACCACATAAGACAACACATAGGAGAGAGAAAATATTTAAAAAAATCATGTCAAAATTTTTCTATTTGTCAAGTTGAACAGGAAAAGTGTCAAAAAAGTTCTAAATTTATTACATTGGTACCTTTTGTTAGTGTCGATTTAGTTTTAAACTTTTCAACCTAGTGCTAATTCAGTCTTTGCTTACGTGAATACTAATCGGCCTATATGACTTAGCCAGCACTTATGTAAACAATTTTTAATGATATTTTAATAATATATTTTCACTTCGGCGATCGATCATCATTCAATGACCGACAACGAGTTTTTTTCGTCCGATGGCTAACAACACACCAACAACCTTATCTTGCATAAGAGCACGATGGGATATACAAGCCCATCAACATGTACGTACACATTCAAAACCGTTTTCACTATAAATTATGTCATTCTTTTAAATATTTCTTTGCTTGCAATCTTTTCTACGGATTAATTGGAGGGACAAGGATAAGGACGGGTTACTAAAAATAATTTTTAACATACTCCATTTGGGTAATGGACGAGCACAACAATGAGAGATTATAGGATCAAGAATAAGATCGACACTATTTTTTGTGACATTATGTCCCTTATGATCTTAAAATTCATGGATTTCAAGATTCATGTCAAAGCTTAGACGCAACTTATTTACAATCACCCAAAACAGGAAAAGACTGAGAGACAACATATGAGATGATTCAAGCAGCAATGTTCAACAACGAGTTGTTGCCAGTCTTCCAGATCACCCAAACACAATTCTTGTGAGTCTAACAAACATGTTATGAACCTTAGAAAAATCCCAATTAACAAAAATTTTAATTCCCATCATACTTTTTCTTATACACATTGCATTGTTTGTGCATTTTTATGTCAAAAAAACATGCTAAATTTGATATGCTAGTATCATGGGTGGATACTTAAGATGATGAATCATAGGGCACTTAGGCCTTTGAATCGCATTTTTCTACGATGTGTTTGGAGAAAGAAACCCTCAAGAATATTTCTATTGCTCAATTCCTGGATTATCAAGGATGGGCAACCTATTTATAGTTGAGCCCCTCACTTTATAACCGTTGATTCCCTTTTGATATACCACATGTTGTTATCGGATGTGTTTATAGGATGCATGAACCCCAAGTTGAACCCAGATGCTTTGAAAACTTGACATATGTAATAAGCCAAATGTAGGCTAAGGGGCGCATCATAAAATTTCTACTTCTCTATTTCTCTATTTCTCTGTTCTCCGGAATAGGTTTGGAACAGAAATTTATTTGGTAATGAAAATTAATTTTTCTATTTTTAGAACAGATTTCTATTCCAAAAATAGACTTGAAGAAAAAATGGGAAGCTAAAATTTTTAATTTCTCAATTTCTAGCTAGAAATTTTGTAATGCGCACCCTAAACCAACCAAAACATAGGCTTTACAGAAGCACGAGTAGAGCAATTAAACAAATATGTAGTCTTAATGTCAATGGTGTGTACTCAAACAATTATTCATGGCAAATTATAATTATTTGAGCATGCCTATAGTCATGATGCAAATATGTGGAATCACGTCCTAATATGCAAAACATATGATCAAATTAAGCACAAAAATTAGATTGGGGGCATCCGTGTCACACTAAAAATGAGTGATTTGGAAAATATTTTTTGAAAAATAATTACTTTTATCATTTAGAAAAATTAGTTAACAGAAAATGTTTTCATTATCGATAACAATCTATATCTAATTATTTTCATGGGTGATGAAAAATTTTCTATTTATTTATTTTTATAAGCGATATAAACAATTATTTTTAGGAAAATGTTTTTCAAATAACTTATTTTCCGCGAAATGAATGAAAAGTAAACCCATGTTACAAACATGGCGCCCAATGATCTTTTGCTAACTAACCATGATCAAGAAAATTGCGAGCTATCAGGAAGCAGTAGAGCAAAAACCTTTACATGCATGTGTTCTAGAGTCCCCGGATGGTCATGATCCTCTTTCGGTTAGATAATGCCAATCCTCAATTGCCGTGTCTTTCAATTTAATTCAATCACGTAGAGTTAGTTCGGAATTCAATCTGAATTTAGGCAGCTCTTTCAAGCTCAGCGAACCTATATTAGGCAAGTCTATGGATATTAAGACCATCGAAGTCTGTGTTGAAAGTTTCATTAGATTGATGGGAAAACTAACTGGAATAATCTGACCAAAAAAAAAAAAAAAAACCAACCGGTAATTAGCGACTCCTCGAACCATAACTCAAATTCATTTACCGCATACTTCTCCATCTCATTTGCAGGGAGGTTTGGTAATTAGCGATTCCTTGAACCATAACTCAATTGGGAGTGCTGCTAGAGGCTCTAGAGCTCCAGTAAAGGTTTTCCAACTGAACAGTAAGTTTCTTGACGGATTTATCTGTTTCAGGGTTGTAATCTATTTCTCCTATTTTGTCATTTTCTTGTGGAATAAATGCATTGAAAATCCTAAAATTTGCAGTGAAAGTCCAATTGAATCATAAAACTTTCAAAAATATAATCAAATTCTAAAATTTGTTATGAAAGTGCAATCGAATGCTAAAGTTTTCAAAAAGTGCAATTTTGTGATAAGTTTTATAATTTGATTGTATTTTTAGTTATCAAGCAAATCTCATAAATCATAGAAGATCGCCTCGGCCTTTGGCCTCATATCTATCCTCCCAGAAAGGCCTATCATTGCAACAAATGTCTACTCGTGAAATGCTCCGAATTTGTAATGTCATGAAAGTTAGATGATTCCTTTTGCCACTGAGGTGCCACGATCGATGGTAATTCAAATTATTTAGGAAAGAAAAACTGAACTCAAAGTCATGTTATGAGTAAATCTGATCATGGGCGGATTGCCACCGAGACGGTTGAGGCGCCAAACCAAATCGGCGCGAAGGGCATGGTCGGACAAGCTTAGAAAAGGCAGTTTACTAAGAAAACGTGGCCTGACCCGAGTCTTGCCCGGCCTAAATATTTATTCGTCGTTCATTTTTAGGATGGGTAGATATGGAGGACAAACAAAACCCGACCCCGGGGCCTGGTCCGGGTGAGAAGTCGAAAGAAAGAATGCAGGGAGGAGGCCTAAGGACACATTGTCGTTGTTGGAGAAATCTATCCAGAATATTTTGAAGCTGACAAAACGTTTCTATCAGTCTAGTCTGGATATTTGCAGACCTTCTGTTCTAGAGTCTGAAGACTTTCAGATCACCAGACTCAAGACTCAAGACTCAAGACTATTCTCACTGACAGTTGTTCTAATCCAGTGACGAAGGAAATCCAGAGCCAAAGTATTTGGTTGAAGATTTATTCCTATCCTCTGGAGAAGAATTCTTGGCTGAATAATTGTAACGGATTCTTTCATTCGTAATCAAGATTGTTTAAAGATCCGATGGTCGACGAAGTATTCTTGGAAGGTTGTATTCTTGGAAACCAAGATCCTGATTGTATGGGCGAACAGGATTGATGGGCTATCATCAGGTTCCTTTAATAGCTCGAATGATCTCCTTAATTGATTCCGTCCAACGGATAGATTGGAGGAATTCCTTTGGAAAGTGCCAACGGGTATGATGGCATAAAGGAGTATAAAAGGAAGACGTTCTAGATATTTTAGAATATGATCGATAGAGAAATTCCAGAGTCTGAAGCACCTTGATTATTAGTCGATACATTCTGAGCGAAATTGTACACACAGAGAGTGTCAATACATAGTGATACCTTGAGCGAGTGTGGTAGATCATCTACACCGAGAAATCAAGGAAGAACATCGCTGGAGCATCTCTTTGTTCATAGTGGAATCCAGCCAATAGACTCGGTGCGTAAGAGTGGACGTAGGCTTGAAATAAGCCGAACCACTATAAACCGCGTGTTCAATTTTCTCTTCCCTTCTCTCAGCTCTATTTACTTTGATTATTGTTTGTCTCAAATTAATCAACTGTCTAGTATTGTGCAATTATTGAGAAAAATCTTTATATACCTATTCACCCCCCTCTAGGTACTTATTCTAGCTATATCAATTGGTATCAGAGCTTTGGTTCTCACTATATTTGAAGTGTTTTACTTCAGAGTAAAAGATCCATGGCTAGTATGCTAGCACCAGGGCTGGTGGAAGGGCAAAGCAATACCAGACCACCCTACTTTGATGGAAAGGATTACAACATCTGGAAAAACAAGATGAAAGCCTTTCTACGATCAAAGGATCCTCTGGAATGGGACGTTGTAGAAAAAGGAATTACTCCTACAGCTACATCAGTCTCTGAAAGAGGAAAAGAAACTGTTGAGACCAGCGGAATGACTTAGGAAGAGATAATGAAGAGACAAGTACTCGATGCAAAAGCAATTTACTCTTTACATTGTGCTTTGTCACCAACTGAATATAACCGAATATCTTCTTGTGTTACAGCAAAAGAAATTTGGGATAGATTACATATCACCTATGAAGGAACAGATCGAGTGAAGGAGACCAGAATTAATATTCTCTTCGGTCAATATGAAGCCTTCAAAATGAAACCAGGAGAATCTATAACTGACATGTTTAGCCGTTTTACAGATATTGTCAATAGGCTTGAGAATCAAGGACAAAAAATTTCTGATCCTATGAAGGTAAACAAGCTACTGCGTGGATTCTCCAAGGATTGGAATCACATAAAGACTTCAATAAGAGAGACGCAGAGAATTATGCCACTATCTGTCGACGAGCTGATTGGAACTCTTCAGTCTTATGAAGTGGAACGAATTAATGAAGACGAAGATCCAAAAGGTAAGAAATCCATTGCATTAAAATCAATTGATGATTCTAATGATAAATATTCTGAAGATGACATGGATGATGAGGAGCTTGCTCTCATGATAAGAAGATTTAGAAAACTGAATAGAAAAGGAAGAAGGTTCAACTCAAGGAAACAAAATTTTCAAAGACAGCAGACCAAGTCTGTTGATGATGAGGAACCAAACAAAAATGTAGTTTGCTTTGGATGTAAGAAAAGAGGACACATCAAACCCAACTGTGCTCTTCTGAAGAAAAAGAAAGGAAAAGCCGAAAAGTCTCGAAAGGCTCTCAAAGTTGAAACCTGGAGTGATACAGAGTGTGAAGAAAGTGAGGATGAATATGCCAACTTATGTTTGATGGCGCAATCAGAATCAGACTCAGATAGTGAATATGAGGTAAGTGATCTTAAAATTCCTGCCAAAGTTTCTAAATATATAGATGAACTGTGTTTTAGTATAAAGACTTCTCTCAAAATGATTTACGAACTTAAAAAGGAAAACTCTGCTCTAAAACAACAGGAAAATATTTTAAAAGAAAAAGTTGAATGTTTGGACAAGAATGCTTTCACTCTTAAAGAAAATGAAGATAGTCTCTTAAAAGAAAATGCTCTTTTAAAAACTGACTTATCAAATATTTCAAAGAAATTTTCAATAGGGTTCGAGAAACTTGACAAAATTCTTTCAGTACAAAGACCTTACTTCAATAAGTCTGGTCTAGGTATGACAGCAGAAACTGTTCCCTTGATTGATTTTCCTAAAGTAAAAGAAAGAATCAAGCAAAGACCCTCAAGAGAGGCTTATAAAAATCATTTCAAGAAGGTTTTTGTAAAGTCTGTAGGTCGAAATGCCCTCAGGTGTTCTAAGTGTAACAGTCCGAATCACTTTGAAAAAGAGTGTCCTATGGTTTGGAAACCTGTTAAGAAAGTATGGGCTAATACTGTTTATTTTACTAACACCAAAGGACCTAAGAAAATTTGGGTACCTAAGAAAGCTTGAGACTCTCTTTTAAATGCAGGTCTCCGTCAAGAAAAAGGTAAAATGGTATCTTGACAGTGGATGCTCAAGACACATAACAGGAGACTCAAATTGCTTCATAAAGCTTGTTCAAGTAAATGGTGGAAAAGTTTCATTTAGAGGAAACAGCAAAGGAAGTATTGTGGGATTTGGAACTGTGAAAATTGGAAATCTCACAATAAGTAATGTTTTCCTAGTGGAATGACTCAACTACAATCTTCTCAGCATCAGTCAACTGTGTGATACTGGTTTTAAGATCTTCTTTCAAGAAGGAGCATGTTCTGATATCAGCAAAGACTCTACTTAGTCTTTCATGGGTCGAAGGCATGGAAACATCTATCTCTTGGATGTAAAACCGAATAAATCGCAATGCTTAATCTCAATTCAAGACGAAGCAAGCTTATGGCACAGAAAGCTTGGTCACATCAACATGAAGCAATTAGCCAAGATCTCTTCAAAACAGCTTGTTGGAGGTCTACCCAAATTACCATACCAAAAATCTGATCCATGCACTCCATGTATTCTGGGAAAACAGGTAAGAAATTCATTTAAGTCAATAAATCATGTTTCTACTAATCATGTACTGCAGCTGATGCATATGGATCTCTTCGGACCAACCAGAACCCAGAGCATTGGAGGTAATAAATATTGCCTAGTAATTGTGAACGATTACTCACGATTCACTTGGGTATATTTCCTTGCAAGTAAATCCGAAACCTTCTCATATTTTGAGAAATTTGCTAAAAAGGTTCAAAATGAAAAAGGATGTGTTATCTCCTGTATAAGAACAGATCATGGAAGTAAATTTGAAAATCAAGATTTTACAAAATTTTGTGATGAATCTGGCTTTAAGCATGTGTTCTCCTCTCCATATACTCCTCAGCAAAATGGAGTTGTGGAAAGGAAAAATAGATCTCTTCAAGAAATGGCTAGAACTCTTTTAATTGAAAGTAAGATTTTTTCATGATTTTGGGCTGAAGCTGTTTCAACAGCGTGCTATATAATCAATAGAGTCTTCTTAAGACCTATTCTAGAGAAAACCCCTTATGAGTTATTCAAAGGTAAGAAGCCTATTGTTTCATACTTTCATGTGTTCGGTTACAAATGCTTTATATTGAAAAATGCTAAAGATCGAGTTGGTAAGTTTGAAGAAAGATCAGATGAAGGCATCTTTCTTGGATATTCTTCATCAAGCAAAGCCTACAGAGTCTGTAACAAGAAGAGTCAATCTGTGAAGGAGTCAATGAATGTCAAATTTCAAGATTCTATGCAAGATGAATCCAGTCAAACTCACTATGAAGAGTCTGAATCTGCTCCAGACTCTCTAAAGCTTACAACTCAAGAAGTAACTTAGACTCTGGAAGATCAGCATCAACCTGTTCGTGAAGATTCAAATAAAGAAAGAGATCATCAACCAGACAAATCAACCAGTAACTGGAAGCATAAATCCAGCCATTCTAAAGATCTTATCATTGGCAACATCAATGAAGGAATTCGCACCAGATCTAAAAAGCATAAAGAGTCAAGTGCTGTGGCTCTCATTTCTGAAATTGAACCAAAGAGCATAGAAGAAGCTTTATCTGATGAAAGCTGGATTGAAGCTATACAAGAAGAGCTCAGACAGTTCAACATAAATGATGTCTGGGAATGGACATCTAAACCTAAAGGTAAAACTGTTATTGGAGCCAAATTGGTGTTCAGGAACAAGATGAATGAGAAAGGAAAAGTCATACGAAACAAAGCAAGACTCGTGGCCAAGGGATACACGCAAGAAGAAGGAATAGACTATGATGAGACTTACGCTCCAGTAGCAAGGTTAGAAGCTATTCGATTATTACTTGCGTTTACTTGCTATAAAAATTTCAGGTTATTCCAAATGGACGTCAAAAGTGCCTTCCTAAATGGATTTATCCATGAGGAAGTTTATGTGAAACAACCACTAGGGTTTGAAGACCCAAAGAAGCCAGATTCAATCTTCAGACTGAAAAAGGCATTATATGGTTTAAAGCAAGCACCTCGAGCTTGGTACGACAGACTAAGTAAGTTCTTAATACATAATAGTTTTGTCAAAGGTAAAGTAGATACTACTCTATTTGTCAAGAAGGAAAATAAAAGCATTTTACTTGTTCAAATATATGTAGATGATATTATTTTTGGATCCCCTAATGAAAGTCTATGCAAGAAATTTTCTAAGTCTATGCGGGATGAGTTTGAAATGAGTATGATGGGAGAGTTAACATTCTTTCTTGGACTCCAAATAAAACAATTGAAGGAAGGAACTTTTATTCATCAAGAAAAATATGCTATTGATCTTGTCAAGAAGTTTGGACTGGAAAAATGCAAAAAGACCGACATTCCTATGTCAAGTTCTCTGAAGATAGACAAAGATGAAGAAGGGAAGAAAGTTGACCAAAAGCTGTACAAGAGTATCATTGGTTCACTTCTTTATCTTACTGCTTCTAGACCTGACATTTTGTTGAGTGTTTGCATACGTGCTAGGTTTCAATCAGATCCTAGAGAATCCCATCTCAGTGCTGCGAAACGTATTATTAAATACGTTGCTTCATCTTCAAGCATCGGTCTTTGGTATCCTAAGAAGGGAGACTTTAATCTTCTGGGATATTCAGATGCAGATTTGGCCGGTTGCAGAGTTGATAGAAAGAGCACTTCGAGAACTTGCCAGTTGCTTGGAGGCAGGACAGTGTCTTGGTTTTCAAGAAAATAGAGCACTGTGGCTCTCTCAACAATAGAAGCAGAATATGTAGCTCTTGGAAGTTGCTGTTCGCAAATTCTATGGATAAAACAACAGCTACAAGACTTTGGAATTGAAGACTCATGCACAAAGATTAGATGTGACAACACCAGCGCAATCAATCTCACCAAAAATCCAATCCTTCACTCAAGAGCGAAGCATATAGAGATTCGACATCATTTCATCAGAGATCATATTCAAAATGGAGAAATCTCAATTCAATTTGTTGCCTCAGGGAGCCAACTAGCAGATATATTCACAAAGCCTTTGGAGAAAAATCAATTCGATTTTATCCGCTCCAGACTCAACATTTTGAAGCTTGAGGAAGTTAAAGTCTAAAAACTATCCAACCGTCAGACTCAGACATTCATGGCTATAGGCTGTAAGTTGTTATTATACTCAATCTCGAAAAGGTACGATCATTAGTTCAGTTAATTTATAATTTCCGTAAAAAATGGAATCGTGTCTTTACAAAAAGATTAACTTAAAATTGGCAGTTATCAATGTCAAAAGATACGTCTGTCAACTTTTCTTGGGAAAGTGAGTGAAGGAATCTTTCAACGACAAGGAAGGATGTCTTCTTCGAGAAAGTCATCAAGAATCGCAAACAGGGGACCACAGAGAATGGGAAGGGACCTACCCACTTCGATCTCACCGAGGAGGAAGATTTAACGAGTCAGCGACAGAGCCCGATTCACTCTCCTCCACGTCAATCTTCACCATCTACCCCACAAGGTGTGGGTCATCAACAAGAGGAAGAAATAATCGAGGACGCAGACCCTGTAAGAGTCCAAAAACCCGCTTTTATTTACAAGCTCTATCGTTCGTTGAAAAGCATTGGGACTCCGCTGAATATCGTAGATGAATTTCTTAAAGATAAGAATTATGGGAATGAGTATATTTTTCTGCGGAAAATGGAGGATTTGGGAGTTGCTCCCAAAGGAAAGGCTGAGGAAGCACTTGCGAACATTTCAAGTGACCCTCGTGTACCAGGACAGAATCTGATTGATGGGAACGATGATGATAGAATGTTCCTTGAATTCAAACCTAGAATGGGTGTTGCAGCAAAGGTGAAGGGAAATCGGATGGATTTGTTCAAATCAAAGGATCAGGAGAATTTGTTTTTCAGATTATTGAAAAGAGAGGTGATAAACCCTAGGAGTGTTGATTTCGACTTCTTGGATGCCATCAATGTGAACTTGCGGGAGAAGTTCAATTTGCTTCAACTTGAGAAATTCTGCTCCGATACCACAGACGGTTATGCACAATTGACAGCATACTTCTATTCAAATCTCAGCTTTTTGGATGCGAATAGAATGTCCTTCAGTGTTCGAGACAAAGTCTATGTGGTAGATGTGGACATGTTGGCAGACATAATTGGAGTTGAAAGAGGACGCTACCAACCAATCAAAGTTTCGATTGCTCGTACCACACTGGAGCTTATCAAAGACAGGGATACGAGACAAAAGAATCGAATACTCAAGGATGAGTGCCATCAACGTCGTGCTTCACAAAATTGTGATCAACTATCTCAGGCCAAAGTCTACTTCAAAGACTGACGTGTCCAACTCCGAGGCAAAATTGATGTATGCGATCAATTCAGGGAGGAAGTTCTCTCTCCCTCACACCATTCTCTTTCACATGTACAGAGCAATGGTTAAGGACAAGGGCCAATTGCCTTACGCAACTCTTGTGACCAAGATCTTCAGACACTTGAACATTAAGCCTCCACACACTCTTTGTGTTCGACCATGCGACAAAATGGTGGTAGGTTTGAAAATGCTGATAAAAATGCGTCTGAAAGAGCTCAGCAAGGCAATGGAGAAATTCACAGTGAAGACTCCAATATCTTCCGCATCAAAGAAAAAAGGGAAGGAGCCCATGAGTGCTCCAATCAAAAAGAGAAGATCTCTTATCTTGGAGGATGAAGATGAAGAAGAAGATCTCTCTATTCCTGCATTGAAAAGAACAAGACGTTCTATACCAGAATCAACAGAATAGAGAGAAAAAGAGGGACAAGCAAGGAACAGAGAAGAAGAGGAGCATCAAGAGGAAGAGAAAGAGGTTGAAGAAGCAGAAGAAGAAGAAGGAGTGAAAGAAAAGTCTGCAGATGAAGCAGGAGAGAAAGGGAATGAAGGCGCTGAAGAGCATGACCATCACTCTTCCCCAATCGAGGTCTTAGAAACGGGGGAGATGGAGAGCAAGAAAGGACTACACCGTAGGCTGTTCACAATGAAAATGTGAGTCGCTCACCAGCAAATCCGAAGATTTTCAGGCTTCTCAAATGCCCGAAGAAGAACATGATACGTCAGCACAAGATTTGCTCGATGTCACCGAAGCTCCATCGTTTGTCGGCACTCCATCTGATAAAGCACATGCAAGTACACAGACGGACAATTCAGCAGATTTTCGTCGTATCCTTGATGTTCTTCTGGAAATGCGTGGTCAAATATATGCACTGGACTGCGAAATTCAAGTCCTGAAGAATGCTGGACAAGCATCTTCTATTTCCCTGGCAGATCAAATGAAAGACCTAGCTCTTCAAATTCAAGCCAATGCCAAAGGAGAAGAGGTGGCTCATCTAAGGGAATATTGAAGAGGCTGGAAAGCATTGTACAGTCAATGGGAGAATTCCAGATCATGCGCATTCCTAAGCAGAATTGACTCTTTTCTCACCTTTTTAATGCTGACAAAAAGGGGGAGAATTGCAATTTGAACTCAACTCTCTTTAAAACTTTGATTTTAAATTTGTTTTTGTGTGTTTGAATGTTTTTGTTTTTGAGCATGACTTGAGTGTTGAATTTGACTGACTTGGATATGGATTTTGATAATTGATGATTGACTATTTGCATTTATATCAAGTATCGCTATATGGTTTTACTTATGAAAGACTAACCGATTTTCTGTGGATGCAGAGTCTGGTTGTTGATGTTATTAATCTTTATGAGATATCCATATTGCTTGAGTAATAATTTGCAGGTCAAAGTTGTTCAAATCTACGGAAAGTTTTGTCACCATCAAAAAGGGGAGATTGTTGGAGAAATCTATCCAGAATATTTTGAAGCTGACAAAACGTTTCGTCGATCTAGTCTAGATATTTGCAGACCTTTCCGTTCTAGAGTCTCAAGACTTTCGAGATCACCGAGACTCAAGACTCAATACTCAAGACAATTCTCACCGACGTTGTTCTAATCCGTGTGACGAAGGAAATCCGAGCCAAAGTATTTGGTTGAAGATTTATTCCTATCCTCTGGAGAAGAATTCTTGGCTGGATAATTGTAACGGATTCTTTCATTCGTAATCAAGATTGTTTAAAGATCCGATGGTCGACGAAGTATTCTTGGAAGGTTCTATTCTTGGAAACCAAGATCCTGATTGTATGGGCGAACAGGATTGATAGGCTATCATCAGGTTCCTTTAATAGCTCGAATGATCTCCTTAATTGATTCCGTCCAACGGATAGATTGGAGGAATTCCTTTGGAAAGTGCCAACGGGTATGATGGCATAAAGGAGTATAAAAGGAAGACGTTCTAGTTATTTTAGAATATGATCGATAGATAAATTCCAGAGTCTAAAGCACCTTGATTATTAGTCGATACATTCTGAGCGAAATTGTACACACAGAGTGTCAATACTTAGTGATACCTTGAGCGAGTGTGGTAGATCATCTACACCAAGAAATCAAGGAAGAACATCGCTGTAACATCTCTTTGTTCATAGTGGAATCCAGCCAATAGGCTGTCAGTGTAGAAGAGTGGACGTAGGCTTGAAATAAGCCGAACCATTATAAACCGCGTGTTCAATTTTCTCTTCCCTTCTCTCAGCTCTATTTACTTTGATTATTGTTTGTCTCAAATTAATCAACTGTCTAGTATTGTGCAATTATCGAGAAAAATCTTTATATACCTATTCACCCCCCTCTAGGTACTTATTCTAGCTATATCAGTCGTTGAATGAATCGTGAACACCAAACTGACATAAGCAGACTCTCGAGGGGGTGGATAGCCCCAAGTTCGAGTTCTACAAAGAGATATCGACTTCTTCTCTCTCCGAAACTGTTTACTAATGGATGATAGAATCTGTGAGATGGGGCATTCCTCTTGAGGAAAGAAGTTTCGATATGTTTTTGCGATGATGTCCAGGTTAATGGTTTTGGAGGTGGCAGCAGGGAGGGTCCTTGATCCGTGGGTAGTTCGTCGAACCAGCGAAGGTTCAGGCAACTAGTACAAGACCTGCGAAAGTAAGAAGCTGTATAGATTCTCTTCCGTGAATGAAGGGATGGTGTGTCTATTAATGTTTTTGGTAATAATCGATACAATACGGTTTCTTCATGTGTCACTTCAGCTGGGAAGAGTTGTGGAATGGATTTCTTTTCACACAAATTACTCAACATGCTCTCTTCTAGGCTAAACCAGGCCACTCCCTACGACGGTCGAGCTTTAGACACTGCAACTCCCGCGCGCATGTGGGTTTGGAGCGGAGGAATTGTGATCTGCTATCAACCTCATCAAATAGTAACATTGACCCCACATGAAATCGGCCTTCTTTACTCTAAAGCGCTAATGGACAAAGACCTTGCATCATCAGCATCCCTTAATCACTTACTCCGCATTGCACGTGGATAAATATTTAAATAGATTCATTAATTAAATTGAACTGTAGAGAAAGATATTGTCATTTGTGATGGGAGAATAGTAACAATTCGAACAATATCGAATCAACGCAGCGGAATAAAATAATCTCACATCTTGTGTAAACCTAATAGGAATTGATATAGTAGAGTAAAATAAATAACAATCACGCGAACACAAGACGATTTTTTTACATGAAAAACCTCCTCAACCTCCTCAATGTGAGGAGATCAAAAACCACGGGACCGGAGTTCACTCGAAATTCTTCATTATTAACAAAATTGTTCTTCTCTAGCAAATATTAGAGGTACATAGCAGCAAAGATCTCAAGAACATATACACATGAATTTCACAAGAGATTAAGGATAAATCTGACCAAAAACGCAGGTTTTGATCAATTCACGAAAAACCTGATGTAAGGAGCTTCAAACGAAAATCAAACCATTCAGATTCGATAAAATTGCGCCACGAACATGCTAACAAAATTTCAGCTCAATCGAACCATGAATCGACCTCCAACGCCAACTTGATGTAAATTAGATATTGCCCAAAACCACAGATTTTATGCTTCCTCTACTATTTCCTTTTGCGACTATCACTTTATATAGATAGTGAAAAACCTTATTTCCTCATATAACTTATCATATGGGCTCAAGCCCTTTTTGGACTTGCAACTCATTGGGCCTCCTTCACATAGGAGTGAATATCTCCCCCTCACGACAATGTGGAGGGATTCACCATCCCTGTTATTAATTGGCAATGTTCAAGCTTTTCTCTTAGTAGAGTCTTCGTCATTGTTGACACCTAAATTTTGGCGACCCGTTTAATCATTTATTGCATTAAAAAATTAGGGATTAATTTTATCCCTGAAAAAATATTAATTGTATAACATATATATTTATGTGCATTTATTTTGCGTTTATTTTTTTTACATTTTGCATTAGACCGGTGATGGGTGGATTTGAATTAGTAGTTCTGAGTTTTAAATTGATAGGCCGAATTAAGCCCATGAAGCGAGTAAATTGGCCTAAGCCCTTTTTTTTAAGTGATTAGAAATTATCCCGTGAGAAAATAAGAATTTGAAATTTTTCGGAATATCGATTTGGAAAAATTGAAACCCTAATCAGTGGCCTATTTGTTCGCATAGGGTTTGGGGGGAGACAATGGAGTACAGGAAAAATTGAGAAGATACGGGTGAGAAATTGAGAGGAGAGGCGGATCTCGGAGACTCCTTCGACGTCAGAGATCTCCATGCACTTCCGTGGTGTTTTCTCGGTGATGCTATTGTGTTCGTTGAAGGACGCCTAGTATCAATTGCCGCTGTTCCAGTTGCTATACCACGCCAGGTGTCTTGTGGTGTCCGTGAGCCGCGCCCCCCAACTTCACCAGCAAACGCGCGGATCTCTAAACGCCAAGTGCTGCTCCCGTTGATCTGCCACGCCAGGCGCTTCTCCCGTTGCTCTGTCACGCCAGTCCAATTGAGTTTCAAGAAGGACCGAACAGCATCGTCTCCAGCCCAGCATTGGCCATCGTCTCCGGCTGCTCTGCCACGTCAGTCCAAGGGCGTGTCAAGGAGAGCTGAACAGCGTCGCCAACATCCATCCTTTGGTGTAGACGTGTCTGGGTTCTTCAGGCTTGAATTGCGCCCAGCGTAGCCCAGCTCAGCATTGGTGAAATCCGTTGGTCTTGCTGCATCGACTTTGCCACTCTAGGTTTCCTGGTGTCCCGTATAACAGCCCGTCGAATTTGTTGTGGCCTTGTCGAGCCACACCAAGTCATTACCACAGCCGCTGCCTTTGCGTCATCTGTAGCCGCACCAAGTCCATCCGTCTTTGAGTAGCGCCAAGCCTAGCCGTGCCGCACCCATTGTTGGTCCATTCTACCGATTGGATCTTTTCGAAAAAAATTCAAATTTAGGTAGAAATCTATTTTACTTTATTAGGTTGATTATTAGAGTTAGTTTATTAGGAAGATTTATTTTTATCTTGTTTTAGTTTTCTTGATATTTTGTCTCTTCGCTTGATTTATCTCTCAATGCATGGTTGAAATTCCCTGATGTAGCATCAAATTCGCAACCGCATGAATTTTTATTCCATCTATAAGGCTTTAGATGGTATAATTATTCACACGGGAATAAAACTGATATCTTGATATTTAAGGCTTAAGATCAATTTATTGATTTGATTAGCAAAATAGTCAAGTTTGAATTTCAACTTGAGTGATGGATAATATTTTTGATGATCATGGATGGTTTGATGTTTATCTTTTAATTGTTCTATTTATCCCGAAAATACAAAAAAGTTGCATTTGCATCCCATATAGATTATGATAAAATTGCATGTTTCATCTTAAGTTTAGATTGATTTTCTAGATAGATTGCGTATTAGGTTAGAGTTTGTTAGGTTAAGATAATATCTTAGTTTAAATTAGGATTTAGTCTAACCTGATCCTTAATATAAGCTAGATAAAATCTTAACCTAAATAAATAATTTTTGCATTTTTCTTAATTTCGAATTTCATGAAAAATACAAAAAAAAATGGTCTTAGAAATTCTCTATAATAGATTGCATCTTTAGGATAATAAAAAATCATGTGCACGTCATATAGAATAAGGTTCATTTAGTTAATTTAAATTGCGTATTTAATTGTTGCATTTCTTTAATTTCAAATCTCATGGAAAATACAAAAAAAAATGATTTTTTAGAATAAATTCATCTCATGCTTATTTACATCATATAGTTTAGGTCATATTGCCATGTCATATTATTTCATGTTAGATTAGTAGCATGCATTGCATGATTCTCATTGAATAAGTGAAAACAAAAAGAATTGAGTGATTGTGTGTTAATTAGAAATCATATTTAAGATTGTTGATGTGAATTATGATCTAACATCATAAATGCTTTCGTTGTTGTAAGGTAAGTCTTGTATTTTATTTATTTGCTTTCTTGGGTGTTAAATTGGTGGTTTGCGCACTTGTGTGATCACCTCACATGTTAGGAAAGTAGATTAAAATCAATTCAAGCTGCTTGCCAAATATTTTTCAAAATAAAAGAGAAAATGTACCGAAAGGGCGTTAGAGAAATCTAGCGTAATCAAGTCTTCGAATTCACAATCTCTGGTTCGTAAAAGTAGAATGATTCTCCCATTATTTTACTTAGGTGTCTAATCGACCTACCATAAACTGATTAGTGGTGACTCCTAGATAAAATCCAATTGCATGTTAAGAACGTGAATCTAAATCGCAAATTGGTATGGGCTTGGGAGAGCTCGAGTTAAGTTTAGGCTTAACAATCTATTGACCTAATTTTAGGTGGTACACCCGAAAATTTAGGTCGTGATAGTCATCATATCGGAGCCATTATGATTTGTATGAATTTTCTTAAGTTCCAACAACTTTTCTTCTAGAATATCTCTTATCCAATGATATTTAACATCAATATATTTCGATCTAGAATGAAAAGATGAATTCTTACCCAGATGAATTGTGCTTTGATTATCACAAAATAACACATACCTCTTTTGCTTGAACCCAAGTTCTTCTAAGAACTTCTTCATCCATAGCATCTCTTTACTAGCTCCAGTCGCTGCAATAAATTCAACTTCGGTTGTAGAAAGTGCAACACACTTCTGCAATCTTGACTTCCATGACACAGCTCCACCCGCAAAAGAAATTAAATAACCAAAAGTAGATTTACGAATATCAATATATCTTGCCAAGTCGAAATCTGTGTATCCAACTAATTCAAGTTTCCCGGTCTCGAAACTGAGTTTCAAATTTGAAGCTTCTCAAAGATACCTCATAATCCACTCCACTGCATTCCAATACCCTCTTTCTAGATTTGACAAATAGCGACTAACAACACCAACTGTGTGTGCCAAGTTTGGGCATATACATACCATTGCATACATTAAGCTTCCTACAGCTGAAGCATATGGAACACTTTCCATATCTTTTTTCTCTTTATCAGTCATAGGACTTTGTTTCATATTTAACTTAAAATGGGCAGCAAGAGGAGTACTAACCACTTTATCCTTGTCCGTGTAAAATTACTAAAGGATCTTCTCGATATATTTTTCTTGCGACAAAAATAACTTCTTAGCATCTCTGTCTCGAGTAATTCTAATGCCAAGAATCCGCTTCACCGAGCCCAAGTCTTTCATGGCAAAAGACTTGCTCAATTGTTTCTTCAATAACTCAATTCTTGAAGCATTCCTGCCAACAATCAGCATATCATCAACATAAAACAAAAGAATAATAAAGGCATCATCAGAAAATTTTTGGACAAACACATAGTTATCCAATGAAGTCTTCTTATAACCTTGTTCTATCATAACTGACACAAATTTCTTATACCACTGCCTCGGTGCTTGTTTTAGGCCATAGAGACTTTTCTTTAATTTGTACACATAATCCTCTTTCCCTTTCACTTTAAAACTCTCAGGTTGTTCTATGTATATCTCTTCCTCCAAGTCACTATGTAGGAAGGCTATTTTGACATCCATTTGCTCAATTTCCAAATCTAGACTAGTTGTCAAGCCTAGTACCACACAAATAGAAGACATTTTCACTATCGGAGAAAATATATCATCAAAATCAATACCCTTTCTCTGATCAAATCCCTTAACAACCAATCTAGTTTTGTACCGTAGTTGTGAAATATGTTTATCTTGCTTCAACCTATATATACACTTGTTCTTCAAAGCTCTTTTACCTTTAGGTAACTTTACCAACTCAAAAGTATGATTATCATATAGTGACTGCATCTTATCTCACATAGCATCAAACCAATTACTTTTGTACTCATCTTCTATTGCTTCTGCATAGTACTCTGGTTCACCTGCATCAGTCAATAATACATACTCATCTTCAGAATACCTGGTGGAAGGTCATCGGTCTCTAATGGATCTCCGGACTAGAACATCCAGTGGAACATCTAATTGAGCCTCTAGTTCAAGAATAGTATTATCAATTTCAACATGTTTAGGAACATGTGCATTATTTAGAACATTGACTTCCTGCTACTCTTCATCAACTTGTGTAGGAATATTTATAAGAGGAACTGGATCCAAATTATCACTAACCTGTGGTGTTGAAATCATCTCTACTTTCTCAATATCCTCTATTATTTGATCTTCCATAAACACAACATCTCTGCTTCTTACAATTTTCTTTTTAATCGGATCATAAAATTTGTAACCAAGCATATCCTGTCCATAACTGATAAATATGTACTATCTTGTTTTCACATCAAGTTTAAACCTCTCATCTTTAGGAATATGTACAAATACTTTGCACCCAAAGACACCCAAATAATCATAAGAAACATCTTTGCATGTCCAAACTCTATTAAGAACATCAAACTCTAAAGGAATGCATGGAGTAAGATTTAATACATGCACAACCGTACTTAAAGCCTCATCCCAAAATAATTCAGGTAGCTTTGATTGTGAAAGTAAGCATCTTACCCTTTCAACCAGTATTCTATTCATTCTCTTAGCTAAGCCATTTAACCGAGGCATCTTGGGAGGTGTTTTTTGATGTCAAATACCTTGTTGTCTGCAGTAGTTATCAAAAAGTCCAATATACTCTCCCCGTTATCGCTTCGATGCATTTTAATTTCTTTCCAAATGTCTCTCAACCGAAGCCTGAAATTGCTTAAGCATCTAACACTTGATCTTTAGTTTTCAATGTATGAATCCAAATTTTTCTTGAAAAATCATCTATGAAGATAACAAAATAAAGAGAGCCACCAAGTGATATTATTTTCATAAGACCACAAACATTAGAATGTACTAAATCCAGTATACCTAACTTTCTTGAAGGAGGGGAGCTTTTAAATGCAACTCTGTTATGTTTTCCTACTAAACAGTGAGCACACTTCTTTAGCACTGAACTTTTCAATCATAAAAGAAGCTTCTTCTTGGCCAATATTGACAAACCTTTCTCACTGATGTGACTGAGTCTCTTATGCCATAATTCAGTTGCATCTTCGCTGTCTACTACATTAATTTTTTCTATGGACAACTTTGTCTGCATAATGTACAACGAAGAATATTTTTCACATATAGCCACAACAAGAGAACCTTTGGTAAGCTTCCATTGACCATTACTAAAGGTGCTGTAATACTCCTTATCATCCAACTTACCTGTAAAAATCAAATTCAAGCAGATATCAGGTATATATTTAACATTATTCAATATTAACCTTGCATCATTGCTGGTTTCTAGACACGCATCACCGATACCTATAGCTTGAGCTAGTCCATTATTTCCCATCTTCATAGATCCGAAGTCACCTGACCTGTATGATTTAAAAAAAAAAACCCTATGAGACGTAGCTTGAACGGATGCACCATTATCAATTACTCAACTGGTTTCATGAGATACAAAATTCACCACATCACCATAAAAAATAATGAGAAAGACTTCTTTAAGTGTAGCGACACGATTGTTATCACTGTCATTATCACTTTTCTTCTCTTTACCTTTCTCCTTTTGTTTCTCCCTTTTTAACTGGTGACAAAACCTCTGAATATGTCTATTCTAATGACAATAATGGCACTCAACATTAGCAAATTTATTATACTTACCTCTGCTTTTGTCTCAACTTTTATCTCTACTTTTCGGACCTCAAGACTCACTTCTTTCCCTTTTCTCAACAACCAAGGCATCAGAATAAGAAGAGGACAATCCTTGTGTCTTCCTTCTCATCTCTTCATTCAAAATACTACTTTTGACCAAATCCATGGTAATTGTACCATTTGGGCAGAATTAGACAAAGATATTTGAAACGTCTCCCAAGAGTTCGGCAAAGTACCAAGCAAACCATAGTGCTTGTATCTCATCATCAAACTTGATTCCCATCGCAGCCAACTGATTTATAATTCCTTGAAAAGAATTTAAATGATCAGTCAAATGAGTACCATCTTGATATCTCAAAGCCATAATATGTTTTATCAAAAATAATTTATTATTCCCAGTCTTTTGAGCATATAACTGTTCGAGCTTATCTCATAAACTGCGTGCATGTATTTCCTCAATAATATTGTGCAAAACATTATCATCCACCCACTGCCTAATATAACCACACACTTGATGATGAAATATAGACCATTCAGCATCAGTTTTATACTCTGGTTTCTCCTCGGCAAATACGGGCAAATAAAAATCTTTCACATGTAAAATGTCTTCTATCTTCCCTTTCCAAATATGATCATTCGAACCATTTAGAGTAACCATTCTACTCGTGTTCGTTTCCATTGTTTAACACAAGGCAGAAAAATCAAGCAATAACCAAATGCTTTAATACCACTCTGATGGGAGAACAATAACAATTTGAACAATATCGAATCAACGTAGCGGAATAAAATAATCTCACCTCTTATGTAAACCTAATAGGAATCGATATAGTAGAGTAAAATAAATACCAATCACGCGAACACAAGACGATTTTTTTACGTGGAAAACCTTCTCGATGTGAGGAGATCAAAAACTATAGGATCAGAGTTCACCTGAAATTCTTCACTATCAACAAAATTGTTCTTCTCTAGCAAATACTAGAGGTGCATAGCAGCAAAGACCTCAAGAACATAATTCTTGGCAATACATATGAATTTCACAAGAGATCAATGATAAATCTGACAAAAACGCAGGTTTCGATCAATACACGAAAAACCTGAGGTAGGGAGCTTCAAATGAAAATCAAACCGTTTAGATTCGATAAAATTGCGCCACAAACACGCTGAAAAAATTTCAGGTCAATCGAATCACGAATCGACCTTCAACGCCAGCTTGATGTAAATCAGATATTGCCCTAAACTCCAGATTTTCTACTTTCTCTTTTTCTCTTGTTACTATTTCCTTTTGCGGCTATCATTTTATATAGATAGTGAGAAACCCTATTTCCTCATATAACTTATCATATAGGCTCAAGCCCTTTTTGGGCTTGCAACTCATTGGACCTCCTCCACATAAAAGTGAACCCAGCTACCACTTTGTTCGTTCGTGGATGAGATGGCTGGTGGCCTTGTGCGCTTCTAAATGACGTGAACCAGTGACCATGTCGATCTTCTATCATAGTAAACTATTAGTTCGAAAATTCGAACTTCACTAAACTATCATTGTGAAATTAACAATAAAGCTGCATAATTGATGATGCTCCTTACAAACTCGAAAATGGGAAAAAGCAAGATGAAGAAGGGTATTATAATGGATAACTTTTGAACCGTTGAATCGAAAGATACATGTTGAGGTTGAAACTGGCGTGGCGCACTAAGAAAAAATGTATAACACCACAAAAGATTAATGTGTATTACTTTAATTGCACTGATTTCGAGCATACCCAGATAAAGCCTCGCAGCGTCCACGTACCGGGGTCGAGCCCTCTGCGTTTTAGAACGAAGGAATTCGGTGTTTTCTCAAATAGCATTTCTCGGATGATCTGTCGTAGCCATTTTGGTTTTCATCCTTCGAGGAGGTCAACAATGTCACTAACGGAAATATTGCTAGGCACGAAATAGTTAACCAGTTTACCTATCCAAGGTCATCCCAAAAGGCAAAGAATTGTAGCGATTAAAAATTTTGTATTTGGCAACAGCATATCTTCTTTCTTCAAATCTATAGGTTGGCTGCCAATGTTATGGCCCATTAGAAAGAACAACTGAGCTAGCCCCCAGGGCAAACCTAAAGCGGTAATCCCATTCTTCAAGTAATCATCTGCCTTGGGCAATTTCCCAGAAGCATTCCACCGGAATTCCGAAGGAAAAAAAAGCACCGCATAAATTCGCTCACTGTGACATCAAATGTTATGCTAATGATTAGGGCTATATAGAGAATGTAATCAGTTGACGTGGTCCTTGAGCTTCGTGGTTTGGTTAATTTTGCTGCTGCACCCATCTATCACAAGAGAAAAATATAACATTACGAAATGGTGAATGCCGTATAGGCCGGAGAATAGATATGGCGATCCTCAGACACATGAGCTCCAACTAACTGAAGTCCTAGGGACTTAGTTACAAGATAATGCAAGTTTAAAGAATTAATAGAGAGCACGTGAGAGTACAAGGATTTAAGCGGTAGAGACCAAAAATGGATTTAAATCATTTCTAAACGTGCGGTTTATTTATTTATTATGTAACTTCTGGCGATTGATGACAGCAGAAATTCCCCCTCTACCGAGAGAGAGAGGTTGCGGGTCCACCCTATCAAAGGAAAAGGAAAGGTCCCCGTACATGGCGGTATGAGGAGTTAAGATTGACTGAGACTCGACCATGATGAGGGCAATGGCGTTTTGGTGGCTTCAATCTGGAGAAGTGACCACAGTTTCCAAAATGGTGAAAACAACGATGTAAACAGAAATCGAAGGATCGGGATCATCAGAAAAAGGAAAAAAAAATTGGTCACTGAATGGCTCTTTCACATATAGATGATTTTAACGAGACCTGAATCTCACAAGAAAAGGATTCTACTCGACATAGCATGGCATCGTGTAGAAGTTCTCGAGTTATCTCTCGGACAAAACTACAAAAGGCTATACATCTTAGTCCATGCTAAATCATATCGGAATGTAAGTGGAACTTGAGCACATAAGGATAAAATGAGCTGATCTCTTGTACATCATATACATGTATGACTTTTGGAAATAATTATGTATAAAATCGTACATGTGAATGGATTACAAATCAGATTCACGAATGAATATCAAGAAAAGACGCTCATACTATTCACTTGAGCGGGACAAAATCTAGGTCATTAAGTTATGAAATGAGCAAAAGAAGATGAAGGCTTGCCCAGAAATGCTTGATATATGTTGGTAATTTGTGAAATATGAGGAAGAATGCTCATATTTTGAAGAGAATGTAGAGAGTCTAACCTTCCACACGTTTCTCATCTCCATGCAGCCCCTCATCCGAAAATCACTGGTGAGCAAGAATGTGGTAGACAACCTTCAATGTTACAGAATAAATCGGGTACTGTTCTCAAGACCGAGAAAGAATTCCATAAAATAAAAAGCTTCTGAGCAGAGGGACTCCCGTCATTTTTTAATTAGCTTCAATGATGATAGATTTGTAAGTTCTTGAATCATCAAAGAAGTCACGTTACTCTTTCACCTGAAATACCCAGCAGCACCAAAGAGTACAATGGTTGTAAAATTTGTTAATTTAATCACAGATATCAAAACTAAAAATGCCGCAAGTACATGGTGTCGCTTTGGGTGCTAATTTCTGAAGGGACCATCATATAGAAACCGATCTTTTCGGGTGGAAACCTAAAGAATCACTCTTCAGCTTCCAAATCAAAGGATCAACCATTTGCAATTGTACATTCGAATGGTGATTGGGAAAAAAGAACAACTGTATATGTACTATACATAGGTAGTTGAGTTCAAACTATGCTGTGCCAACTGTCCGCCATCAAAAGCCTAACTGAACGAAGGAACTAATAGGACATAATTACAAAATGACAATTTCGAGCTTTCTTCCACATGTAGAAGTCACATTGTTGTGCAAAATCTCACTATGGAATGCTCACGAGGGTTTCCCGAAGTTTCCGTTGGAAAAATGAACGAAGGATCACTGCCGCGGACCATCCGCGAAACAAATAGTTGTTTGGACTCCGAAGTGCATGAAGAGAGCATAAACATCAAGAGATGTTATCTCTAAGCAACTGGTTTAGCGAAGGTACCATTTGAGAGGAGCCACCAAAGCCTCCTAAGAATAAGAGCGTTATGACAATCAGATGCTCCTTTGTACTAATGAGCATCATCAATCACAACTAAGAGGACATGAGAATTCAGCCCTCGAATAGCGAACTCCTAACCATGTGAATAGCAGTAGTAAAGAAAACTAGGGTGAAAACCCAAACTGAATAGAAACCCAGTTCTTTTTTCAATATTGATACAGTTTTTTTCGGCTTTTCTTTATCAATGAGAATTGCCTGTTCCACCGATATAGTATGAGAAACATGGTAGACCCAAACCGAATTAACAAGTCAACTAAGGACGCGTTTGGTAACGATTATGTTCCCGAAAACAAATTCTGATCAGAAATGATTATTTTTTATTCTGTTCTCGGGAACTGATTCTGAGTAAAAGAACGCGTTTGATAACTATACAAAATTTCTGATTCTGGAATAGAATTGCGTTTGGTACCGTGTTCATTAATTCTGTTCCAAATCAATTTCTTTTAATTTTTAAATAATTTTTATAATTTTTTTCCTTTTTTCCTTTTTTTTTCTTTTTTTCTTTTTTCTCCTATTATTCTTTAGGCCGATCGCCGAACCGGCAATCGGCCGGGCGGATCGGCGACCTCACCAAAGCATCACCGACCCTTGGCGAGGCCGGCCCTCGTTGGCCAAGCCTTGCCGATGGCCAAGCCAACCTTGCCGGGGCTAGGCAAGGCTTGCTTGGCCACTGGCAGGGTTGTGCATTGCGAGGCTCGCCAGTGGCTAGGCGGGCCTCGCCGGGGCATGGTTAGGCCCGCCCGGCCACCGGTGGGGTTGGGCGAGCCTCACCGGGGCTAGGCCGGCCTCACCCGGCCTCGGTGAGGCCGGCTTGGCGGCCGGCGAGGCCACCGGGCTTGCCTCCGACGAGCTCGTCGGACCTCGCTTTGGCTCCGCGAGCCTCCGGCAAGCTCGCCAAACCAGCTTGCCGGTGACTAGCAGCAGCGGGTGGCGGTAAGCCACGGCGAATAGTGGCAGGTGGTGGCAGGCGACGGTCGATGAAGAATAAGAAAAGAGAAGAATAAGAGTTTTGATTCTCAATTCTGATTCTGGAACAAGAATCACATTTTTTTTTTTTAATTCTTGATTCTATTCTCAATCTGTTCCCAAAAAAAAAAAATTTACTATACGTGATTCTGGACCCAAATCGATTCTAGGAATAAAAAATAAGAATTTGACCATGTTTGGACGATTACCAAACAGGACCTAAAATATCAAAGCTCAGCATTTGATTCTTTCACATATTTTAAATCCTTTTTAGGTGAAAATGCCTCTTCCTTGAAACATCCAAAACTAAAGACAAAATCAAAACCCAATAGGCTAATGATCAGAAACCCTAAAACTGACTTGACAGTCTGCTTCCTCTTTCGCCCACAAACCAGGCTTCCCTCCTGATCTACAAGCTATCCACCTCTGACATATAGTAAATCATGTCTTAACAATGTCTGGAGGCCTTGTTGATTGCTATGACCTTCAGATTTCAGGTTAGGATATCCTCGAGCTGAACCTTCTGAGGCCAATTTTGTATTCAGTGGCAAATGAAGCAGAACCACCAGTGTCAAATGGAACCAAACCAAACCGCTTACGTCGTCACCCTAAGCAATGCACAATGCTCGGGAAAAAAACAAAGCCCTTTACTTGTGCGTTTCATGATCTATGTCTTTACCCATGCAAACATTAACCTTCGTTGGAAACAGAAAAAGAACACGAGTCTTCAAGAGCTCCTCAAGAACTGGCACATCGTGGCAAAGGGATTTCCCCCTCGATGTCATTGCTGCCACAGCAACATTCTTCCCAGCAAGAGAAGCTTGTATTGACTCCGCCTGGAGTAACAACAAATAAAATCAAAATCAGACAACCAACTTTTCAATAAAAACATCAGCAACGGATATCAGCATCAAATTCTTACCTGATGGCTATACAATTTAGTGTCTCCCATATATCAAGTGCATGCTTAGTTTCTTCAGAGAGATCATTTGGGATCTCCATATAGATTGGTTTCCCACTGGGAATTGCTTCAAGATGCACAGTCTGCACCAGAAGAACTCTTCAGCACTTCAAGACGCCTCAAAAGATTACTCATAGATTTGCATCTCTCATATTGAAATTCCAAAGCTACAACTAACGAGCAATCCAGCAGTCTAGAAGAGACTTAACAACTTGCTTTACTAGGATCCATGTTCCTACACGATTATGACTTGTGGTACATGACAAAGTGCACCTGGCTTCTAAAATAAAAAGGAGAAGAACAGGTTATCAGCAAAGAATAAACAAAGAAATACAAAGTACCACTGAACATGGGAAAATTATACACAAAAAAGAAAAAAGAAGCTATTGTTTCTAAAAACTTGAGTGCGGAGACTAGATAAGCAAGTGCAATAAATATCTGGCTAGATATTTATGTTATTGAAGGTCAGATTGCTCGGCTCACCAAAAAAAAATGTGAGTTCAGCTAAATAGGGTATGAAAATAGTCTCACCGCATAAAAAAAAAAAACAAAATCCTCAATCTTTTTCTATCTATTTCAGACGTGAATTTATATCGAAGAAACCGACCCATTGGCCCGTAGCCACACAAAATTGCACCTTACTTGGTTCAATTACACGATCAAGCCCAACCTTATCAAATACTTTGTCAAGCAAAGCTCCAGCTTGATTTTTGAAGCGAGAAAAGGTGCAAGTGCACTCCTCGCGCATTTATATTTTCTCACTAGGTATAAGCAAAGTGGTTTAATCATACATTTCTATATCAAATTGATTGGTTCTTTACACTGCTTTAAGAGATTAAAAAAGATTCTAGAAAACTAGTTAAATCACCATATAAATTTTGGTAGGGATAAATCGGCCCTCATATGACTACATCCACCCTATTTTTACTTCATAGACAAAATTGGACCAGATGGTTTCCATTTTTGCATGTTAGTTTCCTTCAATTTAGTTATGTTTCCTACACAGATTTCCTTCAAATCTGAATCTATAACTAAAATTAGTGTCTTTTTCACCATTTCTTCATCACTTCTACCTCAAAGGCTAAATTTTGTAGTAAATATGTTATTTATTATTTGATTAATCTCAGAAACAAAATATCAAGTCTCTTAATTTTGGGAATATATATTCTCACATTTTATTCAATGATCATATACATACTTCTACTTTTGGAAATGCCAAATATGTATCCGAATTTTAACATTGGAACCCCAGTAGAGAACCCTAAAGGCAAGGATGTTTGGCATAACTTTACTAGAGTTCAAGAGGTCGACGTTAAAAGAGGTCGATTTTGTATTAGTCACTAAGTAAAGGAATCAAATGTGTTTCTTTTGCCCCGTGTAGTGCTCATCTTGCGAGTTCCTTGTGCATTGTAAAATCAGGCGGGATGCACACATCTAGTTTAAGAGCTGCGAGAGTTTCTTGTGAGATCTCAAGTCAAAAAACAGGCTTTCAATGTCAAGCTTCGCCTGATCTGCATTGACGTTGTTGAGGAGGGTATTAGATCTGGTCCAGGGGCCGCCTAATCGAGCTTTTGTAGCCTTCTTATTGGACCAAATTTGTGAAATATTGTGAACCAGATCCTGTATTGGCAGGAGGCTAAGGCCCTGTTTGGTAACCATCCAAACAGTGCCAAATTCTGATTCTTTGTTCCCGGAATCAGTTTCGGCCTAGAATCACGTTTGGTAAAATTTTTGTTCCCGGGAACAAATTTGTTCCCGGGAACAGATTGGGAACAGAATCAAGAATCAAAAAAAAGTTGATTCTTGTTCCGGGAACGAATTTGAGAATCAAAATCAATAAATTTTCTTCTTCCCTTTGGCCATCTCGCGACCGCCGTCCACCACCGCCCGCCACCGTCCGCCATCCGCCACCGCCGTCCACCGCCGCCGTCCGCCGCCGGCCGCCGTCCGGCGAGCTCGCCCGAAGGCAAGCCCGGCCCACCGACGAGCTCGCCGGAGGCAAGCCCGGCCACCGGCGAGGCTCGGCCTCCCCGGATCCGGCGAGGCCGAGCCTCGCCGGTGGCCGCGAGCCTCGCGAGGGCCGGGCGAGGCCTCGCCGGGCCGAGCGAGGCCCGCCCGGCCACCGGCCGGGCTCGGCCTCGCCGAGGCCGGGCGGGCCGGGCGAGCCTTGCGATGATCAGCCCCACCGGTGGCCGGGCGAGGCTCGCCCGGCCCCGCCGGTGGCACGCGAGCCTCGCCCAACCCCGACGAGGTCGGCCTGGCCACCGGCGGGGCTCGGCCTCACATGATCTGGCTCGGCTGAGCCTCGGCGGGGCTAGGCGAGCCTCGCCCGGCTGCCGGCGAGGCTCACCTGACGAGGGACGGCCTCGCCGAGGGCCAACAACGCTCCGGTGAGGTCGGCGGCCCTCATCGGCGGTCGCTCGTCCGGCGACCGGCAAGAAGAAGAAGAAGAAGAAGAAGATGAGAAAAAGAAAAGAAAAAAGAAAAAAAAAGAAAAAAAAAGGAAAATGAAAAGAAAAAAATGAAAAAAAGAAAAGAAAACAAAGGAAAAAAGTAAAAAAAAATTATTTAAAAATTAAAAGAAATTGATTTAGAACAGAATTAATGAACACGGTACCAAACGCAATTCTATTCAAGAATCAAAAATTTTGGACGATTCTACCAAACGGCTTAAAATGCTTAGAATCGGTTCCGGAACAGAATCAAAAAGAATCGCCCGATCGAATCGGCTCCTAATGAAATCGTTACCAAACGCGCCCTAAAGATTCTCAATAGCTTCAACAATGCTATATCACCAAATGCTTGGGTCCACGTCATCTTTGCTCGACATGGAGCTTCCAACGTTCGAACAAAACCCAAACCGAAAGCCCGGTTCAATTTCGTTCGGATTGGGTTGGTTTTTTGGTTTTATCAAAGGTCACTCAATAACTCATTCATATATGAGACTCCCATTGCATATATGTTATTCTAATGTCCAGGTCAAATATATTTGTCAAACTAGCAGTGAAGGATACCGGGAAAAACGAAATGGCAGTGAAATGAATGCTAGGTGTCGGGTGAATATTTGTTGAATTGTTGATCCAATTTCTAAAAACTTCAAGATTGATATTAGCTAGAAAAATCAAGAAAAATCCTTAAGAAAATCTAGCTTGGGTGGCAAAGAAAAATGTAGAAGCATAAATGTAGAATTCTCTAGAAGAACTACAATCTAGAATTTCCTAGATGAAGCCTATATGGACAGCATTCTATAGAAATCTAGAATGTTGTACTAACGCAGTGACTCACGCCTATAAATAGGAGTTAGTGGATGCTTGTGTTGTAGAAGAAAACTAGAATTACTCCTTCCTTTGTAATACAAACTATCATAATAATTTTTTTTTTTTACCCATACTCCCTTGCCGTTGTAGTCCACTTATATTCACCCATACTTCACACATACACACTTGCACACACACCCTTCCGCAAACACCAACAATATTGCCGTGCATCAGAGTCAGATGTCTCTGCGGAACTGGCTTCACCATCCTGATTGCAAAATTCAAAATACTATACTTAGTCAATCATATCTACAAAACTAACCGATTAGAAGGTGCTTAAAAATTAACATTTGACATTATCAAGAATGTCACTTCTTGTAATATGAAACTAAAAAGCTTGCCTGCAAGACAAATAACCCAGGGGTTCCAAACACAAGAAAAACCACAACAAAATCTGCACATCAAGATTTTTAGAGAACTGGTTTCTCCAACGAGAAGCACAACTGCAATCTACATATGGATCAGGCACACATGATAGTCCCCATTTCAATGCACAAAGTGCTACTACTTAATCCTCATCCCAACGCGCACCGACAGGGAGCTGTTCAGCAGAAGACTTTGAAGTAGCAACATGGTGCTTTTATAGTTCAAAAACTACTGAACGGCCCCCTTAGTCATAGGTAATCTATACTTAAGCTCTTGTTCTCAGCAAAGCAAAAACCATACATTCGTTCTTAATAAATATTCAACTCAGCCAACACCAAACCCATTTCAGAAAACAATCTACCTGACTCCAAGTTCACACAGATGGTGGAGGCGTCGCTTTCACTTGTTTAAGTGTGCTTGACACGCTAATGAAAAAAGTTTCCTCTTATTTGTCTTCCTGACATACATTTACCAGTCATCTTTGTCATAAACAGCCATCACATGCTTCACATCATACTCCCATCATCCCATATGGAATAACCTATTCAACATAAACAAGCCGAAGCAAGACATTAGATGGACAGTCTTCTAGAGTTTGTCTTGCTCCCTTTGCTGGTGTGGTAAAGGGAGCATCCCCTCGCTCTTTTACAATAAAAACCTTTAGATGCACTCGTTTACCTTAACGTTTTTATTTTTTATTTTTTTGGTCTGAAATGTAAGTACTATTTATTAGATGACGTATAGGAGCATAGGGGCATCCCCACATTACACTGATATCTAATAACATGAAAAAATGAAAAAAAATGGAGTGAGGGAATCTCCATATTGTAGCCAATATTACATTTGTTTGGAAATGTCTAAAGTTTTTGTAATGTGAAGCTATTAATACATAAATTTTGGTTAGGTATTTTAAATTAAATTGCATAAGAAAATTAGGAACCAATTTAGCCTTAACAAAAATGATTTTCGCATAAATTAGGGTTTAGTTTTTATTTGCAACCATTTTCCTTAACAACAAAAAAGAAAAAAAAAAAAAAAGAAGATAAAACAGCCCCATTTTCTCCTCTTTTTTTTTTTTTTTTTTTTTTTTTTCCCAAGGGCCCATGGCCGAGCCTTTTCCAAGCCCGGCCCCCTTCCCCCTCATTCTTCCTTCTTCTTGCTTCTTCCCTGTGCCTCTGTGCCTCACGCGCAGTGGCCGGCGACTCGGGCGAAGGACGAGCTAGGACAGAGAGGAGAATAGGCCGGTGGCTGAGCGGACGCGCCATCGATGCCGAGCAGGCCTCCGTCGAAGAGGTAGGAACTGACGCCGGTTCGATGTTCGGCCGACGAAGGGAGGCCGGTCGGCGCACCAAGGACCGCCGGCCCAGCCTCCGTCGGCCGACCCCCCTCGCCTATAACTAGGGCGTCGGGGGAAGGCCAAAAGGCACGAGTGGAGAGAGATCGAAAGCGGGCGAGCACCGCAAGCTTCCCCCTAGAGACTTCAGGGATGGCCCAAACGCTCGCAAGCCCAGATCTGAGGGAGAGGAAGGAATCGGAGCCGAGGGAGAGGGGATGAGCGAGAGATATCGGGAAGTGAGCGAGGTTTTGGGAAGGAGAAATTAGGACTGAGAGAGGGAGATCTGAGAGATTCGGGACTCATCCCGGCCCCCGACGCCACTGCGGCGTCGCCCGCCGTCGCCCCGACGACCAACCGTGGTGCCGCCTGCTGCCTCGACGACCAGCCACAAGCTCGGCCGCCCTGAAGCTCTCTGGCCAGACGTCGGTTGCAGCTGCCGCTCTGTCCCACGACGACGTAGCCGTTCCCCAGCCTCGGCCGAGCCTCGCGCCGTCAAATGCCGTCGTCCCCTACCGCTGCTTGCCTCCACCGCTGCCGTGCCAGGTGAGAGCACCTCCGGTCACTCCTCCCTCCCCCTACACCTTGTTCGGCGTTCCTCTGTTCTGGGTTGATCCTCGCCGTCGCCAGAGCTCGGGCGGTCAGAAGACGCCGGAGTTGACGCCGCTGCCTGTCCGTGTCACTCCCGTCGCCGTCTGCCATCGGCCGCCGTCGTCTCTGCCAGCGCGCCCATCAAAACCCTTGCTGCCGCCCCCAACACAAGTCCACCGTTGTTCTGGAACGCGTAGCCCGGCGCGAATCGAGGCCCCCGTCATGGAGTCGCTCTCATTGGCCGCCTTTCCCCCTCCATCTCAACCTGAGTGGCCGTATACTGCCGCTACCCCTCTCAGCCACAGCCGTGGCCGCGTGAGGGCAAGTTTGGAATCGGGTCTGCAAACGCGACACCGGTGGTTCGAGCTGGGTCACCAACGTGGGTCGCTGCTTGGGCTAGGGCTCCATTGGCTAGGGCCAACTGGCCCATTTACGTGTGGGGCTGATCTGGCGAGGGCCTGGAGGACGCAGGCCCACTTAGTCTTTTTTTTTTTTTATTTTAAATTGTGGGCTTCAATTAAAAAAACGAAAAAAGAAGAAGAGGAAGAAGAGGGTACTGGGCCGAGCCCGCACTCTAGGCCTGTGGTTAGTGAACCGGGTTGGGTCCGATTCGGATTGTTTTTAGTAATATATTATTATAAAAACAATATTTAATAAATAAATATTTTTTTTCAAAAATATTCTATGTTTTCCTGAAAATTGGAAAAAGACAAAAATATCCTATGTTTTGCCAAAAATCAGAAAAAACCAAAAAAATTATAAATATTTTCAAAAAAGATCAAAATCCAAAAAATGCCAGTGCGTTTAAAAAAGATCGCCATTGATGAAATCAGTTTGAAGTGCATACTTATCCATGGTGTTGTTATCCCTAAATGAGCCAAACTTAGAAGCTAAGTGCTCGCTGTATGATGCAATCCCGAACCAGCCAATGCAAGATCGCCACGAACTTGGGCCAGTCGAGGGGAGTGGCCGGCGTGCGGAGAGACAATTTGTTGACTTTAAATGGGCAATTGAGCCATCCGAGGAGTACGGGAGGTCGTCCTCCATGTTAGAGTTTGGGTAGTTAAGGCGAGAGATGACGAAGTTGAAGATGGTGGTGATGTCCTCACCGGAGGGGATAGCAAACTTGATGAGGACGGGGAAGGCGTGAGAGGAGAGGTAGCAATTGACAACACGGACGGTGCTAGTAGGATCGGTCATTGACGAGGTCGGTGGCAACGGAGGTTCAGCGACGGCGGAGGAGGGACTCCGCTCTTCATTGTGCTTTCCCCAACTTTGATTTCCCACTGAGGGGGCGAGAAAGGCGCTTCCCCAATCAATATGGGGGAAATGGAACTTTTTTTTCCTCTCTTTTCCCTATGACAAATTAGGGCTTGTTTTGTATAATTTTGTTATTTCTTTTAATTTTTTAATATATATATTTTTTTCTTCTTTCTCCTTTGTGGCCAATCGCTAGCCACCACATAACAGAATGATTACTAAATACGCCCTAATTTGTCATAGGGGAAAGAGAGAGGAAAAAAAAGTTATGTTTCCCATATTGATCCGGAAGCGCCTTCTCACCCCCTTAGTGGGAAATCAAAGTTGGGGAAAGCACAATGAAGAGCAGAGTCCCTCCTCCCCCCGCTGTTGGACCTCCGCCACTTTGACCTCATCAATGACTAGTTCTACTAGTAGTCTACCGTACGCATCGTCAACCGCTACCTCTCCTCTCATGCCTTCCCTATCCTCATCAAGTCCACTATCCCCTCCGCTAAGGACATCATTGCCATCTTCAACTTCATCATCTCTCGGGTTGACTACTCGAACCCTAACATGGAGGACGACCTCCCCGTGCTCCTCGGATGGCTCAATTACCCGTTCTGAGTCAACAAATCGTCCCTCCGCGCGCTAGCCAATCCCCACAACTGGCCCAAGTTCGTGGGGATCTTGCATCAACTGGTTCATATCGCATCATACGACAAGCACTTAGCTTCTAAGTCTGGCTCATTTGGGGATAACAACACCACAGATAAGTATGCACTTCAGACCTATATAGATTTCATCAGTGGCGATCTTTTTTGAACGCATAAAGGCATTTTTTGGATTTTCAATCTTTTTTTGAAAATATTTATAATTTTTTTTGGCTTTTTCTGATTTTTGGGAAAACATAGTATATTTTTGGCTTTTTCTGATTTTTAGGAAAACATAGGATATCTTTGGCTTTTTTCGATTTTCGGGAAAACATAGAATATTTTTGGGTTTTTCTGATTTTTTTAAATAAAATTATTTATTTATTAAATATTATTTTTTATGATAATATATTATTCAAAACGATTCAAGTTGGACCTAACCTAGTTCACTAACCACAGGCCTAGAGCGCGAGCTCGACCCAAAATCCTCTTCTTTCTCTTCTTCTTTTTTTTTGTTTTTTTAATTGAAGTCCACAATTTAAAAGAAAGACTAAACGGGCCCGCGTCCTCCAAGCCCGTGCTAGATCAGCCCCACACGTAAATGGGCCCAATTGGCCCTAGCCAATGGAACCCTAGCCTAGCGACCCATGCCCGACTTGGTTGGTGACCCAGGTCAAACCAAACCTTACCCATCCATAATCCGTGTCTGACCTAAATCTTGACCCGATGTCACATTCATAGACCCGATTCCAAACTTGCCCTCATGCGGCCGCGGCTTTGGCTAAGAGGACGTCCGGGGGGTAGCGGCAACATACAACCACTCATGTTGAGATGGAGAGAGAATGGCGGCGAATGGGGGCGACTTCGTGACGGGTGGGCCTTGATTCGCACTAGGCCCCGCGTTGGGGGGTGGCAGCAAGGGTTTTGATGGACGACATTGGTATGACATCCTGAAATTCGAGCCCTCTAAGGGTATAATGAATGTGAATTGTGTTAATGCATTGTTGGTTAATCTCACTCGGAATTGATCACTCCTGAGATACTGACCTTGAGGAGAAAGTCTAATGGGGACAAAACTTGTATAACTAAAGAACTTGACTTGGGAAAATGACTTGACCATGAGACTTGCGTGAGGACAATCCTGAAGATAGGCAGGCCGATTTCAAAGATGACTAGAAGTCGATTCACAGATAGAACAACGAGTGATTCCATTTACTATTATCGAACCCGCGAACGACCTTATGTCGATCATCAGTAATCGTGTACTTTGAAATAAGAATCTATCATCTATAAATTCATGTGGTCAAAGACGTCTATGTGTCGAGATGTCTTGAATGTGGTTTGGCACAAGTTGGTTATGCGTGAATTCTCAAAACCACCTGTCAGTCTGAGTTGTACCAAAAATGGCATTAGGCGAAATTGACATAGCATGAGAACTAAAAATTGGATTTTGAATTATCGAGAACATCCAGGACGGACTTTGGACAATGCTATTTTGATGGTCAACAGTGCCAATTAAGCCGAGTATTTGGAAAATGGATTTTCGGACCAAAGAAATAAGCCCATGAAGACGTGGGCCAGGCTAGGCAAGCATAGGCCTTAGGCCCAAAGTGGGATAGCCCATAGCATGCCCAAGGCAAGCAAGTGAGCCCATTGGGCTTGACCCACTATTTTCTCTTCCAAGTCCATTATCTAAGGTGGAAATGACCGTTTTGCCCCTAAAAGCATGTGGATAAGGCAAAAGGAAGAGAGAGAAGATGATGTCATTGCATGGGGACTTGGGGCAAGTTTTTATGGCCTTCTTGGAGAGTGCACTAGCCCTCACTTCACTCATTCTCTCCTCTCTTCAACTCTCTCTCGATTGGACCCCTCTCTCCCTCGTTTTTCCCTTTCTTTTTCCTTTTGCTCCTACAAACCTTCTTGTGAAAATCTAAGTTAATTGTTGCATTCCTAGACGAATTAGCTCTCGTGCCACCTACCACTGTGCTCGGGACACCTAGACCGTCGGCCCTAACTTGGCCATTCGTCGGTTGGAGCCACCCGATGACTCGCTGGTTGGCCGAAAACCGCGCTAGTCGACGTCTATCCCTATTTTGCTCTAGTTGACATTTTTTGTGAAAACTTGAGTTGTTCATTGCCTTCCTGTAAGAATCAACCTTCGTGCCACCTACCACCATGTCCAAGAGGCCCAAACCGCTCGGCCACTTGTCGTTCCGTTAGTCCGCCTGCCCGCCTGCACTGGTTTGCAATTTTTGCCATTTATCTCCCATTCCGACCCTTCCTTCATCCAGCCTAGCCATCAACAAGTCCTCCTTAACCCCCATGTGCCACCGGTTGCTGGCCAACCTCTCGCCGGAGCTCCGATCAACCACCCAACTCAGTTTTCCAGAGTTTCAAAGGGAGGCAGAGGTTGTGGCTATTTTTTTAGCCCTAGGACCGCCTTGGATTGTTGTGGTTGAGGTCCCGATGCATAGCCTTCATTGTCGCCACCACGCCCGTGTCTCCGGCTCGCTTAACAAGTGAGTTTAGCTCTTAATCCTTTAATTAGTGCCTAAACTTGCTTAGGGTTGATTTAATTAGTGTTAATTCTAGTTTAGGAGATTTAATTATGTTATATTAGTCCTAAGATAGGTGGTTAGATGAATGACTAAGATTAGTTTAGTTTAATCTTGCTTTATTTGCTTAATTGTGGCTTATGTGCTTAGTTAAGTTTGGTTAACTTTAATTGACTAATTACTTGATTTAATTAGTGTTTTTAATGAATTTTGGATTTAATTTATTAGTTATTTAATTCTGTTTACTAAACACTGTTCGCGTGCATTGTTCACTGAGAATGAAAAGTGCCTAATTTCATGTGCTTTAACCTTATGAGCTGATTTGAGTATATAAATGCATGGGCATCTCTGCATGAATTGAGTAATGATCTGTGCAATTGTGTGGTCATTGAAAGTTTTGGTATTTAATTGGAAAATACCGGGTGTCGAGTTTTGACACTGAAAATGGTTTTTAAGTACTATATCAAATAGTGGGGTTTGAAAAGGAAATATATCACTTTTTAAGGTTTGAATTGACCGTGTACCTACACACAACTATTTTCCTGGATGTTTTTAATACGAAAAAAATGAGCCAGGTGCATTATTTTAATTGAGACATTTGGGTGCAATGCATGATGTTTTAGCCGTAATTGATTGGTCGTGTGTTGGTTATGAGAACCCGTCCCAAGCGTTTACGCCGGACGTTACCCTATATGAGATACCTACTCAATGGGATTTGGGTCGTAGTAGATTCTAGACCTATACTCTTTTGGGAAAGCCATTTTTGAGAGACGTAGCTATGCGCAATGAGATGAAATGATGTTTGGCCACGCCAGTAGACCGCCGAACTTAGGAGTAGGCCATGCCCTCGAGGGGCGGGATTAACGATTGAAACGCATGATTGATTGAGTTAGATGTATCTGATTATGAGACAAAACTGTGTGGCATGGTATAAGACATGTCATAACAATTTGGCCTTATAATCGGGACCCCAGTGGTTGATTCAGTAGAGTGAGGCGTTTCAATTATTGTGTGCATCGATTATATGCAATGTGTATATGAATTGTGCTAAAGTGTAGGAGGGAACTGAGACGAGGTAAATTCTCTGTATTGTGTGGCAATGGCTAGGTGAGATTGCTTGTGACGCAACTTGTATGTGATTGATGAATTGTATCATCTAATGGCCATGTGCTTTTACGTGTATTGTGCTGAAACGTACGTTTAGGGTATGGCATACCAGGTAAGGTTGCATGCAAACCGACTATGTGGTTAGTGATTGACCTTGGCTGTTGTGATTTGTTGATTGTTGGTTATTAATCATGGTAAGTTGTGGGGTGGCTCTGGAGAGATGCCTTGAGTTGAGTTAGTGTTCTAATCAGGGGCTTAGGAGAGGACTCGTTGAGATTTATACTCACTAGTTATTGGATAACTATTTTCAGGTCCCTAGTGTGAAGAACCCAGATCTTGAAGCGAAAGGGTCAGGAGCATAGGTGGCTCAGTAGTTCTTTATGAAATAGACTTTCTGTATAAGCTTGAGGTGGTTATGAAAGTGTATTTGATTTGAAACTGGTTGTCTTACTTTTCTATCCCATGTATGTTGTTGTCAGGGGATTAGTTAATTCGCTTCCGTATGTGTAATAAAATGAAAAAGGTTAGCGACGAGTCCTAGGAACGTTGCAAAATTCTATCGACTACCGAGAGATATGCGTGCGCTCGAGGTTCGGAGCATGACATCCCCTTCTAAAGTGGTATCAGAGCAAGGTTAGCATTTAGAGTGATAAGGTATGATAGGTTTTTGGATAGTTAGTAGGAAATGTTTTTTCCTTATGCAAACGCCTGTGACTAATTAGCTGATTGGTAGTTGTTTTGTATGGGTCACTCAGTTTTCCTAATTCTGTGTGAAATTGGGAGGCGGGATTTTGTAGAGATCCTGTAGAATTTGCGATCTGGATAAGAGGACTCCTCGGAAGAGGATTGTCGCGTCCGTTTCTCGAGATAGGATGCTGACTAGGGTTGGTACCCGAGGTAGAGCACTGGCTCAGACCAGCGCGAGTAAGAGAGTACTGCCTCAGGCTGGTACTGGTGTAGCAGCACCTAACGATCCTAAATTAGATAGGATTGTGCAGGTGTTTGAGACTTTGGGGATTTTGATGGGGTAGAAGACACTAGAATAGAAGAGAGTATAGAAGAAGTCATACCTGGTCCCTCACCTGGACTTCTACTTTTTCAGCTTGAATGTTGGTACCGCAAGCTGCATAAGCTGCCATTTTCGTGAGGTGACAGTGCTAGCGAGAGAGATAAAGAGAGGAGAATATGGACAGTGTAGGGGAGAGAGAGAGAGAGAGAGAGAGAGGATAATATGGACAGAGAGACTTTGAATGAGACGAATATGGACAGAGAAAGACTTTGAATGAAGAGATCGAAAATGGGTAGCAGGGGCAAAAAGGCGAGACTTTGAATGAGGAATAGCAGGCTGGTAGCTTGCAGGGGCAATAAAGGCCGAGGCAGTAAAGGTGAGAGGAGAATATGGACAGAGAGAGTCCGAGGAGATCAAAAATGGGCAGCAGGCTAGCAGCTTCCCGGGGCAATAAAGGTGGAGTTCGACGAGAGAGATGCGAAAGTAAATATCATTAATTAAGCAAAGATTACCACGGTTCACTTAATGGATGTTCACACAAGGCGAAAGCACTGAGGAGTTTGCCAAGACGTGATAACTGAACTTTGACCATGACTCTCAGTCCTTTTCGCATGGGATGGCCACTAGACTGTCTTTACATGCACTTTTGTAATTACTGTACGGATTGCAAAATGGGACAAAGATCCATATTTTAACAAATATTTAATGAACTGGTAGAAAAGACTCCAGTGAGAAAAAAGGCAAAATAATAATAATAATAATAATAATAATAATAATAATAATAATAATAATAATATAAAAGAAAATGAAAACATGGTTGAAGCAAGAGATGGTGAATGAAAATAATAATAAAAGAAAATGTAAACACCGCTGAAGCAAGAGATGGTGAATGAAAATCATAAAAGTACAGAGATAGGTAGCTGGGATTCTTCCTAGTCTTTTTTGAGGCGTGTGACTAGGGGATAAAATGTCACTGTAGGGGCACTCATCATTCCATTTTATTGGTCTGATAGTTAGAGTATTTAACGCAATTGTAAAATGATTTTATTAAGAATAATTGATATTGTATAAAATCATGATAATTTTTTGACTTCAACTTCATCGTGCCACATTTTGTCGAACTTAAATTTTTCCCAATAAAATCATGTTATAGTTGAATTTTGTGCTCTTGTACAAATTAGAAATCTTTAGTTGTCATTTTTCTTTCTCTATTTATAGCTTTCTTGAAGGTTTTTCTCCGGTTTTTTCTAGGGTTTTGTTGCAATTTCAAATTTTTTCCCTTTCATTTGCAATATCATTCACCTCAAAGAATGCCCTAGTGTCTATTACTACGGTGACATTCCCAGAAAAAAGGTGAGAGAAAGCAAGTTTTGCTTAAATTAAGAATCGAAAACAAAAATAAAAAAGTATACTAATGCGGTAAAATGATGCACTTTTGAAGTGGAGATGGTCTTGGATAAGTTTTTGAAGCATTTTGTAGTTCTCCGGAAAGGAAGAAAGAATCACCACCAGCACTCTCTCTCTTTCCCCCTCCAGTTCTACCGTATCATCTGCCGAGAAAATAAAAAAAAAAAGGAGATGGAAAAGCTCGGTAATATGTTAGTACTTTTTTCGATACTTAGGAGCTGCAGTCCTGATCCCGAGGACAAAGATAGAGACTTCTTCGCGCCCGAATGCAGTGAAAGTAGTTCAGCATTATATTGGCCGATGAAAAGTCCTTGACCATTTGCTTTTCCTCATTCCTTTAAAAAAATAATGACATTAATTTATTGACGCTTATTTGCATAGAATCCTCTTAAATGAGGACTGTGAAACTTTCATAATGATGAAAACAATCGAACCTGCTATTGTTAATGCTTGCCAACTATCTATGTACTTGAGGAAAAATAAAATAGAATTGCACATACGTTATTTTTGGGTCATAAATATAATGATATGCAAAATTTACTTTATGGGATTGAATGGGAAATTGGACAAGTGCGGCGAATCCACTCTAATATTTTGGCACCCCTCTTCGAGATTTTAGGCAAAATGAATTGTTTTCTATCTAATATGGCTTCAAAAACAAATCAAAGATTTTCAGCAAGGGGGGTGAGAAAAAAGGGAGTTCGGCCACAAAAAGGAAAAAGGGGTCTGTCTCTCTTGCTTCACACACCTTGAGCACATTTGATAACCATTTTATTCCTTAAAATAATTTTTTATTAGAAATGATTTTTTCTAATTTTGTTTCTGGAAATAATTTATGGGTAAAAAAAGATGTTTGATAGATGTACAAAAATTTCTATTTTTGGGATAAAAATACGTTTGGTAGGATTCTTATTTTTTTTTATTTCTAATACTTTTATTATATTTTCTTATTTTTTTCCCTTTTTTCTTCTTCTTCCTCCTTATTTGTGGCCGGGGTCGACAACCGGTTGAGCGAGATCCAGCAAGCTAGCTGGAGGCTTGTCTAGCCTTGGCCTTGCTGGATCTAGGCAATACTCGGTGGCACGAGATCGGCCTTGCCAAATTTGGCAAGAAGAGCCTCGCCTAGCTATTGGCAAGACTCGGTCTCGCCAAGCCAAGGCGAGACTAACCTCACACTACTTGGGTGAGGCCAAGCCTCGCCGTGGCTAGGCAAGCCTTTGACAAGCTCACTGAACCTCGCTCAATCGGTCACCGGCCAACGCCGGTGACAACGATGGTTGCTAGCAGTGGCCAGTGACCAGCTGAGATTGGGAGGAAGAAGAAGAAGAAGAAGAAGAAAGAAGGAGAAAAGAAAGAAAAGTTGGGCTTAATTCTTGAAATTATTCCCGAAATAAGAATCAACTATTTTCTACTTTTTAATTTTGTTCCAAATCTATTTTCGAGAATAAAAATTCTATCAAATGAATTTATGTTTTTTTGTTCTAGAAAATAAAAGAATAGAATCAATTGTTTAGAGATGGTTACCAAACAGAGCTTTTATATACCAAATAAAAAAGAAAGGGCAATTCGGCTGTAATTTCAATAAGAGAAAGTGATATGAAAAAGACAAAAGCGAAAACTCTTTTCAATATCATCCATGTTTTGAGATAAAAAGCAAATGGAAGAAATGACAAAAAAGAAATACACTTTTTCGAGAAAGCGAAATGAAAACAAAACAAGGAAAAAAAAAAAAGAAGCCTCCATTCATTGGGTCTCGCAACACCATATACCACCCCGTCTCCCTTCCAAAGTTGCTGGACTTGTCCTCCCACCTTTCGCATTAGAAAAAGAGCATGATATTCTCTTTGCAGGTGGTCCTATCTCCCACTTTGAACCCCAATTCCTAAAATTTTTTTAAAGTGAAGGAAAAATAAAATAAATAATATTTAAAAGAGGCATCTTGCAGAAGTCGGATGACTTCAGCGGGAAGCTCTGCTTTGCTTTTATTCTTCTGACCTCAAAGCTTTAGTGTGTCCTCAAGATTCAAATAGTGAAAGGAACCCCAGAAAGAAAAGTAACTCGACATTAGGGATTAATGGCTTTCAGTACACCTCCTCTTAGCCATTGCATATCTGACATTTCTAATGCATTCTTGCACATTTTCATTTTCATTTGATCTATGCAAATTGCATGGCATATCTTTCAAAAGAAAAGAGAAATTCTAGCTGAGAGAATTTCAGTTGGTTCTTAAATTCTCTCCTTTTGAAAAATCTCCAGCACAGCAGGAGTGACCACAAGCACCACGCCCTCCACCACTTTTCCCACGACGCGGACCACCCTCGTGCCGAACACCCCGACGATACCCATCTTTTCTCCTCCCACCATCTTTTCTCCTCCCACGACCTATGGTGGCACGGTAGGGGGAGTGCCGTATGCCGGAGTGCCTCCTTCCATCGCCGCAAAACCGTTGGAAGCTTCCAAGCATTGTTCGGCCTTTGCAGGCTTGGCTATCTTTTGTATTTGGTAAATTTTATGAGCTTAAGTTGGCATATATTGCTAGTGATCAGTTTTGGTAGAAAAATCGGGACACTCTCACTCGATAATTTGAGCACTACGCACATTTTTTTAAGCGTATGCCAAATGATATAATTTCTCGGCTGATCGGAATTAGGGTTAGCTAAGACAATCTTCGATGTGGTTTATCTTTTGTAGTCTTGTAGGTCTATGAAAAATTCCATTCTAAACCACCGGCCGCGATGGCTCCGCTGGTAAGTCTTCCCCACCGTGAGGGGACCCACTAACCCCTTCTAAGAGGGAAAGGGTTTGA